>KK502416.1:726134-788634 GCA_000688735.1 Glossina austeni | reverse complement strand
CACAGCTATGATCGATTCGAAACTGAATTATGTTATATCTTAAAAGTCCTCGCAACGAACTTTTCTATTTAACTTAGGGAGACATATCGTGCATGTTAAAGGAAAAAACTGTAACAAAGTAATTGCGTTCGGCCATATGAGACCAATGCAAAGAGACCTTGAAGTTGGCGTAATAGTGCTTAGAAAACCTCAGACATCCCCTTCCTAATACAGAAATATTTGGCTCTTTTCGGAGCTATGCCAAGTTTTTGTTATCTCTTATAAACAAAATCATTTTTAAAGAAAAAAAAAAAACAAAAATGAAAAAACGGAAAACAAAACGTATACGATATTTTTAAACGTAGTTTTATTTTAATTATTCCTCTTTGTTTTTATAAATGTAAAACAAAGTGTTAAAGAACTTTTACAAAAAGGTAAATAAATAAAAGAAAGCAAAAGAGTATGAATATCACAACTTTTTGTATAAATAGAATAAATATACGTATATTGTGTGCACTATGATTGTATGTATGTATGTATGTATGTGTGTCTGTTATGAATATTTAGAAAAAAACCGATCAAGGAGAGTTGAAATGTTTATCAGTAGGATTAAAAGTAATATGAGAAACAATCGATGTCACGAGACGAGACGAGGCAATGCGAAGGATTATTACGTATGTAGTTGTGAATTGTATTTTGTGAATTATTTTATATTTAAACTAATTTCAGAAATTAATACATTAACAAGTAAATATATATATATATATATATATATATATATATATATATACTTATATATACTTATATATATTTTACAGAAAAAAACAAAAAAAAAAGTTATAAAAATCAAAACAATTTTATAAGTATTAAAATTTAACAATTAAAAAGAAAAGTTTATTTATAAAATATTTGTAAATGTGTAAAGGATTTTAATTCGTAATAAATATAAAATAAAAAGGAAAAAAGGAAAAGAAACGCAACAAAAGTCCACAATGAAAATAACAAAACAAAATATATATATATATATATCTATATATATATATATATATATAAAATATAAGGATGACATTTTATATTATAATTCATATTAAAAAACAAAAAAAAACCCTCACAAACAAACAAAAAACAAAGCAAAGCAAAGCAAAACAACTCGAGTACTCGAGAGAAACAAAATCGTCAGCGATGCAAACAAACAATAAATATGTTGAGAATGAATAATAAATTGAACTGAAGTAAATTCAATATTATGTCGAAGAATGATTTCATAAAAAAGGAAAAGAAAAATTAATAAAAATCTATATTATTTCAGTTTAAGGCAAAAATAATTGAAAACAAAAGAAATAAAAAAAAAAACAACAAATAATAAAATAACCGAGAAAATCAAATAAATTTTATTACAAGATTTACAACAACAACAACAACAACAACAACAACAACAAGAAACAACCAAACAGACAACATTTGTAACACAACACGATTCCACACACCCAATAAAATGAATAAATTTCAAATAAATATTAAAAAAAAATCATTTTTTTTTTCCTTAAGTCCTTATTCGCCTCACGGCGTGTCTATAGATATTTAGAGTTTAAATCTAAACTCCTCCAAGGTGTGCAACAGTGATATTGAAATACCACAAGTGTTAAGTGCCTTTTTTTTTTCTTTTCTGTGGAATTACAAAAGTATATGAGAAAGTATATAAGAAAGCTTTAAAAAAAAACTCGAAATCGAAAATTTTGTTTTCGTTATTTCAAATCAAAACAATTTGAATGGATTGATTATTCGCATACGAAGTGATCATAAGAAGACAGAAAACAGGTATATAAACTATGCGCGCTATTGCGCTATTGGTAAGAATGCCGTATCCTATGCTCTCCATATCAAGTGAACTCATTCATTACAGCTTCACATATACGAAAATGAAGACAAAATGAAAATGCATTGTTCAGATTTAATTAACGATTCATTTGCTTTCTGCATTTTCGCACTCCCGGGCTTATATTATCAAATAAGAAAAATCTACAGCACGCATATACCAATGTGTGCTAAGATTGTTTCTTCTTCTTCTTCATCTTCTTCTTCATGCATCTGCGATAATGTTTCGCAAAATACATTTTTAAAGTAAACAAGTAAACACACTGTGATGATGCAACGTGATGGTGCCATCAAATACCCTACGCCACCCTACAATTATTCATATATTGACATTTCAAAATAAGAGGTTATTTGGGGGAGTGACCGTAAAAATTGGTCTAATACAAACGATTTTTAAGAGCATTCTCTTCTCAAAAATTGCGTACAGACGGACGTACAAGCTTAAATCAACTCAGAACGTGTTCCATACATCCGCAAAAACTTACCACACCTTTGTACCACAAAAAAAAGCAAGTAAAAATCAATTCTTAATTACTAACTAATCAATTAAATTCATGCGGAAATGTTGCATATATATGTATGAATGCTTCACTTATAAACTATCTATCTACGCATGCAAACGGCCAAAAAGCAAAGCAAAGAGAAGAACGGGATGAAAACGAAAAAGATCAATATGCCCTGGATAAGTTAAAAGCGAGAGAGAGCAAACAAACTAACAAGCACCTATGTGCAAGCATGCTTATGTGCCCTCGAAAGGTTACAAAAAAAGAAACTATAAGCTATAAGGCCTAAAAAAAGGCCAGCATATCCTGAAATCTCCTTAACCTTAACCTTGCATCGAAAAAATCATTTGCTTTTGAACTTCATTTTTATTCAAACAGCACAAAGACAGAGAGAGAGAGAGAGAGAGAGAGAGAGAGATCAATTGGTAAAAGCTTAACTTGCAACTTTTCTACATGAAAACTTAGTTTACACCTATACATTTATACCTATCTACCTGTCAATGCATGCAATGAGATCAATCAAACCGTAAGTAATGCGGTCTTTAATGATGACTAGCGGCGATGGTGGTGAGGTTATTAACTTTGAATTGTTTTCATTTGGTCTTCTCTTCTCGATCCTTAACAATTTGCATGTGACACGTAAAACAAAAACAGTGAAATAATAACGGATTTCAATGAGCGGGCAATTTTTGTATTGTCCTCTTAGTTGTAAACGTTGTCCTTCTCGACATTATTGGCATTTTGTGTGTGGGTTACGTGCGAGTTACATTTGCATTCATTTTCATCGAAAACGTCGCTATTGGATGCCAATTGTTCAGCTTGACTCGTTAATATTTTAATACCTTCAGCCATCTTTGGAAATCCGTTCATCGTCTCCTTAAGTGAGGTGAACATGATTGGTAAATACATAAAGAAATCCTTAAAATGCCCGACAAGAGTATTATAATCCCAACCTTGCACGAGATCAATGTTGTTGCTTTCAATTTCCTTCTGAGGCAGAGGATTGCAGATTGCTTGAAGCCAAACATAGCTTGAAACTGTCGGGACGAGAATAATAGATAACTCCATTAAAAATACCGAACTTTTATTTTTAATTCTTCTTTTTTTTTATTGAATCATTTCATCCGAAAACTTTACCTAAAACTATTAATAAATTTTCATAAAGCGAAAACATCTTAAGAGTGAATTAATTTGCCTGCATGTAATCACTAAATTATATTTAACATTAACAGTGTGACTTTGCATGGATTAGTTTTCATATTTATAAGAAATAATTTTCATAAAATGTTAGCAAAACGTTTTTTTTTCTTTTTGCTGATCTCGCACGTGAAGCGATGAATATTGCCAACTAAGCGGTTAACTAGACTAAGAAATGTTTCTTATTTGCAAAAATTCAGCACAAGGTTAGGTAAATTTTCAAATTGGACTTTCGAATACGAATAGCATTGCTTTTTAACATTGACCGCATTTTTCTCAAAATAAGAACAAGAAAAAAAAATTTAAGCGTTAACGTGCAGACGTTCCAACTTTGAGTTGTGATCGATTTCTAAAGCGATCAAAAAATTCGATACGAAACTTTTATGCCACTCAGCATTGTCTTACAAAAGAAAAACTCCAAAAAAAATCGAGAAAAGTTTTATACCTTATGATACGATAAGTGGATGAGGCTCACAATAGAATAGGCACGGAAATTATTATCTTTGAATAATGAATCATATGCCATAAAAAAGCAACTTTTTCTTCAAAAATAAAAGTTTCCCCATTTTATTTTATCCTCTCGCCACATCCTTTGACCGATTCGCCTCAACCTATGTGCAATATCTTCTAACATTTGTACCAATTTCGAAAACGATATCTCAGTTTTTAAGATCGACGAAGTGCTTATCATAGGCAGACATAGAGACGGACTCGACGGACGGATCGATTCTAAACTTGATATACTGTTCAACAATATATATATGCACCTTATAAGTTTTTTGAAGCTATTTTTCATATTTTGCATAACTTTTCACAAAACGAAACATTTCCAATCAATCGTATAGGTCTAAATATAAAAAGTATATCTGGCTGCATTTGCTCGAATACTAGCAAACATAAAGACAATACGAGCATACAATGCATCGCCAGTAGTGTATCGAAAAACTGTGCTATTTTGTCTTGAATCAATGTAGGTTAGCTACCTTGCAAAAATAAAAGTTATTGGCACCGACTTTCGAATTTCATTATCTTTGGTATTCGGTTTTTAAAAATGTCCTGAAAATCTGTTAGAAAAAAAAAGACGTGGTTTCATGCTTTTAAAAACGGGGCCTATGCTCGCTTCATGTATCTATCCGTCTTGGCTCAACCATTTGAACAAAGATTAAAACATCAGCGTAGATAAGCTTTGAGCGTTAAAAAAAAATTTTTTTTACGCTGATCAATGGCCGTAAGAAATAATTCGGAAACCGTTTTAAATCAATATCCCTAAATTGGTTGTCAAATGCAGTCTTTTCCTTATAGTCGATATATTTGAAGCCTCAACGCGTCCATTCTGAAGCTTTTTATATCATCCAAGTATGTATTCTTCAGACTCTATATAGATTAATATCTATCATGCGATGTAAGTTTCACGGTTTTGTATATTTCAAAGGTGGCTGTATCCGATCACGGCTTGTGGATACATAAGTGAAGCTTGAATTTTATATTTAATTTTTTGCTTTTACGAAGATTCCAATGACAGTCGACTTATCGACTTATCGATAGATAAAGAAACGGACGAGGTTAAGTAGATTCAAAAATCCTATTTTATAAGCTCTCCGATGCTTATGTTTGAATTTTTCGAGGACAAATATAGTATACAACGGACATAAAGTCTTAAGTAAGAGATTTATGAAAACTATCTAAAAATTTTCGCTTATAAACGTTTTATTATGAAGTATTCAAATTAATTGTTCAGATAGTTTTTCATCCCGGACAACTCAATTCGATCCGGAAATGTTCAGATTTTCATTATTTTTAATCAATAAATGTAACCCAAATTAGGAACACTTTCAGTAGAATCGCGCGATGCAACAAATTTTATTCGCTTCAATTACTCTTCGAAAGTTGATTAGCGGTTGTAAAGCACTTATCGTCTAAAGATCACATATTTACTTACGTATAGTAAGTATAAAGCTGACGTATTTTTCTTGAAATTATCTTATAAGGTAATTAGAACGGAATGTTTTTTTTTTTTTTCATTAAACTCCAAACGCCGACAAAGAGCTTTTTAGAGTGAGTTATCTGAAAAATTAAAGTATATGCATATATGAATATCTACGCCTATGTAAATATCTAAATATTTAATTAAAAATTCATGTTGCTTTGCTTGTTCTTTCTTAGTCAATGCAGTCAGTTTTATAAAGTTGTACATTTTTGTAACAAAAGCAAAAAAAAAATTAATTTCTTAGTAAATATGCGTACGATAGCTATGCAAACAAAGCCACAACCATATTTCGGCTTTTACTGTTATCCAATTTATGTTGCCATGCATATATACACAATAGAACTACCAAGCAGGAGTCAAATAACTATTATTGTATTTACCTTAGGACGACAACCTATCTATCATTCAAAGAAAAGCAATGAAAGCACTCACCCACGTTTACATTCTTTCGTATCCGCCACTACTTACTTATACTTACATATATAGTCTAATTTTTTTGAAAACATTCTCGCACATATATACACGCATATTTGGAATATATATATATATATATACATTCGATATAACATTGTAACGTAAACTCAAACGTCAATTCCTTTGAGTTCGTACTTGAATTCGAAATTTTGATTTTTAGGATAGTATGGGAATTATTTACAATTCTATTTTGTGGGCTCGACTCACTCGAGTCTAACTTTCAACTTCCGCAAGCAAGTTACCAATTCCCATTAAATTGATCGCAACATTTCAATCCATCGTTAATCCGTTTTCGCCACTAAATTTCCTGCGAATTGTTGTTAATCCTTACGCAGGTGATGCGACGCGCCATGAATGTTTAGTTTGTTTTGTTTTTCTGTACAATTTGATTTCTTTCCATGAAAACTCCTCACATTTTTGTAACAATATATTATCGGTCTAAAAATGCGTTAATTCTGCAATAAATACGAAGGACACCACAATCTGGTGGATTAATTTGTTCTTAATTATGCCGGCGATATGGGGATCAAATAAAAGAACTCGGAGAGTGAAAGGTAACAAGGTAATCGTGTTAATTCTAAATTAATTATGATGGGTGTCACGACGAAGCCAATTAGTTACATTACCGTTGGTATGGTTTTCACGTAAACGGATTTGGCGACTAGAATATGTCGGATCTGAGGAAAAAAATTCCATATTGGAAAAAAAACAAGTAAGAAAATTATGTCCATTTGTCTCCGAATCCTTCATATCCATCATCGTTTTTCTACAAAGAGGCAAAAAAAGATATAAAAGAACTAAGTTTTCATGCTCTATAATATAGAGTGCGCACGGCTGATTTTTTTTGTTTTCAAAATAAAACTTTTTATAGTATACGCATGTGGGCTGCCTGCAGGCATGTCCTTTGAAAAATTCGAGTCATTTCCAAATTCTTCTGCAAATTTGCAAGCGGACATGTCTACCACAAATACTACAAAGTTAAGCAGGCGGACAGATGGACACACGGACATGCTTAGGTGCATTCCGAATTTGAAACTGGCAAATTTTCAATACCAACCTTTGCTCAAGAATTAATTGCCAATGTTTCTGTGAACTTTCTTTCTTGAACTTGATAGCTTTATTTTTGCGCGCCACTATATATAATGCGAATTTACTAAGGACCAATTTTCATCATAAAATATTGAAAATTAAATGTTTTGGCATATAAAGCATTATTTTTGAATAAAACTCTTTATATGGGTTCAGATCAAAAAAATAGACCTACGTGGTCGAAACTCGATTAAATTCATTTTGATGTCAAATTATTGTTATGAACGAATTTTGAACGAATATTGAAAATTAGAGGTTTTTACCATAGAAAGATTGAGTTTGCGTAGGAACGGTTACAGGACAAGCCGTTCAAAAACTTAGACCATCCGATCCAAAGTTTTCACACCAATTTATAATGCCGAAATACTAATATTAAGCGACTTTCGTCGTGAAACTCTAAAAATTACATTATTTTTTTCCATGATGATAGGGCGTTATAGAAGGAGAATGGTCCAATCCGAATCATTTTCAATACCGTTCGTCCTTGGGCCAAAGACACGTCAATGTACTAAATTTCATTACAATATCTCGAGAATTGTGGACTGTAGGTTGAACACAAGAATATGTGAATGCGTCTTAGACGGATAGACAAGCTTAGATTGATTTGGAAAATGATTCTGAATCGATCGGTATAATAAAAGTTAGGCCTATCCCGAGTCCTTCTGTCCGAGTCCTTGTATACATACGCACAATACTTACTTTATCGCAAGTATGTATGTGTGTGGCACACGATATATAAAAGATAACGGAAAAAAGTAGTTAAACATATATTTTTTATTCTCGCTTTTCTTTCTCAACATAACACGTTTATCATTTTTAGCTCAGGATATTTGATAGGAGAGTTTGTTGTTTTATACAGTATGTATGTCTTCATTCAGATTTTTCCAGCAAAATGCATATAATATGTCAGATTTATTGAAAATTAATCTCTAAGAAGAGAGACACAGAAGCGTTATGTGGCCCATTGCCTATATTATAATTTTTTGCTTACATGGATTAGGAGGTTGTGTGGTCGTTGCGGCACATTAAACTTAAGGTTATCCATGGCTTTTTTCAAGGTTCTCCTTGTCATTCTTCAGAAAGAAAATACGCTAAAGCGTATAGCAACGATCGATCCCTTGAGATTAACGGGAATAAAGTTTCACATTGAGAACTAATTCTTGCAGTTTTTTATTTGCAATTTATAAAAAACTTTTTTTTTTAATTTTTAATTATAATACTGAATATTTAGATCTTTTCTGCTAACAATTGCTCTTACAATCTACGAATACAAAATGATAAGTATTTGCAATTTCAAGTGATTTGAGTCCCTAATAGTGTCATACGACTGATTCCAACTCAGGATCGAGGCGAGATAGGATTGATATGTCATTTGTACCGCGAGTTATTTCTCGATCACATTTCATTTAAATAAATTTTGATTAAAAAAAAACAATTTTTATCTTTCTGCGAACGTATCCCAATTATGACTCAAAAATTGGCCCAATAGATATTTATTTGACATCATCGCTTTTGCTTTCTTTATCGATCTGCTGATTTTGCACTAACTTTTTGTGATCATCGTCGAGCAGAGCCTCCCAACCACCCAAACTTGTCGATGAATTCAGTTTACGTAATGATTCGGCAATGTTAACATCCAATAAATGCTCGACCAAATCATCATTCTGAGTCCCCAAAAGCAGAGTAAAAGCTGCATTATTTGTGCTTTCGATCAGCGATCTATTTTCCTTAACTGAGTTCTTATTTAAAGTCTCGCTAATATCGTCATTTGTCTTATGATTAATTTGGCATAAAGAGCATTTGGTCTGTCGATTTAATTTATTTTTCAGAGCATGCAAGGCTATGCGATCTTGCGATAAAAGTAGACGTTCCTGCGAGAGGTGAGCTTCTTTTTCGGCCACTTCATGTGATTTCTGCTGCAGCATCTGGATCTTATTGTGGTAATACTGTTCAGCTAGTTTCGACTTTTGTAGCGACTCTTGTGATAGGCGTTCAGCCATGCGATATGACAATAATTCTTGTTGTAATTCCTCTTCTTTCACATTAAGCGAATGCTCTTTGTCAGCTAGATCGCGTTTTTGTTGTTCCAATTGTCTTTGCATTTTATAGTAGCGTTCTCTTTCCACGTCTGCCTTACGGGCTGCATCTTGAGCCACTTGCATGGCAGCCTCCACCTCTATACGATCCTTATCTATGTCAATGCAAGACTGTAGACGTTTGTCCGTTTCAAATTTTACACGTTCCGTTTTTAGTCGAGCTCGTTCCTCTTGCAGCTCAAGCTGACATTTTTGTAACTCGCACAATTGTTGTGCTTTCAAATCTTTAAGACGTTCTTCATCTCTAACCATCTGATCCCTAAAATATTCTTTTTCTTTGGCTAATAAAACTTTCTCTGCATCCAAACTACTTAATTTTTGACGCAATTGCCAATTTTCCTCTGAAGTTTCCTTCGTCAATCTAGCCATTTGCAATTCCATAGCACTAACCATATCCAATAATCGAAATTTTTCTTCTTCAGCTCCTTTTTCCATGATTGCTAAACGCTTCTCAGCATCTTCTACACGTTTTTCGCGAAGATCCATTTTCTTCTCTCTTTCCAGATGGATAGTATCAATTTTCTTGCGCATATCATCACGTAATTCTTCTAGACCTCCCGTTAAATTTGTCAAATTACTAGATGCCGACTTCAGACATTCGAAATAGGAACCGTTTTCTTGAATAGTCGCAAATTCTAACAATTTCGTTTCTCTTATCGTTTCCAATATGCGACGATATTCCTCTTTTACTATTTCCATATCCTCACTAAAATTCCTATGCGCTTTCCTCATTTCATCTTCGTGATCTTGCCTGAGATTAGTTATTTCTTCTTCGTAATGCTTGCGAAGAGACTGCTGCTCCCGTTTCATTTCATCCAATTTCTGTTGATAATGGTTTTTTACATTTTCTATATCTTCCTTAAAACGTTGATCGATGTTAGCGAATTGCTGTTCCAAAACCTCAATTTGTTTTCTATGAATAGGAAGGTAACGAAAAATTATTTTGTGTTTTAAACCAATCTGATAACACTCTTACTTGCTCGATTTCTCCAGTAAATCTATTCCCTTCTCGTAATTAGTTTTGGTATTGACAATCAACTCTTCTAATCTTAGATTTTCCAATTCTAAACGTTTATTTTGAGCTTCAACTTGTATGAGATTAAATAGAGTTTCTTTTTCACACTGATTTCTCCTACTCACTTCTTGAACTTCATTATCTGTTAATTGATTAGAAGAAGATGAAATGTGTGCCAAATCTAAATCTGGAATTGTTTGGCGTTCTATTGATGTTTGACTGGCCATCATCAATTGCAGATGACTATTAAGACGTTGCTGTTGTTTCATAATAATCTCCTCCAATTGTTGATGACGTTGAATTTGTTGTTGTAAAAAATTTTGAAATTGTGTTTCTTGCTGTTGCAATAAACATTCTTGTTTGTGCTGAGTTTCCATTAAAACTTTTTCCTGTTGTTTAATTTGATTAGCCAAAATTAAGTGATGTTCTTGGTACTTCAAATTATTAATATTCTGCTTGGCACCAATCTTCATTGAGTTAAGCAAAATTATGTTTTGTGCCATTTGATCTGCAGGTATAGAAGTTGGTTGAGAAGTTGCTGACGGAACTTGTACTCTTTTCTCAGCAGCGTTTTGGTCCTCACTATTTGCGTTATTTTGATCTACCTGTAAGTCACCTAGTGCAGGAGATGCATCAGTAGAAGTTTTCAATTCTTTAGACATTTCAAGTGCAGTTTCTTCTTTATCGGGTGCCTTTTGCGGTTCTATTGGTAATCCTAACCAATTGGTGGTGATCTTCTTGCGCGAATTCGGTGTTGATAGATCGGAGACGGCTGCATTGCTATCCCTATCTTTAGCAAATAAAACCAAAGGTTCTGGATTGATTACAGTAGACATGCTAGAACCACGCCTACCTGCTGTTTTGGGTCGTGTTACGGAATTTTGATATATGTTAGAGTTTTCAGTGGTTGTATCAGTTGACTGACGTGATATAGGAGCTCGTAACACGCCTCCTCCGCTATTACTACCACTTGCAACAACTGTTTGAGAGCGTTTTTCCAAAGGTGCCAACAAATCGTCAAAAAGATTTTGAGCTCTGTTACCAGCTTTCGGTTTCTTGGGATCGAAACCTAGATTATCATCTTCCTCATCGTCGACAACACTCTGAGACGGGCCTTGTTTTATAATCCTCGGTGTATTCAAGGTTTTAGAGGAAGTAATGGTCGCAGAAAGATTACTTCTTCTAGATCCTCGTATTTTTAAGTTTCGTGCACTCTCCTCCTCTTCTATGCCAAACATATCCTCCAAGGTATCCGTTGCACGACCGCTTTTTATACTGAAAGAGGTAGACAATTTTTTGTTTTTTGCATCAGCAAGTAAAGAGTCAATATCGTCAACGCTATGGTTTTTTATTTCCATTCCTTGCTTGAACAGAAAATATATTCCAAACGTTTATACAAAAAGGATTTTTTTATCGATTAATGTCATTAAACGAATGAAAGATTCGACCACGGCCACAATTCGCTCCTGTCTCTATGAAAAAATTACAAGAAATTTCAATTCGTTGATATTTACTACTATTTTTTTTTAATTTTCAATATATTTTTGTGATACAAAAGTTTCTTAGTTCAAACGTTCTCAGTTGCCAAACAACAAACAGCTGACAAAAAAAGTCCAAGTAAACAGCTGTCCACAAAAGTCCATAAACAAATGTTTTTTCCCATTTGTAAAGTTATAAAACTTTTTAAGAGACAAATTGAATGAATTTTGTTAATTGTTAAAAGGTTAAGCATTTTTCTTCTTAAAATGTTAAAAAATTGTTGGAGACTAAAACGAGCATATTTAAATTTGTGCCCCTCTATCAAACGAAGGCTATTAAGTGTAGAACGGGGAGGACGTAAAAGCGTGGCTTCTGAAACAACACATAATCGAAACGTGAAATCTACTTTGTACTATATAACAGCAGGAGGTATTTTAGTAGTGGGCTTGAGCTATGCAGCGGTGCCTTTGTATAGGATGTTTTGCCAGGTATTACATATGTTTATTACTTGTTCTAGAAACTAATCTCATATACGGAATATGTTCAAATATCTATTGCAGGCTTACAGCTACGGAGGGACGACCACCTTCGGCCATGATACCGACAAAGTAGAGACAATGCAAAAGATACCAGATCGTATTATCAAAGTACGTTTTAATGCTGATTTAGCCGCTTCTATGAGATGGAACTTCAAGCCACAACAATATGAGATAAAAGTAGCGCCAGGAGAGACTGCTTTGGCTTTTTATACAGCCAAAAATCCCACAGATCATCCAGTAGTAGGTATAAGCACGTACAATGTAGTTCCCTTCGAGGCTGGTGCTTATTTTAATAAGATACAATGTTTTTGTTTCGAAGAACAACAACTAAATCCTCACGAAGAGGTAAAAATGCTATATTAAAAGAAAAGCAATATGTTAAAGCTCATTTTTTATACCTACCTGTTTTAGGTTGATATGCCCGTATTTTTTTATATTGATCCTGAATACACTAAAGATCCTAAATTGGAGCATGTTGATACGATAACATTGTCCTATACATTCTTTGAAGCAAAAGAAGGTTTAAAATTAAATTTTCCTAATTACATTAAACCTCATACTGTTTAAAGTTAATTGCTGCTGTTATCGACAAGATGTATGTACGCTTTTATAAACTGATAGTAAAATATGCAATGACCACCAAATGATCACAAAATTGCATTTTAAATTTGAAATTTCGTAGGAAATATTTATGGCACGCATTCATTTACTACAAAATTAAAGAGTAGTTTTTTATATGCGAGAAATTACACGAAAAACTTCAGAGTCTGAGACACATTGAGGCGTTATTCCTATTTTCGTTTCGGGATTTCACTTTGGCAACTTTTTACGAAACTTTATGGGAATTGGCATATCATATGATTTTGGATGTACACATAAAAATAAATCAAAAAGAAAATGAAGTAAATTTATTTTAAATTTAGAAATTATTTATCTAATTTATAGTTACTTTACACTAATATGCATTTTTTGTTGGAATATGTGATTTACGATTTGGGTTTATACTATGCATTATTTTGTAAGAAATGAAAAACAAGCAATAAAGACTTTTTTTTCAAATTGAAATATATTCATTGAACTGTTTTTTAGCGAGTGATAAATGGTAGTTTCGAAATTATCGATCAATTAATATTGTTAATAAATGGATCTGCATATATCTAATCAATCTTGTTTATCTGTAATACATTAATAAGCTTATTTACTTTTATATTAAATTTCTTGTTGTTATTTCTCTATGTTCCCTATGTTATGTTTCGGTGATTTGTTCATTTTTTGTTCTAAAACCATATGTTCTTGTTTACAGTTTCCTTTACAACAATATGGTAACGGGCCTGTCCATTATGGGACAACTTGGGAGTTTTTAACCCGAGTTTTTTTGGTCGATTGATTGCTTTTTAAAATATGGGCAACAAATTCGTCCTCATTATTTTCAATGTTTCATCTTAATTCCTACGCTTTAAAAAACAAAAAAACCGATATCTTTGGAACAATGGAATGTTTAGAGCTAAGAACTAAAGTAATATAAAAGTGTTTCTGGTTTAATATATTTTAAATAAACTGAACAAGTGATTCGCTTCTATTTCAGCGGGATGCTTACATAAGAGTTTAATGACTGGTAGGGATACCAAAACACTATCTCACGAAAGAAATCAACATCGTAGCAAAATCATTAATAATTTAAATTACATTATTTTCATCCTGGCCTATGCGGCAATATCAACTATAATTTTAGGAAGAGATTTCGCATTACTGCAGCAATTTAAATTGTAAACCACGCTTTACGGACGTCTACGTTGGGCAATATAAGGCGGATATACAGGAAACTTCGCTAACGTATAGTCGATTCCTTCCCTTTGATAAATCTGTGCTGTATGAGTCATTTGCATTACACAAACACAAGAGCCGCTCACAGCGCAAAGCTATTAACTTACTTGTTATATCTAAAATGACTTTCTTTATTAGTCAGTGGTCGAGTTATGGATCTCGTTATTGGGCGAATACGAATACGATACGAAAAACGTATATGATACGATCGCTTTTTGAGTTGGATCGTTTGGTTTCGCATCGAGTTGGGCTTTTCGTTCGTCGCAATTACAACGGAATATTTGTGATATCATTGGTGTGCGTATAATAAAATAATGTAAAGAAGAAGAAGAAGTAAAGTAAATAAAATATAAAATTCCTTTTTACTCAGTATAGTGGATTATCTTCTGTTAATTTGCTTATTTGCAGAAGAAGGACAAGAAGAAGAAGAAATTTAAAAAAACAAATTGACTAGAAATTAAGTTCAATTTAAAAAAATATAGAGCAAAATTTAATAAACAAAATATAACCTGAAGTGATCAAGTACAAAAGTTTATGTTAAATAGCAAGCAATAATTGAATTTCTATTGTTGCACTCAAGTCTGTATAGACAAGCGATTGCGGGTGAAAGTAATGTAAACAATTAAAATAGAGTGGTTTGTTGCCGCCATCTGAGTAAGTTTCTATGTAGTTCCCATTGTATATATTCCTCGCACAATAAATGGTAGTTTTTGCGTTTATCAAGCGATTTCGATTAAGCAAGGAAGAAAGGAAGGAAATTTACTTCGAAAACCATAAAAACAACTTTGAAAATATTGACGAGCAAACTAGTCGGTACACAGAAGATTAATTTTAATAAAGTGAATTAAGTATATTATTGTCTATCTAAATTGTCAAATTAATTTTTTAATAATTCTCTAATTCTAATTTTCATATAAAATTTGTGTGCATATACTGTCCAGACACTAAATATCACATTTCCAGAATATTTGTTAAATAATTTCTATATCTATATAAATTTCTATATATATATTTACACTTTTTATTGTTCCACATTTCCCTATTTATTCCTTTTCATATATTATGGCTAACTAAAAGACTTCTGACATTAAATCTTTCCACGTCCATTGATTTTATTAAATATGTGCTTTTATAACGGTATTTTACTTTATTTTCCCTGTGAAAATGAAACTCGATAGCATTTTACTTTCGAACTAAAATGTATCATTTCATATTCCATATCGATCCAATACTATCGAATACTTTCAACCCAATTCTCGCTAACTGCTGCTCGATAAGAAGAACCATCAAACCCACATACAAATTAGCTATCGATCTAGCTCCGGGCCAGTTCTCTGATTAATCGCGTAAATCCCATTGCAATACCTATTACCAATTAGAAATCAAATTATTCTTGTTGCTTTAGTTAACTCAGTGAATCTTCAGTTTCAGTTATATAGTACCTATTTATTTATTTAAACACCATATTTGCATTGTTATATTGTTCCCATCGGCGGGAGACAATAACCTCTATTATTTACTATACCTTGCCCTAACAGTTACTTATCTTTATTGAATAGATGGTAAATAAAAAAAATTAAAAAATAAAAAACATGAAAATTGAAAAATATTACATCTAATTTAAAATGTATGTGACTTCAACGGTGCCCCATATATGAGAATATGAAAAATTGACGCGCCATTTGTAAATCATACGTATTGTAGACACACTGGGAGTGTTCTCAGTATTAAATACATTAAAACAAAATAAATGGAAAGACACAAATAATTTTTAGTACCTACATTAAAAACATATTATACATAAATTAGAAAAGTTTTGGCAAATAATTCTGCGGTATTCTAGCCACTTGTTTTTTTTTTCGAATCCTAAAATATTTAAGTTAAATATAAGCGATGATAATCATTGGCCCCGAAGGCACAATTGCATTTCGGGCATTTACGTTGACGCGTCTCATATCGCGTACGTAAGCAGTCATAGCAGAATACATGAAAACATTTGGAAAGCACGGCATCTTTGCGCTTCACTTTACATGAGGGACAAGTCAATGTTTCCTTATATTCACGTATCTCTTCAAGCATTACTTCATCAATCGTAGTGCCAGCCATCTCAATTTTCTTCATGCGCTCTGCTTTACGTTTAAATTGGGCCAGCTCCTCCTGAAGACGTTTAGTCTTATAGGCTTCAGCCTCTAAGGAACTAGTCTTTTCAGCCACCACTTGTTGAGCTTCTTTCATTTGAGCGTGATACTTCTCTAGGTGAAGTTTCAAATCCGCAGCCGATTGCGCTGATTCAATAGCCTTACGTTTGTGCATTTCCATTGCCTGCTGACGCAGTACCAATTCTTTTTCTATAGTAGCCACGGTGGCTTGCAAGTTGCGCTCTTTCTCCTCCAGTTTACGCAAAACAATATGCATTGCCTCAATTTGTGTGTCTCTAGTGGCCATTTGATCTTCTAGAATTTGTTTTTCCTCACGCAATAATTTGTGCATCTGATTAGCTTTAATGCGTTCAGACATTAATTTAAAATTTGCGTCGTCCTTTTCCCTTAACTGTTGTATTAGTCTAGAGTTTTGTTCTTGCATATCTTCAAATGCTTGGCCAGTTACTTCCATTTCATTAAGCAATGCTTCTTCTTCATGGGACCCTACAAAAGGGCGGGTGTAATTAGCTCCACCCGGACCCCACGCATTATCAACCGGCTTTTGGTTTGCTACTTGCTTCTGCAACTCATATTTTTGCTCTTCGAGCTGCTTGATTTTACGCAATGCCTCCTCGTCAGCCAGTTTTTTGCGCTCCTCTCGTTTGCTCTCTTGCAATTTTTTTAATTGTTGTCGCAATTCGTCTATTTCTGAACGCAATTTCTTTTCGGTAGCCATCAATTGTACCTTATCCCGTTGATCTTTAGAAACGCCCTTGTACATATCTAGCAAAAGTTTCATTTCTTTCTGATCATTAAGGGCTTTCCTGAAAGCAATTGAAAATTAAACTGAGAATAAAGCAAGTGTTTTACCCGCAGTTTTTAACTCACTTTAATTGTGCTTTCAGATCGCGCACTACTTCAGATTCCATTACTTTAATGTCTTTGGACTTTTGAACATCCTTTGTATCTTTTTCTTGTTTAATAGTCACGCTTTGTCCGGAATTAGCCACAGCAACTGTAGAAGAGGTATTTGAGCCCGTAGACGTTTGAAAGTCTTTTTTGTCGGCATTTATACCGGTCGGTGATGAGTGCTCCTTCTTCACGCCTTCTTTTTGATCTTTTGTAGCGTCTTCTTCCATGCTCTCTTCTTCTGTTTTCATGGAAGTGTTTTCTTCTTTCACGTTTGCACTATCAGTTGAATTGCTGCCAGTAGAGCCGGAATTGCCAGAAAACTCTTCCTTTATTGTTGTTGATCCCTCTTGCTTAAGGTCATCGCAATTCCCACCTTGCACAGTGATCCCTTGCTGTTTGGAACCCTCCAATTTAGCCACCGCTTCGTCCAACTCTCGCCGCAATTTCACATTATCAGATGAAGCATCCTTGTATTTACGTTTATAACGTTGCACTTCACCTTTTAATTGTCCATTATGATTTTGTAAAGAAGTTATCAAGTGCCTCATTTCACGATTAATTGGAGCTGTTTGTTCATTAGCCGCCATATTCTGTTCAAATTCAATACGCAAGGCTTCGTATTCTTTACGTATTTGTGCCAATACGTCCTCCATTTGTATCATTTCGCTGCGCACCTTCTTTTGCGCGATAAGTTCCTCACTTTCCATAACTTCTATTTGGCGCAAATGTTGATTTTTGCTAGTTTGCAATTGATTCCGCGTTTCATCCAGCATAGTTTTGATTTGCATCGATTCGTTATACAAAACAGAGAACTGCGATTGTAAGCATTTGTATTCCGTCGTCTCAACGATAACGGATTCCGGCAGTTGACGTATCTATAAATAAGCTTTTACAAAACCAAGTTTAAAATCTATAATAAGTAGATTGTCAACTTACGTCCATTTTTAGCTTCTCTACTTCTTTCAGAGTTTCACGATGAGTAGCATGCAATTTATCTAACTCTTGAAGGCGATTATTAGCTAATTCACGGTATTCCTCTAATTCTTTTTGCAAATCCTCAATATGTTGGCTACTTACATGGGCATGACCATGGCCAGTCGCTTTAGACGCAGAACTTTTGTTGGGATCACCATGCATTTGATGATAGGCTTTTAATTTCTCTATAGCCTCTGCTAAATGATTTTCGAGTTTGTCGTTACGACAATGTACCTTTTCTAGGTCATATTGCAGTTCATCAATTTGATTTTTTAACTCTGCATTTTCAGTTTCCTTCGCTGTTAAGGCATCTTGATATTCTTTCATTTTTAGGGACATAGTATGAAATTTCTCATGTAACGAGGTATTTAAATTTTGTAAATTACGATTTTCAGTCATTATGTCAATGTGCATTTGTTTAAGAGTTTCTTCACAATTAGGTATAGTATTCAGCGAAGAAGTATCATTTTGGGACTCATCACCTCCTCCTTCCCCGCTGTTAGACGCATTACCTGCAGAGGCACTAACTTCACCTTTTAAAGCCATAGTAATCTTCTCATTTCTCTGCATGATACGATCAATAACTTGAACAATTTTCGCTACTGCCCTTTTGGAAACTTGCACACGATTAGCCAGCTTATCGTCAAGTTCCTCTTTATCCCAAGTTGACAATTGAGTTAAAAATGATGTAGTCACCTCATTTTCATTCTTATTTTCCAATTCGTCTGCCGTTTCGGCATCAAATCGCTGCAACAACACCCGAATGTCCTCATTTAGCTGATTCCAATACCGATTAACAACATTTAGGACGGCATCATCTTGAGTTTGTCGCTTTTCCAGTTGTTCGATACGATGTCTCAGTTCGGACTCGGTGCGCATTCTCTGCTCAATACGTTGAGCCAATTTTTTGTTCTGAAACTCCAAAACTTTAATATCCATTTCTTCAAGAGTTGAAACAGGTCCGATGAGATGCGGTTCAAAGTGCACTTTTTTAATTGGAGGCTGCCCAATGTTTGAAGCCGCACTTCCGCTCGCACCTCCGCTGGCGTCATCAGCACTACGTTTAGACATATTTCTGCTGCTGTGTGGATAAGAGATGGATGTCATATGAAAATAATTCATTATTCAGTAATAATTGTTTGAATTTACGATAGATTCTTCTTTTATAAAAATTGAACCAATTACAAGTTGAAATAAAAATGTTCTATTGTGCAAACAATGTTCGCGTACTATTTAACTGATATTGAATTTCAATTAATTACTTACATTTAATTAATTCCAAATTGAGATCCAATAATCAGTATTTTCTAATATTTTTCTAATGAAACATTCATGCCATAAACCAACGAAAACTTAGTAGGCAGAAAATTAATACTGTCAAGGGTAAGAAACTACTTTGATGGCAGTGTTACCATTTTGCGTACACAATAATATATCAGTCACTCGCATATATACTAAAAATTGCACGTACGTTACCAAAGGGCAATAACATTTGGCTACAAATAATGTTAATGATGATGTCGCAAAGAAAACAAAAGAATCGTTCCACTGTGAGGTTTTGAAGCAAAAGTTATATCTGAATGCTTCAATGTTGCTAGTCGTGTCCATAGCATGCGGCTGATTGAAAAGCCACTCAGTCCCAACCAATAATATTGAATATTAAGCAAACAAAGAAAACAATTTTTCGGAAAGAAAATTAAGAAAAACTTGGCAAAACGTAACAAAATTTTTTCGTCAGCCTATGCGCAAATAATGTGGTCAGCATCCACTGAATTGATTTCAAAATAAAAAAGATCCGCGTTTGAAAGGCGGCTGGGAAGTGTGCAGTAAATAAAAGAAGAAGAAAAAGGAGGAGCCTAGATTTAAAATCCTCACCAACATTTACATAAATAACACTAACTGAATATCTAATTTCTTTTGAAACTGTCGATTTTGTATTTTAGTTTCTCTATGCTATTTCAAAAATTGTTAAACACTTCTTAGCTGTTCGTTTTTTGCTTACTTCAGTTTTCCTTCGAGAGACAAAAATTTTTCAGTGAAGAGTAAAAATATCACTTACTCCTAATTATTTTTAAATTGAAGGGTTAAGTAGAGAGTTTCGTTTCTCACTCAACGAGATCAAATTTCTACATATAAATCTTTAAAACATACAATTTCGCAAGTATGTTATGGATGAATGCTTTAAAAAACTTTTGCATTCATATTTCATCAACTCTGTTACAACTGTAAATCATAATTTGTAATTGCAAAAGATTTTAAAATCGAAATATTATATGAAAGTTTCCTCAAGGTCATTCCAAATGCATATTCCAATTTGCTTCTCCCTTTACCTTGTAAAAAAAAGAAATGTAATGAATATATAAACCTTCATTGGTTTATTTCCGGTAGCAGATTTCCATACTCTAAGTAGTGAATAATATATATATATATATATATTATTGTAAAGAAAAATTTTTTTTCCTAATGTAAACAACTAAGGGGGCTGAGATAAAGAGGCGTTGTTTTCGTTTTCTTGTTAAAAACTCCTAAGTTGTAAGCACAATGAGCAGTCGCGTTACTTCCACAGAAATATGTAAACAAAAACATGTGATTTTACAACGAACAATAAAGAAATCAACATAAAAAACAAATTTATAATTCTTAGTTTTAAATTTTGTTCATTAGCTTGAAGTTTTGCAACTCGAGATATTATTTGTTAATCTTCATAATCTGTTTAAATTTTATAAATCCATCGAGATCGTTTGTGTCCATTAATTGATCCATAATTTACAAATTATCATATGTCACTCTCTAATAAAATAATTTGATGGACATATTCCAACTTTAAAATAAATGGTTTTTATTGCTTGTTTTTCATTTCTTACAAGATAAATGGTAAAAACCCAAATTGCAAATAACGTAATATAAAAGAAAAATATGTACATTAGTGTAAGATAAATATCTAATTAAATAAACATCTAATTAGCTATCTAATTAGATGAGCAAGTCTAAAATTTAAAAGAAGCGATCATCATTTTTTTTTTGTGCTTTTTTCCCTTTTTACCGTATCTGAATGTATACATGCAAAACCATATGATTTATCAATTCCCATAAATTTTTATAAAATGCCGGTAAAGTTGAAGTCTCAACTTGAAAAAAGGAATAACGCCTCATTGTGTCAGCTTCCTAAGACTTAGTGTGTTAAACTTGAAACGAAACTTGTAAAGTTGGCAACTCAACGTATTTTGCTGAGACGCTGACATATTTCATTGCTGAGATTTTGGGTTATTTATTTCTTTTTGTAAATTATTCAGTGCGGAAAATAATAGTTAAAACATTTTTGAAACACAATAATATATATATTTTTTAAGATTTAGTAAAACGAAACCGTAAAAATTTATCAGTAGTAAAATTTAGCGGGTAAGTGGGACAAGTGGCGCGCCGTAGACAGAATCCACATCAGGTAATTGCTTAAGAAGTGTTGACTTGCTTCTAAAATTTCTTTGATGAAATGATTGAAAAAAGTAATACAAGTTAAAAAAATAATAAGGGCTACTAAGTATCCAGAATATATTTGAAAAGTAATTAAATTATGTCTGCATACATGAAAAAAAAAATGGATCTTGCATGTGTGTGTTGTGTGTAGCGTTGACTTGTTAACCATTTGTATTTAAACAAAATATGAAGAATCGCAATTGATGTATGTTTAATGCTTATGAATGTTTGATTTACTATTTACTGGAAAAACCAGAAAATTTCATAACGCATATAATCGTCATGTAGCTTTTCCGCGAAAGTGAAGCTTTTCTTTTTTCCGTCTTATGTTTTGTTAGTACATGTCGAACAAAAATTTAATTGAAAAATAAAATTTTTATATATTAAAATGTTTACTCAATTGAATTATAAATGAATTATATTATTTTATAATTTTTGTTACAACTACATATGCATGTTTTCATTTATAATCAATGATTAGTTATTTACAGAAGACGATACCACATTGTTAAGAACATTAAATTATCAAATTTCAGTATTACTTATATTAGCAGTAATCGATTGATTACAATTATTGATTTATTTATTCATTTATATTTTCGCTTCTCATCTCAAAGGTTATATACCATAATGGCTCGCGGTCATCAAAAAATCCAATCACAAGCAAAAGCTCAAGAAAAGCAGGCTAAATTAAAGAAACAGCAGGGACACAATGCCAATGAACAAAAAAAGGCCGCACAAAAGGCTTTAGTTCATGTTTGTGCTGTATGCAAAGTAAGTACACAAAACATCTTTCTACCAAACCATTACTTTTCATAACATTCAGTATTAAAATTAACGTTGCTCTTAGTCTCAAATGCCAGACCCGAAAACGTACAAACAACATTTTGAAAATAAACATCCCAAAAACGAACTGCCACCAGAGCTCAAGGACGTCTAAATTTTATGAAAATGCGCTTTACCCGCCTTGAACTTCAAGATTATTTTGAAGCATCTTGCGAAAGAAATCTTGCAATTATATAAAGAGAAATTAACAGACCGACAGAAAACAAAACTGAAAAAAGAAAAACAAAAAAAAGAAAAAAAAAGAGCGCAGCGCTACTTTTCTATTTATTTACAATATTTTTAACATATAATAAAATATGATTTGTTTTCTTTTTCTATAAAGTTAAAACAAAACAAAAAAAACAAAAGGAAAAAGTAACAACCTGTTCATTTTTTCATTTGGATCTGAATTAAATTACAAACAATTTGAATTACATATGACCTGCTAATTGAATATTAAACTGAAATAAGCAGTGAACACTTTTTTTTAAATGTAAATCAGTTAAACTTCCTAAAATATATATGTATGAACTATTAAATTTTGTTGTTACTTAAAGATATGCATTTTTAATAATAAATTACAAAGTTATGCATGGATGTGTTCTTAAAACTTGTTATGAAATCTATATATTACACTTCTACACATCAAAGATAACAAATCTGTTTAGAATATATACGATCTTGCAAAACCGATCATAAGTTATCTTTTAAGGCGTATCGTTTGAAATATATAAATAATTTTATCATCCTAAATTTGTACGCTTGGTCAATTTTCACATCATTTTCCAATTCCGTATTAACATTTTATAACAAATTGTTTTTTAGTTGTATATTACTGTTCTTTGTTTTAAAGGATTTGCATTCATTTGAAATTTGACCTTTTTTTAACTTACTATTAAACCCACTCATCGCGTAATCTGTACAGATAGAAATTTGTACTTGCTTAAAATTTATACTAACATCCAAAGAGATCCCAATATATAATAGATATAAAAGGAATCTCGATATCTAAAAGTACAAAAATAAATCAACAATCTATCATAAAACCATAATAACTTTTCGTATGAAGCTCTTTTCTAATTAAACATTTTTTAACATACTCTAAATACTGAATTCATTTAACCATTAATTAAACCAGCGTAAGATTACGGAATACCATGCTTTATTATAATGGTCAATTTAAAACGTTAAAGAAATGTTTACAAAAAAATGTTATTACGAGAAATATAATATAGAATATTCCTTTAATTTTAAAAATATATATATATTATATACATGCCTCTGGAAAGAAACGGCGAACAGAGACAAATGTCATTTATGGAATAATTTGTTCGAAACAAGCTCTTTTTATTTTTTCCTGTATTTTCCAATATTTTTGATGAGTTTGAAAACTGGCAAAGATAAGAAAGCGCACAAATTTGCTATACGTATTTTTATTACGGTTTGAATTCTGGTGGTTAAAAACTCTTTGCTTTTTAAATCACGTACGCTTTCATAGTTCATTGACTCGATTGTTAAGATTTTAGATGAAAATTTGGTTATCTTTTTTGATCGTTTGAGTCGTACCATAGATTCGAAATCCTTCAAATCTCCATTCTACATCAATACAAGACTGACATATGTTCTAAGAGTGTAAGCTGCGTAGTCATGATTAAGTTTCGTCCGCTTACGCACGATAAAATAAATAATATTAAAGATTGGGTTTGATTAAGAAAACAAGCGCGATAAGAATTACAATTCCGACGGCTTTTTTAATGTTTAAACTCAAAATTAATTAATTCGCGTTAAATTTGTCGGAGTTATCTTTATTTTAAACAACTATAATTTCTAGTATTTAATATTGTACAGATTTGTATCATAATTTTAATAAAGTTGTTGAGTCCTATAGCACTACATATATTCACGAAACACTAAGAATATGTCGGCTGTTATTGTAAATATATTGTAGACATCGTAGTAGACAGGAGGATAAAATTCAATCAATAACAAACAGATTGCAGAGCAGTTGACAGAACTATAAAAAAAAAAAAAATTATGCAATTACTCTTCCAGGTTTGTAATAAAAATATAAAAAACATTCTTCTAATGAATAAGCGAACAAGTTGAATATTTTAGGTGCAAAAATAACAAAATACCGGAGCTAAGTCTAACAATTATGTTTTGCATTTGCTTCAATTCTTTAGTTAAACTCGAAAAATGCGAAAAGTGGAAAAGTTTGTTATCTTGAGTTGGAAGGGATATTTTCCCTGAAATATCTAGTCCAATAATTAGAAATAGTAAAATACGGCAACTCTGGAATATAAACAATCGCTCAGCTGTTGTATATTATAAGTAGTTTTTTTTCATTTACTATGAGAGGATTCTGTATAAAATTCTAGTTATTTGTTTACTGAAAATTTAACAATTCCATTTAGCTCTTTAAATTTATAGAAATACTTCAAACAGGGATTCAAACACGATGAACGATGCCACTTTTAGCAATTATGAGAGCTTCTTTGGCACTACTACCCATCAGGTAAAAAATAAGACGTTAAAGAATTTACATTTCTAATTATATAAATACCTATAAGGTAAACGATCTAAACACCCTCATACAAACTATGGACTATGAAATTCCATCGTCCCTGCATTATCTGAGTAACATAGCTAGCGTGGAAGTTAATCACATACCGACAACAAGTTCGAATCAAGCACAACAATCCAATATGTTTACAACATTTCTTACACATTCGAATCGACAAGACCAGGAAAATCAAGTAGAAAAGCTTGCGATTAGTTCATCAGTTACAACAAATTCAAATGGATCAGCAAAGAATGTATTTGGAAATATACCATTTGTTCAAATACACACAACAGATATGCAACCACAACGCACCAATTTTGGTAATGTCTTTCGGCGAAATGTCAACAAACAAGAGGAAATCAAATCCGAACCCATTAAATCCGAAAACACCGACTCCATTACCAAAGAACGTGCTAACGCCACACCCACGCCGCCTTCAAGAACCAATTCTCAAGTACCAAATGGAAGCATAGCTACCGAAATGATCGAATCGATGGCAACCGAAAGCATAGAAAAGAGTAACGATGACAATCGCCGTAGCGAGCAGGAACTACAGTTGTACAAATGCAATAAGTGTCCTTTTGTTAGCTTAAGAGAATCCGACCGAAATGAGCACTTAGTACTCAGTCATTCGGAGGTGAATCAAACAAAAGTGCAACAGTCAATCGATTGTCCCGGTATGAGAAGATCATGATTTAAGTAAAAAGAAAAAAATTACAAACACTTTTCCCTTTTTCACCAGGTTGCTCAAATATATTTTATGCCCGAAAAGCATTAGAACTACATTTGCAGTTGGATCACATGATGCCAGAAACAGATGTCACAAAATTAATAGAGAATTCCCTAAAACCAATCGCTAAGCAGCTTTTAGATCTAAACTTAGATAATACTCAATCTTCAAGTCAAAGTCTTAATAGTCAACAAGCGCCTCATGAAACTCAAAGAAAAAGCCGAATTTACTTGAAAAATGTTGAGTGCTTACGAGAACCAAACCGTCAACCAATAGAACAAAATCCTATCTGCGATAATAACACAGAGAAGATTGATAATCAAGGGGTGAAAAATGCAAACCCATCAAAGCAAAAAATTTCTATTAAAAGTGTGGACGTATTAAGAGAACCTGCCCTATTAAGGCGAGACTACGAAATGCAAAATGGGTTTAATAACTTTGCCACCGATAACAGCGACAATCAAATAGATTTAAACGTAGTATCTCAATTCAATTATGATCAGCCCACAGAACCTATAGAAAACGATTGCAAAGCTGTTGGCGAGAGCAGTAATGAGAATTTAGATCACGTTGGCGGTGGGGAGGAGCCTATGCAAAAATCTAGAAAACCCAAAATTTATGTAAAAAGTGTCGAAAGCTTTAATCTAATGCCGTCCTCGTCACTGCCTATAAGTAGTTCGAATTATCTTAACGAAAATCACACTTTAGCTGGAAGTAGTCAAATCTACGACACAAATTTAGTGCATTTACCGTTTTTGTATGATAACAACAGTGTCAATAACAACCTAAATAATGGCAGCAATAGTTTCTTAAATAATCAGAACGATTCTGACAATTTCCAGTTTTTAAATAATACAAGTCACAGCGGCAATAAGAATAATAACAATAATTACTTGCTGGATAATACACTATTTAGCTCAAACACTTTGGACTGTGCCTTAAATGCTGCGCCTGTGGATAATTTGCCGCTAATCACTGAACCTACGCCACCACCCAATAGTTCGCATGCAACCGAATTGGATTTCGATCTGGTAAACGACACCTATTAATATGAGTTAACGACATTAAATGATATCTGTCTAATCTTACTTAATACATTTTACAGAAGAAGACATCGTCATATTCCGGCTTAGTCCAAGAGCAGAGGGGTACATTACATCTACGGACAGTTGATGAGTTGAATTTAATGAATAAAAATGAAGTACAAAATTTAATTGCTCCAAATTTAGATAATAATCATTCTATCGGCTTTATTGATAAAAGCTCTTCAATTAATTTGGATACTATTAATATGTTGGGGGATAATTTTTATCCGGATGAAAGTTTTAAATTCCATGATTTAGACACACAAATGGTGAATGAATGGTCGGATAACTATGAGGAACTGGCCGAAGATATAAATTGTATTATAGCTGAGGCGCCCTGCAATTTGATAACAGACAATTTGGTCCCCAATACAAAAAACACACAAAAGGTTTCCAGCGCAAATATTGATATTGACACGCCCCAAGTTACGTTAATATCTATAAGAGATATTGAAGAGTTAACGGGAGGAACATTAATACAAAACACTTCGAATATAGAAGAATCAAGCGGCCAACAAGTTACATTTACTGATCAGTTGCCTATTACTGAGGACAGTGAGGTACCGCTAGAGAATGTTCATGTTACCAATTTTTCATTGCAAATGGAGATACCACAACGACCAGTCGACAGTAATGATAACAATCTTAAACGAGAATTAAACAATTGTACTCCTGATGAAGTGCCTGGAAAAAATAAATCACCTGCTGATGGGACAACCAAATCAACTCTTATTAATTTAACCGCCACGCTACCGCCTTTAAGTGATGTTCCCCCTTTAGTGCCTGTATCAAATACAGTTGTCAGAATAGATCCCATACAAAACCACAGCAAAACTCAGAGAAGCAACACTTGCAATGATATACCTCTACCGCCCTTAGTACCAGTATCTCCTTTGATTAAATTGAATGCAACTGCAGGTCTGAAGCCTAATGCCAATAAAGCACCTTTGGAAAAGGGTCGTATTTATGTTGCTAATAATTTAATGGAACAACCAAAACAATCGGCTGTGGTCGTATCAACTACTTCCGGTACTTCCGTGCGCGGGAGGCCGTTTGGCTCGAATCGTACAGGCATCACAAAATTGAGCCAAGATAACATCCAAGCGGCTGAATCATTTCTAAAATGCTCGCTTAAAGGTTGTGCATTTCGTTTTAAAAAATCAGAAACTTTGGACTACCATAGAAAATGTCATGACGAAAATTCGAAAAGCCCCCAAGCAGCTTTTTGTCCAGAATGTAAGTCGCATGACTTTAATAACTGGAACACATTGCATACCCATCTTTGGCGAAATCACATGATTGATATGGAATTATACAGTTGTGAATTATGCAATTTTAAAACTCCTGTCTACTCCCGTCTAATTAATACGCATGCAAAAATTCATTTCGATGATCGAAATTATAAGTGCGATCAGTGCGAAAAGGCTTTCAAAAATTCCAAACAATTAAAAAACCATAGAAGATGGCATCGTACCCGTACTAGCAATCGCGATGCAAGTACGTTGAAGGAGCTGACGGCCATGCATCGTTGTGCGCATTGTGGGGCGTTATTCTCTCAATTAAAATCCCTTCGCGGACATTTCTGCAAAAACAGAGAAACCTCCTTACAATGTGATATGTGTCAAAAATCTGTAAGCTCTAGGGCTTCATTAAAATTACATATGTTAACGCATTGCGATTCAGACAAGCGTTATAAATGTCAGACTTGTGATTACTCAACAAACGATCATAACGCGTATAGGCGACATAAAATGAGCCATGAACAAAAAAAAATGTACCAATGCCCTTATTGCGATTATACATCGGTTCAAAGTGTGCCATATCAGGTTAGTAGAGGACACCTGACATTTTATATACGATACCCACAATATTTTCGTGTTATTGGTTATTGGTTTTGAGGACACGACAACTCATAACTCACAGTTTATTAATGAACTTGCTTTTTTTATGCAGGCTTTTTACTTTTTTATATGCTGTTATAAATTATGTCGAAAGTTATTATGGACCTATCACTTCGCGTCAAATTTAATCATGATACTGATGAAATTTTTGTGTTTCAGAAACATATACATCAAAGACATCCTAATCAGGTTGACTCGGTGATACATAAATGCTCTCAATGTCTGTTCTCCACGATCAATCGCGCACTCTTGACTGTACATCAAGCGAAACATGAAGTGTCCAATAGTCAACATAAAAATGATGATAATTCCGTAAAAATACTTAAAACTAAAATTAAAGTGAAAAGCAATTTATTCACTACATCAAATCTATCCACGGCGGGCAATGACATTAACATAACCAATACAAATACAGTGCAATTTTTTTCTGTTGAAAATAATATAACTTGATTTTAGAAAAAATATAAAAAGCGTTCTTGCATTTTTAAATTAAGTTCAGTTTGTTTCCAAGTGAAATAATATTAAGCTTGCCAAGTTGGCGACAAGTTTTATGCAAAGATGAGCCGAAATGGAAATAAAACATAGAGGCAAATAAATATATAAATATTACGTAATGCTGTGTAATAGCACGTATAACAGTATAACAGTACATAGCAATTATTACATATCTATTTATAATGTTATAAAAAAGAAAACACTTTCAAATTCAAGAAAATGTCAAAGACACCGACGATGGCCGAGAGGACGAGACCGGTGTTGATTAATTCCTTCACCTGCTGCTGGTTCAACAGTACTTAATAATCAGGTTGTTGATAAGGCTTCTGAGTGGGGTGGCAAAGGCGTTCCAAATCCTGAAATTAATTTTTATGTGTAATTTCTTTGTATTTGTTAAAAAACTGTGAAAATGCGGAGGACAAACGATTGAATATCTCTTTTGATTTTATTTATTTTTTTTTGATGAATTTCTTAAAAGTTTTAGGTAGAGTTAAATTACTGTTCAGCTATTTTCTCTGCGTTAATAATTTCATTTTGGAAAGAAAATGCTTTAAAGCTTATATTTCGAGATCTTTTATGGGAAGATTTGGAATTATACGTTATGTCCCTGTTGAGGTGAGAGATAAATGCGATTATTAAAAACCCGGTGTCCACTATACGCATTAAACCTGCCTTTACGCTTCGAAGAAGGAATCCTCACAACAAGAATGAATTTATTCCGGTAACTAATATAACAATTGGTTTGAAAAGAGAAGCCCTCCCTAAGACAAGTAAACTCAATGTTTGTAACTTCCCGGTTGACTACGTCGTTTCCACTTGAAAACGATGTTTTAAGTGGGGGTAGGTATGGGCATGTTTCTAAGCTGATGCGTTAGCTGTGGCAAGTAAGTTTCCTAGGTGTACCGAAAATTGCTAAACGAATTGTGTGCTGCCCGAACAGAGAGGTAGGCGTTAGCTATTACATTAAGGTTATTAAAAACTTTTCCAAAGAAGCGAAAGATTACTTTGAATGTCTGGATAATAATTCTTACGATGAGAACTTCCCTCCATAGGGGAACTTGTCCGCCTTTCGGCCAAGAATGATAATGCGAACGTTAAGATTTTAACAAAAATATGGTCTCTTTTTTACAATATACCATAGAATGTTCAGCGTAACCAATCATACTGCAGCCACCAAATGTCGCGATGACGGCTATGGAGGTGTTAGTATACTAGTTAAGAAAGGTGTCATTCTCTACAATTCTGCTGTTGACATTATTACCATCAAAACCACGAATCTTAAACCGAATCTTTTCATAGCATGATGCTACTTGCCATCCAGCGTTGATGTACAAACTTTTCCTGATGAAATTCAGAGATTCTGTGACTTTCTTCATGGTGAATAAAATTTGATTCCAGCTTGTCTCTACCGACAAAGGCAAAATCTTTGTAAATGCCAGCAGTTTTAAACTTTTAAATAATAAATAAATATCCTACCTGTCACTGTAATCGGAGTGTCTTGGATCTAACTTTCTCTAATCCAAGTATTTTATCATTCAACTGGAATACGAGTCAACTCGAGTCTCCTATTCTAATTCAAAATTACAGCAATTCTGAACAAACGGAAGAAAATTTCATTTCATGCAAATTCCTAATGGACCGTCTGTCTAAAGTTGACCCTCCTAATTTATCATCAATTTAATGTAGTTTTCAATGGGAGATCAAGACTGCTAGTCTTTCTCATCTAAACATTGGCGCAAGGAAAAAAAATGAGTAAATACGCCTATCCAGGCAACTTCATTGAATATACAAAAGTGTTGAAGAAATAGAGACCCGCAGTTAGAAAGGCCAAACAGGCACATAGAGTTGTCATGATTGAAGAGTTGTGGCGCAACGGCAACTCACGTTAATGAATTTTCTAATAGCTAATCTAAAAAAAACCGGTAAAATGGTTATGTGTTCTCTGGATATCAACAAATCCTATGGTTGCACCAAATTGATGAAGCTTTCTAAAATTCTTTTAAACTTTTCAATTTCTCTTCAAATATGTCTGTGGATACTAAACTTTTTTTCCAAGCGTGTGTTGATAGTAGGCTCAGACAATGTTGAAGTCTACCGTGGTATTCCACAAGGCAATTGCCTTTAAAGACTATCAATCTGGATAATATCATCAAACTCATGATTAACAATGAGTCAGGTTTGCCTCCCAAAAAAGTGTACAAGGTTTTAGTCAGTTTGAATATACACAGTCTACATCTTATAATTTTCCAAAATATATTGAGAAACATATACAAATATTCGAAAATAGAATGTTAAAACGTTGTAGTTGACTGACCATCTCAACCGTCCAACTAATTCTCATTGTCATTGCTGGTGAATAGTCCGTGTGGGAAAAAGAGCTTTTTTTTGGATTGCTAAGGAGTTAATTAAGGTCAAGATAATGAATCCTTCCTTTTTTCAGAAAGTTATATCTCTAAGTGATGTTGTCTCTTGCAGCTACACATTTTGTTATCACATACAGCGTCATATTTTTGCCAAGACAAATTCAATTCCCCTCTGGAATTTTTTAACCAACAAATGTCTTCACGAACATTTTTGAATCGATCTCTACCTTAAAGCAAAATGTCAAATTCTCATGTATGACGAGCTTATGTCAAGAAAAGCTTCTTCTTTGTTACAACAATGACTATGATATATATGCCACTGATGGTTCCGTCGGATATAATGTACTTATCTTCTCGGTAGTGAAGCATCTATCTACAATAGTACATAGAGTCAAAGTAGCGGAGGAACTTTTCTCGACTTTTATTGAATTGCTTGCCATCAGACATGCTATTAAGGTGGCTATTACTGATGGTATGAAGATTTGTTATTTTCTCGGATAGCACGTCGGCTCTATTTCTAATAAATAAAAGAGATGCAGAGAATCAATATGTGTTTGATATACACAGGATATTACATGAATCTCAAGTGGATGATTGTTACCTTGTTTGGATACCTGGTCGCTGTGGCTTCTTCTTTTAATGAAAAAGCCCGCTTTCATGCAAAAAGGGCTCAAGTTGATGAGACAATTTCGTCCATCAAATACGTTCCCAATGAAGCAATACGGACAATTCGCAACAACATCTTTCAACAACTAAATGATAAATTTAAAGAGATTGCGCGTGTTAAACCCAATCGCCTTTTCTATAAAATAAATCCTACATTTCAATTCAAACCATTTTCAGAGGCTTCCTTTAATTCCTGGGAAAGCAAAATTCTTTATAAATTCATGAGTGGTCACATCTATGATAAAGTATATTTAAAAATGATTCGTGCTATATCATGTGATGTTTGTGAAGTTTGCAATGTTGTTGAGTCTGCTGAGCATCTAATCTTCAGATGTCATAGGCTTGATGGTATTAGAGGTTATTTTAGCTTCTACAAGTTATATGATGATCGATCTATTTGTAGCAAAAAATGTATGTCATATCGGGGCACTAACTTGCTTTATTAGAAAAGCAAATTTATCTTTTTAGTGCATAATAAATTATTTTTTAGTTTTATTTCTTGCGTTCAATCATTTTCTAGTGCTATAACATTCCACTTTTATTTTCAGCCAAAGTTTGCGACACTTTTTTTCCACGTTACTTTCAACAACTCAAGAATCTACAATTATACTTAACATATCGGCTTTAACCATTACAGCCGCTTTTTTTTTGTTGCGTTTTATATATATTTCTTGCCAATAATTACTACTGTTATTATCTAGACATATAAGCCATACATTTATTAGCTTGGTCCATTTTAACTCAAAATCCCCCAAAAAAAAAAAAGTTTGCAACACTATTTTTACATTACTGTCAACAACTCAATAATTTACAATTACACTTAAAAACACAAAGAAATATAAGTAAATATATCAAAGAAACTCGAAACATAATGTTGTTTAAACGTTTGCAAATGCTGCGTCAGGCAAAAGTGTTTAAATCAATTCATCTAAAGAGAAATTTGAATAAAAATATAATTGAAAAGATTGAACTTAAAAGAGCGTTGCCAAGTGTCCATGACATAACCTGTAAACTAGGCAAAAATTATGAGAAAAACAAAAGTGTTTTTATATCCAAGCTAACATCAACTGCTGCTAGTATTAATACTACTATCCCAATATTAAATAAACGGGATAGTCACGCGAACAGTTTGTCATGCCGGGATGCAAAATGCCATAGGGAAGTACCGATTATGGATAATAGAAGCTCCCATGGCATAACCCGTAAACTTGGCAAAAATTATGAGATAAATGGAAATTGTTCTGTACGGAATTTAACACCGAAATACCATAGCCAATTACTGACGATGGATGATGGAAGTTTCTATGACGTAATCTGTAAAGCGGGCAAAAATGATGGGGAAAACGAAAATTTTGTTATATCCAAGGTAACGTCAACAGTTGGTGGTATCCCAGTATTAAATAAACGGGATACTGAAGTGAGTAGATTGTCCAACTGGAATGCGGAATGCCATTGTCAAGTGCCGATTGTGAATAGTCCAAGCTTCCATGAGATAAACCGTAAACTGGGTACAAATTATGAGAAAAACAAAAATTTTCTTACATCTGAGCTAACACCAACAGCTGCTACTATTGCAGCACGAAATAAACGAGATAGTCAAGTGTACAGATTGTCAGGCCGGAATGCGAAATTCAATAATCTATTTATTGGGAATTTAGGTTTGACTTACGTCCGCACAGATGGTGCAGTTGAAATGACGGAAAAAACTATGGTTAATTTAGCGGATATACCAGCGCCTCCGGTAGTTCCATCAGGTGCTGAAGAGACTGCAACGCAGGTTGTAAATGCTCTTGGAGAGCCAACATTTGCCTCTATTGGCTTAGGAGGTTGGTCGCCAGTTGGATTGGTTGAAAATTGTATGGAGTTTTTACATGTAACTTGGGATTTGCCTTGGTGGGCAGCTATAGCTTTAGGAACGGCGGTCGTACGTACATTAATATTCCCTCTAGTAATTATGGCTCAACGAAATGCGGCCAAAATGGGCAATTATATGCCACAATTACAAGCGTTGCAACTGAAAATGACTGAAGCTCGTCAGACGGGTAATGCTATCGACTCTGCGCGTTACGCTCAAGAAATGATGGTCTTTATGAAAGAGAAGGACGTAAACCCATTAAAGAATATGATTGTGCCTCTTGCTCAAGCACCGCTATTCATATCATTTTTCATGGGCTTAAGAGCAATGGCTAATACACCGGTTGAGTCAATGCGAAATGGTGGACTCTTTTGGTTTACGGATTTGACTGTAGCCGATCCCACTTTCTTGCTGCCCATTATTACAAGTGCCACGTTATATTTGACGATAGAAATTGGTACGGACAGTGCCCGTTTGTCGGCACAGAATATGGGAACAATGAAATATATCTTGCGAGCGTTGCCAATTGTTATATTTCCGTTTACCATGAATTTTCCAGCGGCAATTTTGACGTATTGGGCTTGCAGTAATTTCATATCATTGGGTCAAGTAAGAAAGAAAACATGGGCTGAATGTTAATACTAACAGATATTTATTAGGTGGCTGTTCTGAAAATTCCTTCTGTGCGGGAATTTTTTAAGATTGACAAAACGGTAGTCCATGCACCGGAAACCTTACCCATAAAAAAGAAAAAGTTCGTCGAGGGCATGAAAGACTGTGAGTTAGGAATTACTTTTTGTTGCAACATAAATTACTCCTTTTTTTCATTTTGTTTGATTAGCTTGGCAAAACATGAAAATTGCTAAGGAGATTGAAGAACGTCAGCGCTTGGATGAGATACGCTTTTCGCAGGCCGGTAGAGGTCCTCTTGTCAAAACATACAAGTATGATCCTACCAAGCAGAGGACGGAAGTTCCTGCGATGCAAGCCAAAAAGAAGACTTAGCTTTTTTAGTGTATATTGTATTTTTATCTTTTATTACTTTAATTGAAACACAATTGATAACATAAAAAAAAATTGTTTTACTATTCTTGACATTTAGGGGACAAGTCGGCCTGTGTCGGTTTCTTTTAAAGCTATACACTGATTAATAACTTCAGCCAAATGTTTATTTTCCATAGCAGCTGCCACTCTTTCTTTATCTGCTAGTTGTTTGTTTACTGCGTTCTCGGAAGCGTGTGTTCCTGGAGTTATTTCTACGGTTACTTTAAAACGTGGCGGTAGAGACCTTAATAACTTAACACGTATGGATAAGCCAATTAAGGTGGCCATAGAACAGTGCGGTATGGTCGGCGTGAAATTGACGAAAACTTCATCGCAATCATTGTGAACTTTAATCAAATCCTCTTCAACAACTCTTAATTCTTCCAGTGTCAACGGATGTTCAGGATCATTAATGTTGCGAATAAGATCTAGAATTTTTACGGCAATTCCCCGCATTTGCACCATTGAAAAGTAAATCAAATTATAAAATGCAACAAGAAAACACGGTATAGAATTTTGAGAGTTTCAAAAACCAAAAATATTACCAAAGATTTCTCGCGTGTCAAAAGGATCTGGGATGCTTTCATCGATATCTTCTTTGGTTATAGGCCGTTCCTTACATTTACTGTATACGTTGGGATTAAGATTTTCGATTTCCGTAGGCATTTTCCACCTGCTTTGTTATAATTACTTGACTATAACGGGGCAATACTTCCTTTTTTCTTGTAGATCTTCTTTATTATTCAAACAGCTGTCGTGAAGTGTTGTCAATTTCAAGTAAATGGTAATTTTTACAAAATTTTAATTGCTTTCTAGCGGGTCGTAAACGCAGTGAAGCTTGATATCGCGTTCCCGTGCGGTGATTAAACGTGATTTTCAGGCATTAAAGGAGATTTGCTTTCAATTTATAAGACGTTTAAGCAACTTTTTTCCTTTATTTAATAGGGTCAGTGAAGCGCTCCTTAAAGCCCCTACTCTTAAACTCATTTTTCTTAACTTTATATTTCACTAATCAATCAAGAACTTGCTTGTTTTTGCATTTGCTTTTTATTGGTTTTTCTTGTTTTTTGTTTCATATATTTGTTGGCTCCCTTTTGGTTGTTTTAAGAATAGCAAATACCTTTTGGAATTAGCTGTACATTTAAGGATATTGAGATCAATTTTGCACTTGGCATGAGTCAAGTTCCAGACCAAGATAGAATTGACCTTGCTTAAAATATGGCTGCATTTTTGGTAGCAAATTGTGAAGCTGCTGCAGACTTCATTATACCTGGAAGGTACTATCTGAAAAAATGTAGGCCTAAACGTCTTGGGTTTTAATAGTTCCTTTGCCGTGAGAAGATGAGCCCTCTTAGAAATAGGCAGTTAATCCGAGATCGATCTTAGAAGCGGTTTCGGAGTTGAGGGGAAAAGACCAATACATCGTCTTAGTAGTACGTTTTGAAAAGCATGTATGTTTTTGATTATATATTCTGGAAAATTGTATGCGGTGGAATAGGAATCAACATATTGAAATATATGTGTTTTGTTGTCCTGAGTCCGATATAGATTAGGTGTATATAGGGGTGAGAGGACGGGGCTCAGGCAGCTGCCTTACGGTAGACCTCCACAATCTTCATACGAATGCGAGCCGATAACTAAAATACGAAATGAGAAGGTAGTGGTATTTCGAAATTTCTTGGAATTTTTCAAACTTTACTCAGACCAACAAACTCATAGCGTTCGTTGATGTCTAAAGAGAGCATTACGACTTTCTTCCCAGCCGTTTTTTCACTTGACATTGTGAAACGATGTCATTTATGCATATGTTCTTTGATATGTTTCTGGTTTCTGGTATGCGTAAGACCGAGGGACAGAGATTTCCGGTGCTTAGAAACTTCATAAACCTTTCCTTAACCTTGACATTAGTGACCTTTAAAATGCCAGACTCTTGAATTTCTAGGGCCCGGTGTTTTCTTTTCGCTTTTCTTATCGCCATCTTCCATTTTTTTTTTGTATTTCTTTGAAGCTTTTAAAATTGGTGGGATTTGCATATCTTACCACTTTTTGCATAGATGTCTGCAGCCTACGGAAGACCGCAGAAAGGAAAGTATTCCAACATGACTTTGGGGAAAAAGTATTGGTAAGTTGAAGATTGATTCGAACTGATTGAGTTTCCAGGTGAAAGTTTTTCTAAATTGACTCAATTTCGGGCTCTATATTTAAATTAGTTAAAGGATCTAACAGCTTTTTGCGAGATATGAATCCATTGATGCTTAGAGAGGAGTTGATACTGGTATGGAAAGTAATCGGAATAAGACGACTATTTCTTAGGTGACCTTGTCTTCTGACATTCAATTGAAAAGTTATAATATTTGAATAGAAAAAGGTTAGGTCTAAAGCACTACCAGCAATGGAACTACCATTAGAATGAAGAAAGTTTGGCATGAATTTGTTCAGACAAAGAAAGCTGCTGAAACTCCTGATATCGAAAAGAGTCTTGCCACAATTATTACAGACTGTGTCAACAAGCTGACAATGTCTCGAGGTGAAATATCCAGCAGGAACTACATTTTGGATGCCTTTGAGAGAATCATTTTGCATTTAATCACGAAAGATCTGGATAGGAATGTTTGCTTTGAAATAGTAGGATTCTGTTTGAGGGATGAAGTTTTGACAATGACTACGTCTGCAAGCGACTTGTGCGACATTTCCCTAAAAAGAATTCCTTCCTTAATGAGGACGGCAGCTTCAGAGTATCCGTCGACACGATATTTACTGTCGTCAGATAAGAAAATTTCAGTAAGAATAGCAAAATCAATTCCACTAGGGTTAATGAAATAATCTAGAGAGTGGGCATTACGTGTAACACTTTGAATATTATATTGCAAGAAGGACGTCGTTGGTACTTATTAGAGAACGTTAAATTAACATTTGACCCAGTGAACGCTTATATTTTCACCGTTGTCGAAATTGTTAGTGCCATTATCAGTATTCTTGAGTTTTGAATTCGTACTAAGACCCGGACGGTTTAGTCAGTTCTATGAAGCATGAGTCTAATCGAGCTTTAGCGGACCGGTATTGCTGCACGTCATGTCTACATTTGAGTACGCGTGTTATTCACTTATATCTTTTCCTTTAAACAAACTTTGAATTCGTCGTAAGTGCCAAGACGCCGATGCTGCACCTAGCCGCATCGTCTGCGCTGCACTTATCGTCTAGGCTGCACCTAATTGCTTTGCTACACTCAACTGCCTCGCTGCACCTATCGACTGCGCAGCTACTGGCGACTGCGCTGCACCCATCTGCTGCATTGCACCTAACGACTGCACTGCAGGACAAGCCCAAAGAGAATAGCAAAATGAAAAGTTCGGAGCAAATTTAGATTCTTTCCGATGCATGCTTGAGTAAATGTTTTTCCATTACATTTCAAGAAAAAATGTTAAGGTGGAATGAAAGCAGATCATGTCCCTAGTTCACACGGCAGCCATGCTTGCATGTATGCGGGCTAGTCTATATAATGGTGCATAGCCATTGTAGTAGGAACATTTGTCTATGCTATGTGTATGCATTTTCTTAAGAAATTGGATTTACTTGCTTAAAAGAAAAGCTACCGTAAATTTCTCAGAAAAGCCCATTTTTTTATTGGCTTAATGGCTGCTTTAAACCCTTTAAAATATGGTAAAAGCATTCACTGTATCAACGAAATTTGGCATTCTAGGCCTTCCTCAAGTGCTTCAAAAATGCTATCTGTACCAAATAAATCCCTTTTGAGGTGATGTACCCCGATGTCTAAGGCAGGGATGGGTAACTGTTTTCATCAACGGGCCTATTTTAACTTATCAATTATGTGCTATGTACGAGCGAGTTGAATAATTGGAAATTTTCGTATTCGACGACATCAAGGGCCGGCGGTTTCCCATATCTAGCTTGCCGGTTCTTTTAACCGATAAGTAACAGTCTTTTCGGACTAACATATGACTCAACATTTCTCTTGCAATAGATAATTTTAGAAGTAATCTTCTTCTTATTGTTTATAAACACTATTGTATGAAAAACGCAAACATTATTGATGCTCTGTCCAACATTCTATGGCGTCTACGCATAAAGTCGCGCATAAGCTTGGATTATTTGATGTTTTTCAGCTTGCATTTATGCCAAGCACCAGTTGTTGGTCTTAGATTTTCCGTTCATTGGACGAAAACCAGATTCTTCTTTTTCCGAATAGGGGCACCATCAACGTCCGGTTTCGCTATCCATGATAGGTGTTTATCGATGTTGCGGTAAGTCCTGCTGTAATTGTGACCACTTTTTATCGCCCGCAACCATTCAACAGCCTTCAAATCATCAAAAAAGTTCCGGCGGGGCAACATGGTGTAGCGTAAAGGTGAAAGACACTGCTTTCATACATATCATATACCGTAATTTTCAGACTATAAGACGCATCTTTCTATATAGAAAAATGGACCCAAATTTTGGGTGCGTCTGATGGTCCGTAGGTAACCTTAAAGTATTTTTTCAATAAATCGTCTCTAAATTTGAGGTCTATGAGGCGCAACAACAATAGTTCAGATGAAAGTAGTACGAACGGTGACATTAACGAGACGAGTGATAGTACCGAGAGTGAAGATGAACGGAATATTTCTAGCACCAGTTATGTTAACAACAAATAAAAATTTTGATTCGAAGTTAACATTAAAATATATTATTCCAAAAAGTGCATCTTATATATAGTCTGAAAAATACGGTAATGCTTTCTCTTAGATATTTACAAGCACGATATAGACATAAGCAAGTAAAAATAAAATCCATGAAAAAATGGGAATAAGCCATCGTCTCGATGATCTTATCATGCAAATAGGATAGTTTCGAATCAATTGAGATAAGCTGTACGGTGACAGTCGGATAGCAACTATACTTATTGGATTTGGTAGCAGTCACATGTGTTATACGTCATAAGCAGTCCACTGTGTTATAATAAAGGTTTATTTAGTTCTGTTGGTTATTACATTGCATGCTTTCGCTCACAAAGCTTATTATTATGTTTAGAGAATCTTATGAACCCAATTTGTTTAATTCGTACACAAAACCCAGAAAAATGCCGCCTAACTCACAGATAATTTTTTTCTTAAATAAATGAATAAATAATAAATTGTTTATTATAAGAATAAGTAATAAGTATTTTTTAAGAATTCGCGATAACGTTATTTATTTAAAAAGCGGATTAAAGGCTGACAAATTCTTAAGCCAACGCCCTTTATTTTTTCTTTAGTATGAATGCCTATTGCCAATCTAAAGCAATTAGCATCTTGATCTTGAGCAGCGGTAAAGCGTGGTCCGGCTATAAAAATAATTTTCTCCTCTTTGACGCACATTCCTAGAAATTCTGCTGCAATACATTGCTTAGGTAATCGTATCCATATAAAATAGTCACCTTCGGGTTGTAACATTTTGCAATCTTTCGGCAAATTTGCAGCCAACATGCATTCTTTGTAAATCTCGTGAACACAGCGTATATGTTTTTGAGCTAAATTTAATTCCAATAAATGACACCACGCAAGAGGTGTACTTATTCAAACATCAACCACTGTTGGCAATTCCAATGGTTTTTGAAAAAATTAATTGTGTGAAAATGTTTGTATTTAACTTAATTAAAGATTATTACCTATTATCTAAAACGCCTTTCATTCGGTAAGGGGCTTCGATCCATCCTAAATGTATGCCTGGACCTATAATTTTGGGAAAACTTGCATTTGATATGACATGTTCTTTGCAGTCCTTACCATTACAATGATCATAAACAAAAAGCCAGATTGGGGGCTTTTCATCCTGATAATGAAGTACATTGTCCACATCATCACACGTAATAAGGAAATCATATTTCCTAGCCAACTTTATCAGAATTTGATAAACATTATCCGAAAACAATATACCGGTGGGATTGTGAAATGTGGGCGTCGTATAATACAGACCTTAAAATTCCTTATTTTTCGATTTAAAGTGATTGGATTTAAGAAAATCTTCCACTTGTTTCGAATCGACGCCATCACCATTAAGAGGGACTTGGCATAATTTTAAGACCATGGAACTGGCTTATAACGTCCAAATCTATCATATAACTGACCCCATCCACGAAAACATAGCCATTTAAATCAATTAAAGTAGCAAGTACGATATGAAGGCCCTGCGTAGCACCAGGTGTTATAAAAATGTCTTCGCTGTGAAGATAAATATTTCAAATAAATTCACATAAATATTTATTAGAGAAAAGAAAACTCAAAAATGAAGGATGTAATTCTTTACACTTTACTTTTACTACGCTTTTATACATTTTTCTAAAGTAGTTGGCAACTGCTGAGCGTGCTTCATATGTACCACTAGGTGGACCCTTGAAAGAGCAGACGGCAATTATTTTCCTTTTTAATTTTCTACAAAATTTATATTATGTGTCGATATTGAGATTTCTGGCAACTAGCAAAAAATGTAAATAAAACTTACCAAGCGATGCTCTGTCGCTTTTTTAAATATTTCGTAGCAATTTTCTAATAAATCGGGCGCACCAATGCTTAGATTCACTACTTTGTTGTTGTAAATATCCCAGCCTTTACCATCAAATAAATGTTTAAGAGCATGATCTTGTTTGCACGGCGTCGTATTTTGTTGATCTTTTAGCCGTCTGTGCCCACGTTAACTGCCTTTTACTGAAAATTTTTCTAAAATATTTCGACAGCATTTCATATGAGTTTGTTGTTTAGAGATAATGAGTGAAAAAAATAATGTTCATCCATAAATTAATCATTATTAAGTATTTGACAATCGGAGTGTATGTGTGCACATTGCATAAATGCATGGATAAACCAAAAAAGTCGACGATGTTTTTTCGCAAATCCTATTTCCATTATACACTTATATGTATATGTAACACTTTTTTTTTTTTTTAATTTATTCTCCGCACTTCCTTCTCCTTTTTATAACCAACTAATTTCCTCAATCGATTTCGAAGAAATATTTGGTATGGTGGCTCTTCATATCAATGTAAGGCTTATGAAATTATGAAATTTTAGACCCAAATTCTTCATCTGTATCACATTATTCAGATCACATAGGTGACTTAAAGTTACAACTAACCATCATCTCTATAAATTGTGTCTCCTTATGAATAATATTCCACAAGAATCTCTTCTCTCTGTCACGCTTTTCCAGATTGCTTTAATGAAGTAAGTAACATTATTTGCCATATTTCGAGATTTGAAGATTGTCTCCACGCGGACTATGTATGCATTTTAACAAAAGAAAACGTTAACACGAAATCAGTCGACTCGCTCGGAGAGCTGATGCTCATTAACAATATACCAATACAAAAATAAAAAAGGTTAATTTGCTCACCATTCTGAGGCTCACGTTCTCCAACAAATAACGTTGCAAACTACACTATCGTCAGTTAAAGAATTCTATATTAACTAAGGCGGACTTCACACAATGCATTGCTTGGAAAAGCCATGCGCGAGTTAACGCCATTGCCTAGGTTAATCCTTGCTTAAAGCAAGATTGACTATGATACGATAATTTATGACCAAGTTCTTAGAGCCAGTACCTATACCATTCGCACAGCGTCCATCAACAATATGACAGTTGAAACTGGTCTCCCACCTTTAAAAAATAGACTTTAGGAATTAGAAAGTAAAATTATTCACAAGCCTCTTAACTCAAACAAATCTACTCCCGGCGAAGATGTTTAAAAGGCTATTAATGGCAAAGAAATCATAGAGACGCCGTCTGGAATTGACTACTGTTTATATGTCGCAAAGGAATTGAATATTACCCTATTGTCTTTAACTTCCGTGAAGACAAAAGATCTAATTTGAAGACCAAATCCAAATACTGGAAAATGACGCGTGGTGTCTCCTATGTACAGATGGCTCTAAATCTGACGTTCTGACACCTGCCAAAGCCGTGGTAGATGGTTCAGGATAAATTTTGCTTAATCGCTGACTTAACGCCGGTTCTCGAACTTCGACAACTGAAGCCAGAGCTATCCTTCAAGCTATGAATTTTGCTTGTAGAAGCACACTCAAAACTGTTATTGTTAAAAGGTATTTCGAATGCTTCGACTTTCAGCTGGATCATCATTATGATATTAAGGAATATCATCGCAACATGCGGTGAAAAGTTTAAAACACTTTGGACACTTAGTCATATCGGTTTGCTGGCAAATGTGCAAGCTGGTCGAGTGGCGAAGTCTGCTGCTTCTGCATCTGTAATTATGGGCGATGTCGTGGAAGAAAACTTAAAGAAAAAATTACGGAATCAAATCTACGACACTATCGTAGGCACTACTCCACTGTTAACTCTCACCTAGGTTTTTTTCTGCAATCTCCAATTGTGGATAAATTCTTACAATAAAGCGCCTTCTTTGTGACTGCCTAAATTTCCCCCTTTTTTCGTTTAGTCTAAGAACTTATTTCATTAATTTAAAAAAAATTAATAACAATAATATTACGAGACCTTTTTTTTATTGGTTCTGAACAATATAATGTTTCACATTCAATTTGGTTGACAATCAGAATTTGCAGTAATCATGAAGGCTCGAGGATAGCAAACTTTACTCTTAACATAAGCAACTGTCAATGTTATAAAATGGTTCGAACCGCTATGAACGATGAAAGTTACTTTCACGTGGTCCTGCACATTAGGTTAGGATAGAACGCTATTTTATCCACCTTAAAACAACTTTCGCGGACTTTGTAAGTTTGTTAAAATATTGCAAAGTATGAGTGCATTAACTAAGATTGATATTCTAATAAATCAAGTAAATGCGGCTAACATCATTAGACTACTTGAGGAAAACTTTTATAAATTGCTTGAGAACTGAGAGAAAGATTGAGGAATGCTTTTAAATGTATTCCAATTTTTTTACCATTTTGCGCACGTAGTCTTAATAATCGTCATTTAAAAAGGTTAAAATAATAATGACCTTAATGTTCTCATTTGTTGTACGCCTCATAACGAGTGTCATAGATTTGCCAAATTTTTGCATTAGAAAATTTTGGTTGGCTTATGAGTCGCGATATCGACTAAGCTTGTTAGCTGTCAATTATGCACTTGCTGTAGCGACCAGAGGGTATACAGCTGTCGATAAGGTATACATTTTTCTTACTATCGAATGAAAAATCTTTCGATCGTAAAATTGCTGCCGAGTAACATATTAAAATTACGATTGAGTTTACTCTATATCGAGAACCATAAGCGGACCTCTTATTTTTAATCAGCACGAGTATAACAATCGTTTTAGTCATGGCGGTCGTCTTGGTCATGTCTATTAAAGTCACGACCTAAAGATTTTTGTTCGTGGTTACATGAATTTTTAAACTGACTTTAATGAGATTATAAAGCTTTTATATCCATTAAAGGTATCAATTATTTGCATTTGCCCTTTGAATGTGTAACTTGTTTAAAAACATTTGTCATGTATTTGGCAGTTGGTCTATGGAAATCGTTAAAAGTTGAAAACTTAAACATCTTGGACTCTATCGTAAATGAACCGTAAATAAAGAAATATAAAATGATTTTGGTTTATGGAAAATTTTTCTAATTTCAAGCACGAATTAATTTTGAGTATTAAAAAAATCTTTTCAACACACTATCCAAGATGAATTGGGTACAAAATTCGTTTGCAATAAACGGAGATATTTAACCGAACTCATATCCAAGGTATGCATACATATTGATATTGACTAAGCTGATATAATCGCTGACATGTCCATCCTTTCGTCTGTTACCAGAATTCTTGGGAACATATTCAGAAAAAAAAAACAGGTTTGAAACTTGCCATATATAGCACAGGTCAAGCTTTGAATATTTTCTCCAAATATATCTGATCAAACCAAAAAATTTCGTACGATGATAATAAGGATAAATAAACAATAACTTAAATTTTACAAATTAATTATCGAAGAGGACGAATATCGCCCTAAATATTTGCCGCTAATAGGGAAATATGTTTAATTGCTTGTGGAAGATTTACTTCAAAGTAAGTATTAATAAACTGAGCTATATTATTATATCCTTTCGTGAACATGATGATGCACAAGAATATTCGTTGGTGGATTAAATTCAAGTTTAAGTAGTTTTGAAAAAGAAACAAAACAATGCCTTAGCAAGTTCAGAGGCCTTTGAAAATGTGTACTGTGCAAATGCGTCCTTATCAATATACTAAGTTATAATGATAATAATTGTAAATATTCGTATTCAATTTTGTTGCGGTCAATTAACAATTTTCCATAACATGGCAACCCTGTGTGCAAACAACGCGGTTTTTCCCCATTGCTCTAAAATAATTTTTTTATAAAATTAAAATATCATAAAATTTTAATTTAACTGCAACCAAAAAGTTACTTTGTGGGGCAAATAAGTACAAACGCGGTCTGCTGTCAACTTCCAGTCCTTCTGGTGTGAAATGGAGCTTTCCAGCTGATTTAAATTTTTATTCGTTCTTAACGGTAAATCACCTTTTTCGTTCAATTGAAATTGTAGTGGAACGGACCCTCTTACTGAGCTGACTTTAGATTCCTGAGAGAAGCAGGTGCTGGCTAAGAAGCTTTCTGCTTCCACAGCTGACAATGTTATTTCGATAATAAACACATATATGAAGGTTTTCCTTCTCAAGAGTCAGGTAATTTGTTTCCTTTTCTTTGAGTTAAGGTGAGCGCAACACACAATGCACTTGAACTTGAAGTCATACATTCCCAGGTCATTCACTGAAAGATTTGGCATTGTGCGCGATATCCCCACCGACTATAACCCTGATTTTATTAAGAAAAATGGTTCCTTCTCTGCTTTATCGCAAATTTCCTGGCAACAACTTACTTAACTTATGTACCAACCACGAGTGTCGAAATCGGCTTTAAAGGGAAATCAATTGCAAAAATCATCTTTTTCAACTACTGCATTCTACAAGTCAGCTTCTTTATGCCAAAGTTGAGACTATGCTTTAATTGTGATCGCTTTGGCCACATAACAAAGTTTTGCACAGCTAAAAACTCATGTTGTCTTAAATATGAAAGCTCCCCGATATGGACGAAAGAATGGAGAAGAAGCAAAACCATTAAATGTCTCCTATGTGGCGCTTCCTCCCACAATACTTACCGAGAAGGAGGAAAGAAGAAGAAGCCAATAGGATAATGATAATTAAAAAAAATTTGTTTCAAAGATTTCCGAGAAAAATGCTCTCAGAACTAATATGAATCCCTTGATTGAAATGAATACGACTGCAATTTCCATGCTCTCCTTTCAGCTTCCTCGGCTGAGAATGGTAGAGACACTCACCAATAGGTCAATAAGATCCTTACGAAACGGAATTATAACAAAATAACCAAGATTAAATCTAACATCCCCCAGTCCACAGTCCCAACCGTACAGGAACGGCTATGTTTTTTTATGAGGACACAGTAACGGCGAACAGAGCAAACAAGGATCTTGTTAATTTAATGAGCTCTAGCAATTTTCGCTGCCTTAACGACGACAGGTAGTACCCTTGTCTTACATTCACCATCTCATCAATTTTCTTTTTCAACTGGCGCGTTGAAAATTCCTTTCCTTCAAAAGCCATCACTTGCCCATTAGATTTGATATTCGTAATAGCAATGACCACTAGTACTCAAAATCCAATCTTTCCAAGCCCAGCTTAAAGCAGAAACCACGAATTTCTATGACGTCAGTTCTTTCTCGTCAAAATCTTGGTGGAATTCTGATCTCACTGCACTATATCGCAGACTTAAAGCTGCCAGAAAAAAGTCAACAAGTATGCCTCCTCTGCCAGTTTCAAAGAATATGTCGAGCTACAGAAAGTGGGGAAGGCTGCTGCAAGAAAGGCAAGAAGAAGGTATCGTGCCCGAATTATAGATGAACTCTGCACTGGAGGTAACTCTCGACATTTTTGGAATTTCATTAATGGTTACCGCTTAACAAGACGCGGACTTACTTTTTTTCCCAGCTGACCGAAATCAGACAATAAAAATTATCTAGACCTCTAAAAAAATCATATATTTGACAACAACGACAATATCTCCCTTGCTCTTATAACTATTTTTCAAAGGTTTTGCACCCGAAAAAGAAACCCTCTATTGCTGGTTGCGACTCTTTCAGTTCAAAGTCGGCTAGTCTTGCTTGAGGCCATTAACTTTTCATGGACAACAAACCCCTTCCCTGAAGAGTGCAAATGCATCATGGTAATTCCGATACAGAAGCCTGGCAAAAGTCACGATGATCTTAATAACTTCAGATCGATTGCCTTCATTTCATTGCTACTTAAAATCACTAATTTGATGGTTAAAGAAAGACTCGTTGCCTTCCTTAATGCCCACATTATCGTACCACTTCGTTCTTTCGCATACCAAAAACAAAAATCGACCAACATGTGCATTAATGAACTCTCTATGCTAATGAACAGTGAAAGAAGAGCAAATAGGAAGGCTTTTTCGTTGTCCCTTGAGATTAGGAAAGCTTTTGACTGTGCCAATCTCAAGATACCAGCCTCAATGTGGTTTGCCTCAATGTGGTTTGCCTCAATGTAGCTGCTTAAGCCCTTTAATCTCCAATCGGTATACGACCTATTTGCATCAGCTGCAAGACTGCAAAACACACATCTTCCAATACTTTGATGGCTTTCTACTGGTTTCCGTGGGAGTGTCCTTTGACGATGCCGTCAAAAGTCTCTTCTTGAAAGAAAGTGCCTTTTTCGAAGAATTTGCAAAACTGAATCTCTGTTTTAATCCACGTAAGACCAATGCAGTCTATTTTGCAAAGATATCAAACAAAGCTATCAATCTTTTTATCAATGGCATCAAAGTACACCAATGCAGGTTCTTTCGTTTTCTTGGAATTTCCATTAAAGCTAGCCTAACATTTCGCAATCGTTACGAAGATGCCGTCAAAAATTGTCAATCCAATTCTAATGTCATCAAGTTAGTTGCTAATAGACATGCTGGCTTGTTGAAGCCATGAAAAGCCCTCTTGATAAACAAGTCCCTTCTCTGATCGAATATTTAATTTTCACACTCTGCCACCTGTAACCTTCTTGCCTATCTAGCCAAATAGACACTTGAGGCGTTGCTCTGGTCTCACCTCCTCGATCCCCGTCCACATTTTGCGAGTTATCTCTGATGTGTCACCGCTATGGGAGAGAACTCTGCTACTAACTGCTAATGGAGCTGAAAGCAGAGAGGCCCTCCTTGTTCACCAAAGTCGCAGTTGTGTATAATGAGGGCCCATGTAGCTACATTTTTTTTTATCTCATCTTCAGACACATTTTCCGAAAATTAAGCTCCTTTCGTGTCTGGAACTCTGTTAACAACAACTGTCGTGTAGATCTCTACAACTTAGACCCGTTCAACTCCACCAAAGGAAACATTCCATTATCAGCTCGAAAAGCTTTGTGTAATGTGAAGCTACAGTTTTACCACAACAACTGCTCAGAAATATATGCCACAGACCCCTCTGTAGGGCGGGAAATATCCAGTTTTGCTGTTGTGAAATATCGCCTCGACGCGGTCTGCACAGCCAAATTCCTCAATAATCTATATTTTTCACTCATTAAATTATTGGCCATTAAACAGGCAGTCGATCTTTCTGTATCGAATGGGTACACAAAGTTTGTCATTTTCTCTGACAGTAGATCTTCCCTACTCCTCATTAAAAAGCAAGACCCTACAAATCAGCATGTGTATGACATCCATGACATGCTGAACAACCCCTTCATTGATCACTGCCATCTTGTCTATGCACGTGAAGCTCAATTTGATGGCGAAGCAAGCTTTGCTTTCCATCCGAAATACTATCGCCAGCGAACTTATTCAGGCATACATAAACGTCGCAAGAGGAAGAGCAGATCGTCTTTTCTACCAAGTACTTTTACCCATCTCCTTTAAATCCTTACTGGACTATCTTTTCTCGTCTTGAGAAATCAAAGTCCTCTACAGACTTATGACCAACCATATCTATGATATGATCTATCTGAAAATGATCCATGCATTTGACAGTGACATTTGTGATCTTGGCGTGATACCTGAATCAACCGAACATCTTATTTTCAAGCGCAAAAGGGAGAACAATTTTAGATTGAACTTTTGCTTCTTTCGTATCTACAACAACTTATTTGATATCTGTTTTATGCTTACTATTACACTCATCTGAAGGAGCTAAATGCCTTCACCAAAAACCGCCAATTTCTCTTTCTACCCTTATCTCTTTCCTTTTGTCTATCTATGTTCTCGTTTTGCGGCACTCTCACCCAAAACTTGCGTTTTCTTTCTGGTTTCCATATCCGTTCTAACTACACTCACGCTGAACTCACTTTAACTCTACTCCCGAGTACAAAACATCCTACTCTTGATATAATACTACCTGACTCTATTCGGATGTCCACTCATTCGGAATACTGCTGATCTGCAACACGCCTTCAATCCTTGGATTCTATGTATATATATAAGAGGTTCTTTCAAAACGTTTACAGCAAACCAAAAAAAAAAAATAACACAATTTTTACTATTAACTTGTTTATGGTCTCATATCTATTATGAAATTATATAGAGCGACTAATGTGTTGAACTTACGGCTGATGCTCTTGATCGAAATGCAAATATCGTAGGAAGGAGTAATCACTCAAAAATTAACCGATTGTAGTCAGTTCGCGACTTCAACAACCAGCGCCTGAATTTCAATTGGAAACACAACGTCATGCAGTCCTCTTTCTATGCGTAGAACAATCCAATGAACGTGCGCGATCGTTCATTTCATAAGGCTTACTTTAAGATAAGTTCTGCGCAATGTTGTACTATTTTCTAAGATAGTCTGTGATATTTAGAGTTTATTTTCTCTTTTATTGGTAGTAATGTGTTATGCTTTCTTTTTAGGAGGGCCTAAGAGTAAAAGCCAACTGGATGAATATCTGCACTAACTAGGTCAATAGATCTTTGCATCCCAGGTAGCAAAGACGCCAAGCTTTTGAGATTTAAATGGCAGCAACAATTTCTACTCTGTGACATCATTAGTGGTGTATTGGTCTGATTCGTATCGTTATTAGCACACAAGGTTTACGGATCTTCAATTAAAATTTCGGACTTGGATTGCAAGAATATTGCCAAAGAATTGCGACCTAATATTATCCGTATTAGTTCCAAGTCGATTAGTCAGAATGAGTGCTTTTGGTGCAGTCCACGCATGGCTAAGCCTACTCATGTTTCGCAGCCCATTAAATATACGGTGACACGAACAAATGTAAGGCATTTTTTCAATTTCAGTAAAACGTAAGTAAAACGTTTTTTTTGCGCAAACAAATAAATAACACAAAAACAAAGATTCTTAAAGACAAGATTGTGTTTTTGTATGCGATTCGTACGAAATTTTGACGTATTTTTGGCTTGAGTATTTTCGATAAACGTGTTGCATTAAGTGGACGTTTTTTTTCACTTAAAAGTCGAGATCAACAAACGAAACAATTCAGCGGGTTGTAATCGATATTCTTAACGAAATTGACAGAACAAGTTGATAGTTCGCCACACGACTTTTGTTTTACGTTTACCTTATTTGAGGACATGAAATCTTTTCATCATTTCGAGAACTAAAGCTGGCGATGATACGCTTCTCCTTATCCTAGACAGAAAACTGGTCGAAAGACCTTTGCTAAATTCGACTTAATTCCCGACAGAAGAAAGAGCATATTAAATAGGTTTTACAATATTAAAATAATACCACGTGCATGCACACAAGTTGATCAAAGAAAATTTTAACTTATTTCAATTAATAATACCTAGTTAATAATTTCTGATGATCTACATCACAATGATCTCTTTCCAATTTCCTTCTCTGATGATCTCTTTCGAAATTCCTTCTAGATAAAGCGGATTGGATTAATTACTCCAAGCAGGCCGAGTCATTTCTAAATTCAAAGCCATTTAACACGAACTGCAACCATTATACTGCTATTATGTCTAAAGTGATTCGCACGGCTGCTCATCTCTCTATTCCTCAATTCGAAAGTCTTTTTAAACGATCTAGACTTCCTTGGTGGAAAAACACCCTTTCGTTATAGAGGAAAAACACAATGGATCTATGGCACCGTTTTACAAAATGTCCTTGAAACAACAAGCAGATTTCAAGCGTGTTAGGAGCTACATAAACGCTCTTTTACATATCGATTATTTTACAACTAAAGCAATTTCTAAACGGAATCATGATTTCGAAAAAGCATTTGACAGGGTTTTGTGTTATTTTAAGACTCATGAAATAATGGACACAAATTCTTCAACTACATTAAATCATTCATGTCGCATCGGCGGTTTAAGGTTGGAATTAACAATCATTTCTCTGATTCTAATTCTAACCTCTCGCTAACCTCGCTAATGAACGGCATTGCACAAGGATTGCCTCTTTCTGTCACGGTTTTCCAGAACGCTTTCAATGAAATTAGTAAAATTCTTTCCCGTGAACCAAGAATCGAACATTGTCTCTACGCGGACGACGTATACATTTTAACAAAAAAAAAAGATAGCACGAAGGCAATCAACTTCCTCGAATCTATTGGACGAGAGATCTCAACATGGGCAAAATCGTCAGGGGTTAAAATTTCTATACAAAAATAAAAAAAAACGCACATGCGTCGGAAGCAGATATGTGATGCAGGAAATGTACTAACGCATATTAATGACTTACTAGTGCTAAACGGGCAGACGCTCCATATTTTCGGGCTCACATTTTCCAACAAATATCGTTGGAAAATACACTGTCTTCGATTAAAAAATTCTATTTTACAAGGGCGATTTTCATGCAGTACGTTGCGTTGGAATGTGCATGCGCACATTAACACTATTGCTTATCTTACCAAAATGCTTGTTTTAAGCAAGATTGACTGTGCTTTGATAATTTATGGCAATAGATGCAAATCTAATATCAACATCCTCAAACCGGTCCATCACCAAGTCCTCAGTTGTTATGCTTTTCGGAAGACGCCCGCAAATAATATTATAACTGAAACTGGTCTCCCAGTTTGTACGTCGCAAACGAATTGAACATTCCCTTCAAAATTTTCCGCTATTTTGGTCTTAATGGATTTTCTCCATGGATTCTGAAAGACTGCTGTTTTGACATTTCGTTCTCTATGCACAAGAAAGAAGATGCTCCAAATTACGTTTTCAGGAATCTAATAGCTGAAAAAACCTGAGTACTGGAGAGTAACGTTTGGAATCTTTTATACACAGATGCCGTGGCAGATGCTTCAGGACAGGTTCTTCTCAATCATATATTTCACGAAAGTGCTTTAACTTTTACAACCGAAGCAGGAGCTATATTTTACGCTGCGAAGCTTTCCCATAAAGACAAACTCAAAACCGTCATTGTTACTGACAGTTTGTCTGAATTAAAAGCTATACGGAATCCTTGGACTTCGAGATGGAGCACCATCGACAAGTTAAGAAACACCATTACAACACCCAGCGAAAAAATTAAAGTGCTTTGGATACCAAGTCATATCGGTTTACTAGGAAATGAGCAGGCTGCTCGAGCGGCGAAGTATGCTGCTTCTGCACCTTTAATTATAGATGATGTAATAGAAAAGTTGGATCTTCAAAGATACATTGGAAAAAAGTTAAAGAGAAAATTACACAAGGAAATCTACAATACCATCATCAACACTACTCTTCCATTAATCCTCAATTAATTCCACCTTTACACCCAACAAATGTTGAGAAAGTCATGATCCAAACATTTTCGAGAATTCGCCTTGGTCATACAATTGCAACTCACCAATGGATCTTGCAGAAGTCTTCCTCCCCAATCTGCAATTGTGGACAAATTTTTACTATATAAGCACATTCTCTGGGACTGCCTTAACTTTTCTTTCGCTAGAAGTATTGCATTTGGAGCGACTAATCGGACATTTTACAATTAGCTACAGAACAGAATATCAATACAATATATTACTTTACTAAAACTACTAGGCTCAATATCCAACGTGTTTTGGTAAATTAGAGCCGAAAGCCTGTGTTGCTAGTTCTCAATGTCTTTTTTTTTTAGTCTAAGAATTTATTTCATTAGTCTAAAATTATAATAATAATAACAACAATAATTGGTAGTCCATTCATATACAAATATTTTTATACTCTGCACCACTTACGGTACAAGGGTATATTAGGTGTGTACGGATGTATGCAACACCCGGAATGACTTGAGATATACCCAAATTTTATTATACCGATTGCTTCAGAAAGCGATTTTAAGCTTGTCTGTCCATCCTTCCATTTTGTTTTCTTTTGTTCAAACTAAATCGTTGTGATATTTTGATAAAATTTGGTGTACCGACATGTTTTGGTCCAAGGGCGAACGCTATTGAAGTTGACCACTTCCCATACATTATATAAATAACTGTAGATATAAAAAATAATGTAAGGTGGGCCACGGCTCGATACCTATTAATGCCAGCAAAATATTTCCGAAAAAAACGACAACAAAATGAAAAAATTGCAATTTTTATAAAAGAAAAGATGAGGAACCGTTTAAATGTTTTTCATTGTGGTAGTAATTAACAAGTATATTATTTTGCACAATTTCTCGCGACATGAACTTCTAGACACACTTGCCTTACAACAATTAAAACTTTTATTTTCATAACAATGTAACTATTGAGGCCTTGAGACCTTGAGGTAAATAGAGCTACCACTTCATAACGAATGTAATCATTGAGCCCTATTTTTTCCCAACACCTTTGAATTATCATTTTTTACAATGATTTGACATAATTTGAGTTAACTACGCTAATAGCTCATATTCGGTATGCTTGAAATAAGGAAACGATTGCAAATCTGAGAAATAAACCTAGATAGTCCGCCGCCCGCTATTTGTGATTTCAATAGCATTTTACACATTGCTTAGAGGTTCGATTCATCGAACGAAGCCAACTACCAATTTTAACCATATAAGTCGATCTCATTGCTGAGAATAATTGTAACCTAATCATGGTTATTTCAGTTACGTGTGCGACGTAATGCCCAGCGCGGAAGCATATGTTAAAAAATGTGAAAATTACTATTATCGTACTAGTCCAGTAACAACTATATGATATATTTTGAAAAGTTAAAATGGTTGAAGATAGCAAAAAAGGAAAATCGAGCAAAAATGCCTTTAGGCGAATTTTAGATAACAATCACTTTAGTTGCTCTTTATTAACTTGGCTATGCCTCCTTACCTTAGGTTAGTTTTGGTACAAAACTTCCGGGCGATACACGTCATAAGTTAATGCAAATAACGAGATTGTTTCAAACTTTTTATTACATTTTACACTTCAAGTTTCACATTACAAATAATAAACCTACGCGGTCCAAATTCGGTTAGGTTGATTTCTTTGCTAATTTACTATTATGTACCATGGCCATGAAATATTACAAGTTTGACCTTTTTACCATATAAAGATTTAGTTTTCGTTGGAACGGTTACATAAGAGAGGGTTCAACAAATTGCCTCTGCCGAATCAAATTTTGCATAACAATTTACTGGATGACTTTTGTCGAGAAATTTAAAAAATTATAATTTTTTTCGTTCGCCGGGGAGCGGTTGGAAAAGTACACCGATCCGAATCATTTTCAATATCGTTCCTCTTTGGTTCAAAGAACATCAGCGTAGCAATTTGTAACAAAATTTATCAAAAATTGCGACCTGTAGGTTGAACACAAAAATATATGAGCAGACATCAAAGGAGTAGATGACAGACAGGCTTAGATCGGTATAATAAAAGTTGTATCTATCTTAAACCCTTCTGTTTGTTACGCACGTCTGCATAAGCTTAACGTACTCTGCACCACAAATAATGTAGGGTACGCAAACGTGAAGCTTTCAAAAAGTAATTTCGTCCGTTTTATTGCTTTGACATTCGTAAATATTATTGCTATTATAATTTATTTAGATTTAGGACTAAAATAGTAACAAGGTCTTTAACAAAGAAGAATACCAAGATTCTGCTTTTATTAAAATTAATTAAACTAAGTACAGCTTTTGGCTATTTCTTATACAATTTTTTTTTTATGTGTTGATTTTTGGTAGAAAATTTGAGCATTTCACAAATTGTCGGGAAAAAGTATCGAAGTGGGGAAGAAACATAGTAAGAGAATGAGAGTAAAATAGACTCTCTTTACTCCATACAAATTGCTACAAAGTTTTTCTGTATATGCGTCGAGAGATTTTAAAGAGAATTAATATGAAAATCAATAACAATAATAATCTTTTGATTTGTAAAATTCTCTTAAAGCTTAAAAGAGAGATTTCTCCTGAAAACGCGTAAAAGGGATTAATCTGAAATATGAGTACATTCTCTTTATTGTATTATATCTATTAAAGCAGTATTCTTTATCTATAGTGGCAGCATTTTTTATCTACAGTGATAATATTTTATCTGCAAAGACCGTATTTTATATCTATGAATGGATTATTTTTTTTCTCTTGTGTTACTGGTGCTTCAATTTGGTAGATTTTAACCCTTAACCCTTTTCTTATTGCTTTTTAGTTTCGGCAGTTAAGGTTCGCCATTTAAGTATAAAAGGTGTCTGATTTCTCCTACTTGAGAAGAGTTCTTTAAATTAAATTGCAATCGCAAGATATATTTCGTTTCTTAAGATATTTTTTTCATTTGTTTTATGAAAATTTTAATTATAAATACATTTTCAAATGACTTTAATAGGGAATCACAATAGCAATCCTTCACTGCAGAAAAACGATGCGTGCTTAAGCTAATAATTGACTTTGCTCCCTAAACGTTATAAAAGTAAAAATTTTATGCCATATTTCGTCTCCCTTTAAATCTTCTTATTGCGCTCGTCACAACTGGATTTTATGGTGTGTATATATATGATGTATGTATGTATGAGTAAGTATGAGTATGAGTATGCCTAACTAAGCCAGCGAACTTACCAAAACCATATGAAGATATGTATAAATATAAATGTTTATGCCTCTACATATATATGTGGATTTATGCTGACTTATTTATACATATATAGACATAATATTTATATATATATATATATTTCAACTCCATCGACTCACGTGCGGATAAATAATACAACAAAAAATCCTTGAACTTAAGAAAGCAAAAATTCGATCTTTTTTTTTTTTTTTTTTTAAATATGCCAGTAAAGAAACAGAGTGAAGCACAACAAAATAACATTTGTTTGCAAAATATTAAAAAGAGAAAAAAGAAGGGGGAAAAATACATGAATTATTAAGTAACCTTAAAAAAAAAAAAAGAAAGAAATTAATAATTAACCAGTAAATGTTTAAAAAGATTTGAAATAATTTCATTGCATATTAAATAATTAAAGCAACAGAGAAAAATCAATAAAATACGATGGCGACCAGCTTGTTCAACGAATTGTAATTTACGGTCTTTCTTATAGTGTAAAAATCGGTTTACAGCAAGTAACACTAGATTTGTGGTTGTAAAAGATAAAATGTTTTATTGTTTTTTGGTGTTTCTCTATGATATTTTATAAAAATTTATCTCTTTTGATTTTTAAATTTTTGGTAAATAAACAAGAAATAAGCGAAAGAGAGAGAGAGAGAGAGAGAAATTTGTATAAATTAAATAAATTCATTGTGACTTGAATAAAATTAAAGAAAAATCGATTTCTGTTCATGAAAAATCAGAAAATTGTGGCCTGTTTTTGATTTTCTAACAGACACTGGAACGAACTCATAATTTTTATGGATACATGTGTATAAGCACATGGGTGTTTTGCACAGCGTGCTTGTCTGCTCTGTGCGTGTTCTAAAAGTTGTACTTTTAGGTATAAATAATAATCATTGAAACATTTTTGTATGTATGCTTATAAAGTATGAATGCAAATGCAAATGCTCGTGTAAGACTTAGACGAAAACACAACATCAAAGACAACAAAGCTAATATAATATAAGATCTCGTTTAAGTTTCTCGTCCCTTTGGGAAATTTGAAATTAAACGCCGTTAAAATTTGTAGTTATTAGACTTACCATTGGAGCCCATAGTAAAGATATTTTCATTATGTTTTTAAACTAAAAAGAATTCCCAGCACGAAAAATCCGAATTAATACATTCATATATATATCGTGGTTTGAGTGTTAGGTCATCATCAATGCATTTGTTTCTAGAAAATAAAAAAAAAAGAACGTTTTGGTTCTTCAAAGCAGATAAGCTCTGAGCTCGCTGTTGCTCATACAGTTATTTATGAACATAAGTAATGAGATAAGATATTGAGTTGAAGTTTTATAAACAAATTATGAGTAAATTGAGTGATTGAGAGCTGCACTCGCTTTAAGCAAAATCTTGGATACTCATCACTTATGGTAAATATAAGAAAATCGATTAGAGAGTTTATTTGTCAATTGTGCATCCATCTCTGGACGGATTCGGATTCGGATTCGGACCATTTCTATTCATAAATTTTTTGTATAGAATTGATAAACATTTATAAACAATTTAAGTGTAATAACTGCAAATATTTTAATCCCTTAAATATATTAGATTTGTTAAATATTCGTTAATGTTAAAGGAGATTAAACACGCTTTCGGACGATATCCATATCCCATATATACACGTACATATATATTGATAAGGTAAGACGTGTCAGCGTCGTCGTTGACCATTAAGTACTATTTTTGCACTCAAGTGTCAAACGGCCAAATGGCCCTGATAAATAAATGTAGAAAAGTTGACGCCGCCAATGTGTTCTCTTCTACAAACTGTAAAGGTCTTCTAACCATTACAGTGCCGTTTGTGAAGGAAATTCGCATAATTTTTTAAATAATCTATTCTTACCAAATAAGAATCAATATTTCGTTTTAGGAATGGCCGTCGCGACTGGGATATATAACGGCCGGACCGAAGGACATACATGCACAATTGGCATACGAGTTAATGTCCTCAAGAAGAATTTATGGTTTCGGAGGCGTGTGTCTCGAATAGCTCTCGAATAACTATCAATGATGGATAACGGATTATCTGGAAAACGTCTTAAAGTGCGCATGTGCCCCATTAGTTTCAATATTTTTTCAAATAGATTTTGTCATATCCTTCCATGCCAATGCGTCTTGCGGCAAAAGAGCAAAATTTGCTTTAAAATTCCTTTTTTCACTATTACGAGATCGAGTTAAATTACTATAGTGCTGTGTTTTGTTGAAATTAGCGAAAATCTAATAGTTACCCATTATTTTTCTTTTCCATCGTATAGATATTACGATTGTTTAAAATTAATTACATTACATACCATCTTATATGATAGGAAATTTTGAAGTATTTTTGTTTTGTTAGTAGTGCTGCCATGTGCGTTTTCTAAAATATCTAGTATTCGATAACTTGATTGTCTTATGCCGGTTAAGGGTTGAGGGACATGCATTGCGTTGTTTAGTTTAAACCATAAGTCAAAGACATGTGTCGTTTCATAAGACAGGCATTAGGGTAGGCACACGAACGAATTAAACGAATTTTGAATAAAATATTTAAATTATTTCCATATTTGTTATTGAAATGTGCTCTGTTCACTGATGGATTGGATGTGTACGCTTATATGGGATGACTCTAAGGTTATATATAATAAATAGAGAGCTATTTTACGATACTGTATCCCGTATATGTGCGGTATATGTTAGACAAAACTAAGAGGGAAAATGAACACCGGTTTCGAAGAAAGACCCCTTAAAAGATAAAAAAAAAAAAAAAAAAATGTTAAGTACGCAGGCGAATGCACACGAACATAAATAAATCGATCTCCAAATGTTCACCGATTATGGTTGTAAATATTATTTGTATTCTTCCACGGTCTAATTCCAATGCAATTTGTGTTGCATTTGTACTTTGAAATTAAAAACTTCAAGATGTAATGTTTTCAACTTATTTAAGTGCAAATCAAGATTGATCTCAAAGTCATAGCTTCATCATAGCGTAGCTATCTTAAGTGTTTTTCTGCTTACCTCTGATATCAATTAATCCTATGACAATTGAAATTCAAAATTCAAAATTGAAAGAAAAACTATAAAGAAAAAACAAATCAATCAATTTTCGTTTACAGTGTGTAAACATATTTTGGAATAAGTGCAACGTCAGATGAAATTTTCACGATTTTGTTAATAAGGAAAAACAAGCCGACAGAAGATAAAGAACACACAAACGAAATTCTTGTATTTTATATAAAACTCGTTCATAAAAATTTTCAAAAACCTTTTTATAGTTTTACAACAAAAAAAAAAAAGCAAAAAGTTAAAATAAATAAATAAAAAGAAAAATTGTAACAATTTTTGTTATACGCGAATCGCAGCTGGATATTGGTGGCATTTCAAGTACAAGATCGCCTGTAATCAGCAAAAAGAAGCGAAAATTTCGAATCGGGCTAAACGTTTAAACGACGCAAATTTTAATCAGTTGTTGTGGTGGTTTGATGAGTTAATTTTTGTTTTTATTATTAATTTTTTTTTGTCTTCAAAAAAAGGCCGACAAATCGCAAAGCATTTAGACTTAATGTTGAGAGATAAGACAAGTTTAAGAGTGATTTAACATCTTCGAGCAGTTAAAAATACTCTCAAAGATTTTCATAACGAAAAGCGTATACAAATTACTTGAAAGACGACAGTTAACAACAATAACAATATTGCGCACTCTATCTTATTGCTCGTTAAGCGATGCATTTCTTAACATTGAACACATTAGCTGTTGTTTATTGTTATTTCAATATATTTTTAATCGAAAGGTTGGGAGATTTTTACATTTACTACACGCTTTGTAACAGTAAATACGAACGGGATACGTCTTAATTTTTTTAGCGATTATGAATCAAAAGTTCTGAATCGATCTGCAATTAATCCTCTCTGAGAAGCGAGCAGTGGAAATTCGAAAAAGAATGTATTCAATGTAGCAAATCAGGCTGTCAATAATTTGTTTTCGTAAAAAGAAAAGCTTCAAAAAAGAAAGAAAAAAAAAAGCGGAAAGAAATTAAATGAAATTATCGACTTGGATTCTCTCGAATAATCTGAAAATGAAAATTAATAGTGATTTGATAGAAAGACTTAACGATTCTCAGTAGGTGGTAGGTATCCATTATTCGTTTTAAGGTGAATATAAATTATGAGAATTGTTTCTATATAAATTGCTTCTTTCATATTAAATGCAAATATATATATATATCTACATGTATATGTATATATGTATACTGTTCCATTTATGCGCTATTATTTGATTATTGTAAAAAGGAACTTTGCTCACTCACAATGGTCGCTCTTATAAAAAAGATAACAGTAAGCTTTAAGTCGGTGAAGAAGAAGGAACAAAAGTTTAAATTGAAAACTTTAAAGAAATTACAAATTTTCAAAATATTAATATTTAAGAAATAACTAAAAGTTTATTTAACGTAAAGCGTTATGAACTTTGCCCAAATATCGCGGATAAATGGCTTTTTCGTTTCATACAAGGTTACCGCGTAGCTTAGTAAAGAAGGAGAAGAGCCACCTTTTACTCGGCATAGCTAGGTGCAGTTCTAATTGTGGTCGCTATATTTCGATTGCGACTTGTGTGTTACCGACCTATAAGGTATGCTCGATCCGATTAAGAATACATCTCCCGATCACACATGATATCCCTGTCCTCCCACTTGTTTTTCACCCCTACCGTCTTTACACGTACAGGAAATATTCCGTAAATGGGGGTAATATTTACAAAAAAAAAAAAAAAAAAAAAAAAAATTTGAGCGGCGTGTTTTTCCAATAATTTTACCATGAATGAGTCATGTTCATTTCTCGTGATTGTTTCCAACAATATCGAAACTAATTGGTTTTTAATACAAATCTAATGGACTGCAAGCTAGAAGCGATCGAACGATGAGTTATGATACAAGCAAGGTTCGTCCTTATATCTAGATACGAGCACTGCAGATTTATAAAGCATGTCTTCTGGCTTTTGGTCTATTATTTCCATTGTTCTAGGATAGATGAAAATGAGGACAATGTATTTATATTCTTCTTTTTGACAATAGCTAAAGTACTGGGTCTGAATTCCAAAACTAAGGAATTATATGTCAAAGTTACATATATCGTTCTAAATTTATATCAAAACAACAATCAATTGATCGATGCGACCCTTCCAACTTGGAAAAAAAATATTAGTAATTGCGACAAATTGAATTTATCGCAATCTAAGACTCTTAAAGCGAATACCCCTCTCCCCTTTGTTGTAAGTGTTTGTCCTGAAGTTTCCTTCAAATAGGTGCTAATAGGATATATTTCGAGTTTCAATTATTTCATTTTCTCCCATTAAATGTGAACAAATCGCTCCCGGAAACTTTTCCAAAGCTCTGAACTTGTAATTTATTTATTATATCATGCGCACAATGGCCGAATGACAGAAGGCATTCTGGATTTCTAGGCTTACGTTCCTTGTACAATCCATAAAGAGTCGTCTGTACATAAGCAAAAGTATGTCCGAAATATCGTTATAATTCTACGGGAATCCGATCATATCAACCTGACTAAACTCGATAAAAAAATCTTAATAAAAGAGTTTCAAAAAGTGACTTAGCTTAGTAGCTCCTAAAGGACAGCCTTTTCCCGCGTCTTGCTTATATCATCGATAGTATTCCCGATTTAATCGTAGCCACTCGCTATGCGTCATCCTCTTTTGGTTTTTTTTTTTTGTACCAGTAACATAAATTTCAATCGAACTCTGTGAATAATACCGCGTAATAATAACGTTTACATTTGCTTTTATAATGTGTTTAATAAATTTTTAAATGGTAAACCAAAAAAAAAAAAAAAAAACAAATAGATTCAATGAAAAAGAAAACATGTGGAAAAATTCCCATCAAAGTTCTATTTTATATTAATTCGAAGGGATCGATAAATTATTTAAATACAGTACTTTCTGCTACATTGAAAACCGTGCGTTATTTTCATTACGTAAACGTGCATCATGAGTACGATTATAGACCGTGCAAAGAAAGTACAACAGTATATAAAAATGGCATTTTAATTGTCGTTTAGTTTAGTGCTTTCTGACTAAGTAAAAATGTGTTTAATTCAGGGGAATAGGTCTTATTAGTTATAAAGAGAACACTGTGCTATAAATTGTGCATTTATATCATGCGACATATGAGGAGTATGTAGAATATGTATGCAAATAAGAGTACGCGTTTTTGTGTGTAGTCGAATGCAAGTTTTTATTATACAAATCAGAGATCTTTTAATGGAAAACTCAAATGCTTTTTTCTTTTAAGGCTCTCCGTGTAATTATCACGATTGAGTTATAATTATAAAGCGTTCATATTAATTATTTACTGAGATTTTTTAAAATTTTTTTTACTTTTTTATTTTTGTTCATTCATTTATTTTATTTATTTATTTATTTTTTTTTTTTTTTTTTTTTTTTTTTTTTTTTTTTT
>KK502416.1:576737-725645 GCA_000688735.1 Glossina austeni | reverse complement strand
ATATATATATATATATATATATATATATATATATATAGATATATAGACATAAAAATCTTACACAAAGTGTTAGATTAAAAAAATAAATAAATAAATAAATAAAAAATAAAATACCTATATATATATCTATCTATCTATATATATATATCTATATATATATATATATATATATAAAAGAAATTAAATTTCGGAAACCAGATGTTGCCTGAAAAATCGATGTGGGCTTATCTAAATCACTTCGTTATGAGCAACATCTCATATTTGTGTAAGTTGCCTCCTAGTTTTGGTGTCTTATCAGATATGAAATTATTTGTACACATTTCCTCTTCTTTCTTCCCTTTTCTTTTTGTTTTTTTTTGTCGAACTTTACTTTGCGGCTGTTGATAGTTGATGAAATCGATGGATACTTGTATTATTTGGGTGGCACTGTCGGTGCCATAACCATAGCTGGTATAGCAGCTGCATCAGCATATTATTTTATGACACGTCCAATACCAGAAAAACCGTTAGTGCCTCTGGAAAATCAATCACCCATACTAGAAGTAAGTATATATATATATGTGTTTATATGTATGTATATGTGTATATATAAGAAATTTTATTTATTTCCAATAATATCAAAATGATAAAAATGTCTTTCTGCCTACTTATCGCTTCCCTATAGAATTATTTTAACATTTATCAAATTCAATGAAAATTGAAAAAGTATATATATGTACAGGTTCATCATATTGTCGGGAAATATTTTATGATGAATTTTGAATCGAATTGAATTGTAGATCGAATCATCTTTTTTAATATTCTATAGGCAGAGATGGGTGACCTTATAGAATACCTATTTGCGCGTAGTCTTGATCGGCGTATAATTATAAATTAGTACGATGCAAGTAAATTTCTCATTAAAAGTGGCATTGAAAACTTCATATAAAAATATCATTGTACCTGTTTCATCGATAGGTATTTCACTTTCATAGATTTGTAAAGACATAGTGTGGGAATTTTTTAAATCTGCCTACTTGCGAGTACCATTTATAAAAAATAGAAAATTTTGCAACCCTTTTATAATTAGCCTTAAAACCGATTCAATTTAATAATTTTTTTTTTTTTTTTGTTGAGATCGTTAAAAGAAACTTATAAATAGTTACGAGTCAACTGCAAGTAAATTGACTGAGAGGCATATTCAAGCGTTGTGAACGGCCACTAGTCATAAAAGCATGCATTTTTTTTTTTTATTGCTAACTGACTAACATGACTAACTATGAGAAATAGATATTAATAAACTAAGTGCTTACAGTCGTAATCACTTATACAGTATAATTTGTAATTATCATGAATACCAGCACGAAGAAGTTTCCAACATTTAAAGCATTTCAAACGTAAACAAAGTTTTTGTCTAATTTAAAATAATTTCATTCTTTTTAAAAGTATAAAAAAATCAAAAAAACTATTGCACTTAAAGCATTGTCAGCAATAAAGCATTATCACGCTCTATTACAATATGTAGGGCACATATTTCGAACGCCCTATATATATAACTATATATATATACAACTTTTCAAAATTATAGAAGAAAAATCTCTCCTATGTATTTACAAACCCTTAGGCCAGTATATAAAATTAGAGAACAGTGACGTTATGCTTCCTATACGATGCATAGCAAATTGTATTGAACTTTTTTTCCGTGTTAAGCTGAGAAGGACCGCGGGTGCTTAAATCTAGAGCCCTACGTCGCTGAGATTTATACTCGTATCCTTTAGAGAATGTCTAATATGTGATCTATTCTTTGTCGTTGCAAACGGAATTATAAATGCATTACGACCTTGCGTTGTTTCATTCGATGGGCGTTTTTAAGTTTGCAATGCGAAAATATTATAAATAAAAACATTCTATTATCGAGTCTTTCAAAAATATTTCTGAACGTAGTTCTGAATGCCGCAATTCTATATTTAATATATCGTACGAAAAGGGGTTTTTTAACCCCCCATATTTTTATATGTTATTAATAAATGCATTGTATAGTTGTCTTTGATGCCGTTGTTTTTGCTCTTTCTTGTAGGAGGTAACTATCTGTAACTGTGGGCCCATTCTTACTTGTAAATAATATGCTAATCATATGAATAAAAACTAAAAACGCTTATATGCCTCAGCACGTATGTTTTTTTTCTTTTTATATGCATTTTTATATAAAGAAAAATGTACTATTAACGCAGATATCGGTCAGACACTTAAGTCAATTGTTTCTGTTTAATCCGTTTGTTTTTTTTTTTTTTTTTATGAATCTTTACAAATTATTTATTATAAACTTATATTTAAGTTTTGTGGCTGAGAACAATTCGATTGCAATAATTACAAGTTTATTCAATTATCTATTTCGTTCGCCTATACACATGTATTAGAATAGAATAGAGTAGAATTTCGTTACAATTAAAATTATTGATTGACTGATAAAGTTCAACTTTTTAAATCTGCAAAGACCGTGAGACTTTTACATAAAGACAGAAAAGGCAAAAATGAAAAGAAAAAAAAAATGAATTATCAATGAATTTTTGTTATTGTTTGATTTTTTTTTTTGTATTTTTTGGATGCAGTGCAGATCTCTTTCTATAGGTACAGAGCCGTAAATTAATTTCTACTATTTTATTAAAAAGTTTTTATTTCGTTTTTACCTTTTTTTTGTAATTTCCTAGCAAAAAAAATTTTTTTTTTTTTTAAATTTTTATAAATTAATTTTAAGTGATTTAATTAGCAATACAATAATAACAACAATATTTATATATATTATATATATATTTATGCATACAGATTTTCCTTTTTTTTTTTTTTTTTAATTTGAGCACTGTACAATTACAATACACTGGCGGACACATTGATCTTATTTTCAAAATTAATGTGTTTGGGAAATTACTACCGCGTGAATAATTCTTAAGGTATTCTCCCATCTTGTCTGAGACAACTATTTCTCTTATATATTACAAAAAAAAGAAAAGAAAAAGGAAAGCAAAATGTATTATTTACCACATGAGATGCATGGTAGACTACGAAAAGTTGACAATTTAAAATAATTTAATCTGTTTAAAGTGAAGCCTGTACCTTCTGACAATCTTCACTGAAGCTTTAAAGAAACTTTATAGATTCAATGCAAAATAAAATTTGTTACTTCGTTTGTGACATCAACTAGAAACACGCATCGTAGACGATTTTAACATCTGCTTCCAATTCTTTTTTTGCACGGCGGCTATGTTCCTTAGAAAACCGTGTAGAAAATACATGCAACCTATGGTAAATTTGAGAATATATATATATTGCACAACTTCAAATAAATTGTATGTATAAGATGAAAAAATTTTAAATATTTTCTCCAAATCCGTGTAAAAAAAGTAATAATGTAATCTATACTACATATTTATGAAAGGAAAACAAATCACTTTATTTAACCGAAAACCACTAAAATTTGAATTGAAAGCAGGAGTAAAAATCGATTTCATCGCCACTTGATAGCAGGCGTGCACGATTGCACGATTGCAATTATTGATTGTACGAACTGAAAAAACTAACATAAAAATTCAAAAATTAGAATTAAAAAAATTTGTTTTCGAGTTTCGTGTTAGCACAAAATATTTTTGTAAAAAAATGTATTACTCGTCGTTAGTTGTAAACCGCGTTATTTTAAAATCGGCTAAAATAATTCCGTATAAAACGAAATTTAGATAAACACGATACTCTTGGCAAGTATCAAATTTGATATGTCCATGCTTGTCAGTTTATCTAGTTGTTTATCTGCTGTTGTCCTTACGTCAACTCGGCAATTTGTTCTGGGAACTCATAAAACTGCAAATGGCTTATTATTAAGTTACATATTCATTCATAAACCTGTTGATCAACTGCGACGTTCGTAATTAAAGAGAAAGCATTTGGTGAAAATTTTGGTTATTCACAAAAACACATCTATCGCAAATATTGCCTTCTTTGTTTTGCTTGCAAATAAAATTCATGTATTGTTAGGTTGTAAGGTGCTAGATGTTAGGTGTTAGGTGTTGTAAATTTAAAAAATACTCTAAATATGGAAAAAAAAGTTAAAAAAGCGAACTTCTCCATTCACTTTCGTGGTACAAACTTCAAAACTTTCCATTAGTCACCTGTCATGTTAAGAATTTTATTAAAAAAAAATATCGATAATTTCAAAGTGCTTTTGAACATTTTTAGTAACTATTTTTACAAGTTGGTGTATGGTGTTTGCAATAATCGTGAAAGTAATAGCGAGAGAAGCATTTCGATTATTTTTAAGGAATAATTGAAATTGGAAGTGGAAATTCAAATATTTTTTTGAAGGTTTGACTGTTACCAGCAGATAATTTCTTAAATAGTTGAATTGCTTGATAGGTGACAAGTACGCTACGTAGTATCTTAATATTACTCTTAAATTAGATTTTTTGATGCACACACATTCGCTTTGAACTGGTTGAACTTTTCCTATGAACTGCTTAAGTATTTTTACGCCTTCCACTCAATTTACAAGAATCGATCAAAATGAAGTTCGTTTGTCGAAAAAGTCATGACATTTTTTTTGGGCCAAATAATTATTTATTTGATCGGATTTGAATCTTGCTAACCGATAATCGAGTTGTCTGTGAAATTCGTTGTATTCAGTAGCTTTTCGTTTTCCTTTTTTTTTAAATCTCATTTTTGGCTAATTGCCTTTAAAAGTTTCTCAAAAATTAAAAAGAAAAAAACAAAAAAGAAAAAGAATTTTTCATTACACTCAATGGTCGCAACAGATCTTTAGCCACAGTACGACTGAAGACGTCTAGCGCGGTGCGATTTAATTCATAAACATATATATATCTTATATATATTTATTTATTTTAGCTGCTCACCAAGTTGAATGCGTTTACTTATTTTCATTTTTTTTTTATTTTTGTTAAATTTGTTTGTTATTCTAAAAAAAGTTCAATTTTAATTAAAAAGTTTATATAATAAAAAGTTTTTAACTTCATGGGCAAAAGCGAAAGCGAATCTGAAGATCTAAAAATATCTTTAAAGTTTTAGATTTTTTCACATATAATTTTAAGAAAATCAGAATTTTTAAGAAAAAAAAAAACAAAAAATACAAATAAAAACAAATAAATAAAAAATGTGTCATTACGTAAAACAATAAAAAGCAGTGAAATCTTTTTATTTTTATTTATTTTTATTTATTTATTTTTTTTTTTTTGTGTGCGTGCACGTAATTAATCGCTATGTTTATAATCGAAATGTGTCAACTGACAACCACTTGAATTGTAACCAATGGAATAAACTGAACAAAAAAAAAAAAAATAATAATAATATGATTACTAAATAATTAAAGCGTTCCAAATAATTAGGAATGGAAAAAAATAAATAATTAAAAGAAAAAAGTACAAATTAATTTAAAACAAACAACAAAAACAAAACATATTGAAGCCATATCAAGTTCCTACCGCAAAAATGGGATTACTAGTTTTTTATTTTTTTATTTCTATTACCCGTGCGCGCGAGGCGAAAGTCGAAAAAATGTTTTAACAAAAAGAGAAAAGTCCTTAGAGTACGTAAGTTCTTAATAAGTCGGAATCAATTTTACGACTCATATTTATTTATTTGCATTCCTGGTGCTAATTTACATGAAATTTAAGCCGAATCGCGCTATAAACGGATCAATAATGAAGCAACGTGGCTTTGAAATATATTCAATAGAAATTATTTGAAGCAAGTTTTTATGCCATGCATTCGCAACTGTCACTCGAAGACCATGCGACACTCAATCAGATAGAATCAATCTAATGTATGTACAGGCTTAGATTTGGATGATAGATCGTTACTCAGTTACAGAAATCAATTTGTTAAGCACGTTTCTTAAAATTGCAAATTTCATTTTCATTGCAAAGAGCATTTCCACTGAAATCTGTCTATGGTCGCTTTTTCACGGTAACGGGATAAGGTCTCTTTTACGTCTTTAAAAATGATCACTATCAGCGTTTGTAATGCTTTGGAACAATTTTGACTTTGTATGATATTAACATACTTTTTTATTTTTTCGCAAAATTATTCAAATGTTGGAGAATTTGCTCTACGAAGTGCGATCTTAAATTTGCATAGAACGTTTCCAAGGCAACTTTAAACCTAAAAAGGATTTTAGATTGACTTTCTTACTTCATAACGACATCAGGATCAAAGTTATTGTTTATACGCTATTTATACTTGCCGATTGATAGTCGCGCTTAAACGCGTTTATGGTTACTCGTCCTAAAATCCCTTTCACAATCAATTCGCTTTGTTTTTGAAAATATTTCGTTATTATGCGAACATTGAATTTTATTACGATAAGCTATTCACGCTATTCTCATTTCACCAAAATCCATTATCACCTTTAGGTTAGGCTTAATTAGGTATATGATTTTTTTCGAGCAGTTGGAGCGCATATCCAGCCCCTCACCCCCTTTTCTCTCTTTTTCTCGCTACGATAGTGCATTGTCGTTTGCATGTGTGTTAATATAAATTCACAACTTCACACCAAACAGGCGGAAACTTATAATCTTTTCATTTTTTTTCTTTTCCGTAAATTTCACATGAGATTATATGACATTGACCTTAGGTCAATCTTTGCTTGATGTATTGGAAAAATTTTCAAGTCTACATACAATTAATTCAAATGTCCGAGTATTTTCAAACAAACCTTAGAATATTATTATACAACAAATATCAATACTTTCTCTTCTTTAAAGCTCGTAAGTCAATTTTGGCCATGGATTGCCGCTAATATCTTCTGAATTAGCCGGTCTTTTAAGTGCGCTATTTGCGTTGAGTAATTTTTGTTCATCATCATAATTTAAGTTCGAATGATGATTATGACAATGATTATGAGATGGTCTGCAATAAAATAAGTAAACAATTCAGTTTACGATAGAAAAAGACTTAATAACTTGAAAAGTGTAAAAGCCGACTCCTTTTACAAGTGAAACGAGCGACATTCACAATTAATCAGTATTTTTATGCCACAAATCGATTTTTTTTTTTTTACCATAAGCAATTAATAGAAATTTGAAATTTTATGGCGTTTAGAGGAGAGAGCATGAAATTCACTCGCATATATGATCGAACATAGTTTATGGTTGTCGCTTTTCTTCTTTTTTTTTTCCTTCTTTTTTGCAATTTTAAGCTTTCACAAGTTTCGGCGCCGTTAGCTAAAAGAATTCGTTCTTGTTTGCCTATATTAGTGCTTTAACTAGAATTGAATGCACACATACACACACACACACACATACACACACACACACACTTTTTGATATTTCTCCTTTTATCTTGCGTCTGTTTTATTTATAATATTTGGGACGCGCGCAACGCACTATGCATAAGCGTTGTGTGTTTTTGTTATAAACATTTAAAAAATAAATTAATTGCCGCAGTGAATTGTCTGCATTGTTTAGATGTTGATAATAAATGATCTGGAAATTGCTTAAACATTCATTCTATATATTTATATATATATATATATATATATATATATACGCACGTAGGCTAATATTGAAAATGAACCAAATCGGTAGAAAGACACGCCTACCTATAATACCAAGTCAACTGAGAGCATCTCTCCTATAAAAAATTGATTTTTAAATCATTGCTCATAAACTACAGCAGATAAATATATATAAATTTCAATTTATATTCTTAAGCTGACTTGGCAGTACATGTACGAAAACGGAAAGAACATTATAGTGTATAAATATTTAATTTTTTGAAGACATTGCGTACAAATTTCCAAAAGAATTGGAAAATGTCGCAAACTTTGTTTTCCTGTTTTTTTTTTTTTTTTTTTTTTCAAATTTTTCAATATTCAATAAGAAGCGATAGACAAATGGACAGGCGGACAGATGGTTACATGACTGTGACCGATATGAATTGATTTCTGACGAACTTTTCAAAGTATTTCTATAACCGAAATAATGCGAAACAAAATTACTTAAAATGATAGACTAAGACGACTAAATTTCTAATTCCCTGAAGATCATGATAATGTAGTCTCAAAATAAATTAGGGAATTTTAAACAATTTCCTTAAAATGCTCGAAACTGCTAAGGTGGATTGAAGAGACTGAGGACATTGTAAACGCTTTTCCAATGCACGTGCCTCCAACCATTCAATTAATCCATCCATTAGAAATAATTAAAATTAACCTTGAATTTTCTCCTTAATGATTTATCAAAATAATTTATAATCTAATATCTCTTATGAAATAATCTACAAAAGAAATATCTTAGTGACGTTTTCAGTAAACTTTGTTGTGTGCGTCATGGTATTCTTCAATGATCTGAAGATATCAAAAAAACAAAAAAAGCAAAAAGACAAAAAAAAATGTATAGAAACATTTATGGCTAAATGAAAAGCATTGCTCGACCTTTGGATAAATACAAATTTTTGTTTATAATTGAGAGAAAGATCGAATTGATGGCGAAAACACTATCGAATCATCGACAGATAGATAAATAAATAAGCAAACAAACATATCTCTATATTTATATATATGCGTTCAAATATTTGTTATTCTGTGTGTAATTGATTAAAACAAACAACAAGTTTGCTAATAAATAGAATAAAAAGCTAAAACTGAAAGCAAAAACAAAACAAAACAAATATACGTATATATGTATATTTTATTGACAAATTAATATTCAACACCATTAGGAATGAACAAAAGTAATGAAGCGATCTTATTAAGCACAATAATATCTCGCGCTCTTAATATATATACGATTAAAATCGCATAAATATAAACAGAAGGTATCGTACTAACTAACATTAATTGAAAACGGGAAAGAGCGACAAAAGTTGTAATAAAAATGTCGTGCTGCGGTCAAATTACTACGATACGGCCGCCTATTGACATGGCGAGTCAGAGTGATGTTTTAAAGGTAAATTCATTATGCGTTGGCGATATGTTATTGTTTCTTGTTTGGTAATGAGCCTCGATGACTTTTCGTTATGTGTTTTATTTTAAAATTAAATTATTTTGGTTTTTGTTTCCTTTAGACCTTTTAACGTTTGCTTTCGTTTTGTTTCGTAAACTTTTTTCTCATCGTTATTTTCTTTCTTTCATTCAGCGCAATTTGTTCAGACACAAAAAATGTGTTTTCTGTTTTTAATTTTCTTTTTAATTTTAGATAAAATATGATCCTCTACAAGATATAAATCATCGGGTAGGCTAATACCTTTGTGCTTCAGGCATAAATTCGAAATTTTCATTAATTTTTTAAACCAAACTGCACATACATATGCACTTATCCTCTTAGCATATATAAATATATTCGAATTTTCAACTCAACTCAGTCTTTGATTTGATGTCTCTCATGATTTGAAAGTTTCTTTCCTTGTTCTTCCTTTAAATGCTCTCATCTCTTTCGTTTCTCTTTATAAGTAAATATATCCTGAGAAGTAAAATATGATATATACAATTCATACGTACTCGTTTCTTTTCACACATTTCCCTTTTAATCATTATCATTATCCTAATGCGCTATATATTTTATATATTTCAGTTTGAGTTTACATTCTTCGGTCGATCGTGTCATTTTCTAATGTCTTCTCTTTTCTATTGGCTCAGTCTTAAACAGGTATTGATCGAAGGGCTCATTGTCGATTTGAAATCTTAGCATGATATATATTATATTTAGACTTTGGACAAGCAGTTCAAGAAGATTTCAGGAAGTACGACGAAGCATATCAATCCTATCATAAGTGATTTCAATCAGTGTGACTGATTGACAGAGATTGGATTCAATGTTAAGTTGTCACTTTTCGCCACGGTGAAGAGCGCTAGGCGTAGATCTGACATATTCATTCAGCTCTCGAAGACTCGAAGACTCGAAGACCTCAGTTGAAGAAATGCCTAGGTTCGTTACAGCGGAAAGTCGAATGGTGAAAGGTTAAGAAGCAAAATTGTCTGAAAACCGTTGTTTTATTGCCTTCAAGACAAACATTTGATGTGATCCATAACAAAAATAAATGATAACACTGTTCTTAATTACATATATATATGAATCCTTAAGAAAAATTTCGAAAAGCGCAAATGCCCCACCGTTGTGTGGGATCCTTCCAGAAGTGCGCTTGTGAATTCCTTTGAATTTACGCATGTAAGGTTACGCATGTAACATCATACTCCTTGATTTTTCTCTTGCCAAATTCCACCATTTGGTAATGGAATTTTATGGAACGTGTCTATGCCACTTTTTATTCAAACATTTCATTGTTCGATTATATCAATTACCATATCCGTAACAATGAAACTGAAATATATATGATAGTAGGATCGCATGAGATACGCAAAATCTACGAGCAACGTGTGGTTTATTTTTCGAAAAGACTTGTACTTGTGCGTCTATAAAACTGCATTGATTACTAAAGTTGAAACAGAACGACCATAATCCGGGAAGTAATTTGTGAAATCATTCGCAATATTGTAAAACTTTTTTTCGCCAATATTGCATTGTTGCGTTTGTTGATAAGACGATTTGCTTAGAAACTAAAATTCATGCGATTCATACAATTTCGTTGATCCTTACATGCCCAGCCTTACATGAAACGGGATTATCAAAAAAAAAAAAAAAAAAAAAAAAATTAATATGTTATCTGTACGGAATTTTTGTTCCAGCCATCAACCATCCATCGTCCGACAAACTTTGTTTGGCATGCGGTTTGAAAGGGGTAACGAAGTTTGCCATATACCTCGCGAATAGTAGATTCAATTACTGAAAACATAGTGTAATGAGAACGTTTAATGAACGCCCAACTATGCGTAATGACGTAATGTAAAAAGCTTTAGGGTTTCTTTGTAGACATGCCTTAAAATCTTCAACCTTAATGGCTGAGAATTTGCTATCAACTATTGTTGAATATTTGTGAAATGGTTTTTTTTTTGTTTTTTGTAAAAGAGCAAACGTCGCATAACAGGCCACCCATCAGCGTTGTGTTTTCACTAACAGGTCGAATGTAACCAATTAAAAAATGGGGGGAAAAACGAACATATAAAATGCATTTCGAAGCCCGTGTGATAAATGCAAGTGTCTACGGATATGCAATAACGAATAGTTGAAAAGCTTTTTATAGCACAATTGAATTTTGTACACATGGTGTGCGATAATCAAGTGCTAAGATCGGCTGTGGCTTTTATGTGTATGTATAGAATTTATGATTATTAAAAGTCAATTGTTTTAAGTGTTGCAAGTAATAAATATCGCTCTTTGATGGCATGAATCAATAATTCGGATTTGTCGCCCTTCTACGTGCACAAATCATACATTTCTTTAAATTCATTGTCGTTTCCACAATTTTTTTCTTTTTGCTCGATTCGTACACTTCGTTTAGGGTCCAGATCAAATTCATGTGTCTAAGTTCTATAAAGAGTCGAAAAACGGTAAATTTGTCAGTTACATCGCAGAAAGTGTGCGCACTTTATATCAGACATTTCGCGAAGGTGCATATACTTCTAATAATGGACCTTGTTTGGGATGGCGCGAAACTTTAACGTCGCCTTACCAGGTAAGAAGTGTTGTGTTTTAAAGGTGATCCATTATAATATAATATATATATACATATTTTGCAGTGGATCAATTACGATGAGGCACTCTTGAGAGCTAAAAATTTTGGTTCGGGTATGATTGCTTTGGGTGCCCGACCTAGGGATTTGATCGGCATATATTCACAAAATCGTCCTGAATGGATTCTTTATGAGCAAGGTTGTTACTGTTTTTCGCTGGTAGTTGTACCACTCTATGACACCTTAGGACCAGATGCCTGTGCTTTTATAATAAGACAAACAGAAATGATGATTGTTATCGTTGAGGATGATAGTAAGGCAGCTCTGCTATTGGAGAAAGCCCCGCGATCATTAAAAATACTTATAACGATTAAACCTGTTAGACCTATGACCTTAGAGAATGCTCGCAGTCAAGGCATACAAATTGTCTCCTTTATCGATGTGGAAAAACTGGGAGCCAAAACTAATAATGCCGAAGTTCCACCCACCGTCGACGACTTATGTACAGTATGCTACACTTCAGGCACAACCGGTAATCCGAAAGGTGTGATGTTAACTCATGGAAACGTTGTGGCCGGCGTATGTGCGGTGATTCTGCAGTTAGGTAGTTTTCGGATTCTCTTATATCAGCCGTATTTTTTGTTTCATATTTTATAATTAACATTCAATATTATATTTAGGTGATCATCGTATACGATGTGGTGATATTATGATGTCGTTCCTACCGTTAGCGCATATGTTTGAGCGTTGTTGTGAAAACGGTATATATTATGTAGGCGGTGCCGTAGGTTTCTATTCGGGCGATATTAAAGAATTGACGAACGATCTAAAAATGCTTAAGCCTACAGTAATGCCAGCCGTTCCACGTCTTTTAAATCGCGTATACGATAAAATACAAAATGACATCGCTGTTTCAACCCTCAAACGTACCATATTTAATATGGCGCTGAAAGCTAAAGAGAAAGAAATCTCCAAGGGTATTTTGAGACGTAATGGTTGCTGGGATAAATTGGCATTCACGAAAGTGCATCAAGGTTCATAGCTGTCATATCTTTTATTCGTCAATAAATTGTAATCATTTTTTGATTTTAGCTTTTGGTGGCAATTTGCGTTTGATGGTTGTAGCGTCAGCTCCTTTAGCTGGTAATGTGCTAACGTTTATGCGTTGTGCCCTGGGCTGCTTAGTGGTGGAGGGTTACGGTCAAACTGAATGCACTGGTGCTATAACACTGACTGTTCAAGGTGATTTTGTACCTAATCATGTGGGCCCTCCAGTCTCCTGCAATGCCATTAAGGTGATCTCTTGATAATATTGCCGCAAATATAAAATTCTAAGATGTATTGTTCATTATTTTAGTTAGTAGATGTGCCTGAAATGGAATATTATGCCAATCAGAATACCGGCGAAGTGTGTGTAAGAGGTTCTAATGTGTTCCATGGGTTAGTTGTTCTATGAAAATATATCTTTCGTAATTTGATTAAATAATTAAGAATAAATTTGAATATTTTAGTTATTATAAAGATCCTGAAAAAACTGCCGAAGCTATCGATCCAGAAGGCTGGCATCACACTGGTGACATAGGCATGTGGCTACCTAATGGCACGCTGCGTATAATTGATCGTCGAAAGCATATTTTCAAACTCAGCCAAGGTGAATACATTGTGCCTGAGAAAATTGAAAATATTTACACCCTAAGTCAATATGTCAATCAGGTATTTGTTTACGGAGAAAGTCTTAAGGTAAAGTGCAGCTGGCCATTGCATCTGTATATGTTGATTATATGATTACTTTTTTACTTTTGGCAGAGTTGCATTGTGGCTGTAGTAGTGCCGGACGTTGATGTGTTAAAACAATGGGCTTTTGAAAATAACGTACGTGGGACTTTATCAGTACTATGCAATAATAGGCAAGTGAAGGAACTGATAATTAACGATATGCTAAAATGGGGCAAGCAGAGCGGCTTAAAATCATTTGAACAGGTTAAATCTCGATTCATTTGAATGCTTACTACGATATGGATAATATTCTTGCTTTTTAAATGTCTATTTAAAGGTTAAAGACATTTATTTACATCCCGATCCGTTTTCGGTCCAAAATGGCTTGCTAACGCCCACATTCAAAACTAAACGGCCTCAATTAAAAAATTACTTTAAACCGCAGTTGGAAGATATGTATAAGAGTCTAGATTAAAACTGGTCAACACCTTTTCGTTTTCTATCTTTCCTACTTGCTAACGAAGCTTGTTTCAGTTATAGAGACTTGGAGGGCGAATTTCAACTATTTGGTCGAATGGTCGAATTTGGAAGGATAATATCAGATTTATTATTCATAAAATCAAAAGTGAACAGTGATTGCTTACAAGAACATAACATATTACGACTATTCGTTTTATATTAGATTGTAAATTAGGCCTCAAATTTTGTTTTTCGTTTCTTTTGTTTTTATTTTTTATTTCTTCTAATGTCGGAAACTAATTTGATTTAAAGAACTTCATCCTAGCAAAAAAAAAAAAAAACAAAAAACGAACAAAAATATTGTAAAAATTACAAGAAAGTTAGTGCAAAAAAATTTTTTTATTCCTTAATCGCAAAAAAACACACTAATAAACCTTAACAGAATAATATCTCACCCTTTATAAACAAGCAATAAAATGGATAAGAAAAATATAAATAATATGAACAAATTCAAAACAAGTTTTTAGTTGAAATCAAAACAAAAAGAGAACAAAAAATCAAGTTCATAAAAATTCTCCTAAAAAAACAAGAAGAACTAATATTGAAAATAAGACAAGAAAATATGTGTACAGCAGAAAATGCAACTGATGAAAATAATGAAAATTATGAAAAAGTTGAACAGGGTTTATTTAACCAAAAACAAGAAAACTAGTTATTAGCTGTAGGACATTTATTATAAAAGCAAAATTTTAATTTTATATAAATATGTATGCATAAATGCATGTATACATGCATAGATATGTATTAAAGATTTGCATGGGTGCGTATGCATAGAAATACCAAAGCAGTAAATATCAAATCAGTTCAATTATGAAACTTTTTTATATAAATACATTAAGCATTATGTAGAGAAACGCGTCTTTATTTTTATCCTAATGCAAAATGCATATATATATATATATATATATATATATAAAGCATATTATAGTAAATATAATCTGTATAGTAAATTGAGAATTCGAAACGACATCTTTTATAGCACGTAGAATATTTCAGTCATATGAAGAAGTACTCATTTTAACGCGCTTTGCACTCTATTTGCAGAACGATTGAAAAATGTTTCTATTTGTAACGATTAATTTTTCTATTCCCCTATTGCCAAAGCAAGCGAACAGAATACTCAGCTAATTTAAAAAGCCAGTCAATGAGCATCGAGAAATACTCTGAGAAACTTAATTTTATTCTCAGCATTCTGAGCATTTTGTGTTGCAACCTTTCGAATGTATATTAAAAAGTGACCTATGCATTTTGTTTATGGTATTTTTTCATTCGAATCTTTGCAATAAATAATGTAGTATAGTTTGTGGATAAATGATATATTATTGATTTATACATAAATGCGCATATTTATGTTACAGAAAATTTTATTTTTCTGCTTCGTTCTTCACAATTTTAAAATTGCACACTTTTATATTGAAAATAGTAGAAGAGTGGAAAACCTACCCTAAAACCGCTATTTTTATATATGTATTTTGTTGTTGTAAAGCTAATACCGTGTGTGATTGTTGTTGCGAATTGTAGATTTTGTTTACATTTGTCATACACGTGCTATTGTTTGCATTTCAAAAAATTTTTTTATATCATTTTTATATCCTACACCACTTGCAACCCAGAAGCGCAGTGATATGCCCACCTTTTATTATGCCGATCTATTCAAAATCTTTTTCTGAATCGATCTGAGCTTGTCTGTTCGTCTTCTGTCTCTTCATTCAAAATTTATGTTCAAGTTAGAGGTCGCAACTTTTGCGATATTTTGATGAAATTTGGTACGCGTTTGGATGCGTTTTGACCCAAAAATGAACGCTATTGGAAATGGTTTGGATTGGCCCACTTTTTCGACCACTCCCCATATAACTCCCTATTTTGAAAAGTCTTTATATGAAAAAAATTGCATTTCTCAAAATTCCTCGACAAAAGTGGCTTAGTAATAGTATTGCGGCATTCCAAATTGCTATGAAAACTTTGGACCGGCTGCGGCAATGTTTGAACCTCCTCTCATACAAGGAAAATTGAAGTTCATATGACAAAAAGGTCTAATTTTCAATGCTCCATGATGAAAATCAGATGAATATAGTAATTTAACATAAAAGAATTCACTATACCAAATTTGGACCATCCATTCCAATTTTTGGATCCTACCCTATATAAGGGTTTGCGCGAAAATTTTTGTTTTTTTGGGCAGAAAAGTCTAAGTTCTAATATTCTATGATAAAAATTGAATTTTGAATACGTACCACAATTTTTGAACCTCTTGGTCAGAACCATTTTTACAAAAAGCGATATAATTTTTGTGCTCTATGGCTAAATTAAGAATTGTGTAAGACAATGTGGCGTAGGGTATTTAATAATAGGCCTAACTCGACTATACTTTTTCACTTGATTTTTTTTTGTAATTTTTAAAATATTTATTAATGAAGAAATGACAAAAGATCAAAAAAATCAATTTGATACGTTTCGTGCCCTCTTGACGTGAAGAATGATAGCACTTTCGCGTTCTATCGGGATTGGTTTTTTTTAAAGGAATTGCTTGATTTTGTCGCTTTAGTCTTTCACTTACTTGTACTGTAGGAGCTATAAAAGGCCAGTAATATTACATTGTCAATGCTACCGATATCTCCCTATGTTTCGGTGTGTTTCAAACAGTAAATATGAACGAGTGCCTTTTGGTAGCGAATGATACTGCCTCGCCATTGATTTTCAATCGCTTTTCTTTGTTGTTTTCGGTGAATTTAAGATAAGTTTTAGAATAAATTGCATTCATTAGTTTTAAGAAGACATTGTCACCGTACTAATAGTCGCCGTGTTGGCAAACGCTGTACATATGTTGTGACATCCATCTTTTTGATCAATTTTGAAGAATTGCTAATATCACGAGATCGATTAAAATGGCGCCAATCCTCAATTTCCGAAACCGAATTTTTAATCTAAAATTTTCTATGCAAAACTTGGGCATCGCAATTTTTTGGCCTTGATGAAAAAGGGATTACATATAAATAGCAGAACCAATGATCCGAAAATTCGATTTTAGTCGCTTGATAGTTAATAGATAGAAATTGAAAATAGATTATTGAACATGATAGTTAAAGAAGAGTTTATTGACTAAAAAAATGTTGCTAATCGGTAACGCAGAAGTTGTTTTAGAATAAAAACGGAAGCAAATGCGTTAAGAACTTATAGATGAAAAGATGTAATACATTAATAGTTATCATCACGTAAAAATGACAACGTAAGATATCAATGAAAGGTGGCAATAAATCGGTGAACTATTCTCGAATTTACTTATTTCTCCTTTTTAGTTTGGTTTTCTTATATGTTCTTTTTCTTTTAGAGATAAAGTTTTTTATCATAGGTCTTAATAGTTAAATACCATACAAAAAGTGTAATAAAAACACGTTAAAGCTTTACTAATTATTAAATAGTAATTATATATATATATATATATATAAATATATATATATATAAAAAATACAATAATCAGAAATTTAAAGAAATGTTGTCTACATACATAAAATATATTTTGAATAACAAACAAAATATACTTTAATAAAATTTCTCTTTCCTCTTTCTCTTATATATAAAATCTCAACAATTATCAATAAACCTAATAAAACAATAAATTAAGTCAACTTTTTTTATACCCACTACCGCGGAGCATGGGGTATAAAAATTTCATCATTCTATTCGTAACGTTCAAAAATACGAACTAGAAAAACGTTATATTATAAATACATATTTAATTAATTGAAAATTTTAACTCGATTTACTCAAACTTTATGTAGAGGTCAATTGCGTTAGTTTGTATCGAAACTCAAGTCTGCGATATGTGCTTTTAATTAACTTGTTTTGAATGAAGGAAAAGATTCTACTGTCGTTTGCACTTCCCCTAGGATTATATTCGATTTGAAGAAATTTTTTTTTTTTTCAAATTATTAATTAATTGTCATGTCTTAAGGATAAATGCGTACATGGACATTGTGAGAGAGCATAGTTAATGCACTTTAACAAGCCATTGTTTTTAGATGGTAGTCTGATTATGCTGATAAAATGCCTTATCTTAAACCAATAAAATCAGGTAACTTGCGAATTTGACAGGTGGTAGGATATCTCGACGTTTATATTTATTGTTATTTATTATATTTATGGTGAGCCGGTGAAGCGGGTGAAGCCCTAGAATTTACCGATTGGCCATACATCAATCAGACTACGATCGCTCTCTATTTCTCTTTCTGACCATCGCCGTGCTGTACAGGTAGGGAACATCCCCTATGTGATTGAAGCTTCTACACTATCAATTTCTTTCTAGATTGCGTCGCTCTTCGAGTGGCAGTCTTCTCGTCTTGTTTAAAAGGTCGAGAATGTTGCTGTTAACTTACGAATGCTGCCAAGCTCGCAAAAGAGTATGACAGCTCTTCTTTCTGATAATGGAGTTTTCGAACAACTGTTGTAAGTAAATCAATCGGTACATATCTATTTAATTATCTATATGAGGATTTTTGTTTAATGGTATAAACCCCTACGCTACATGTTCTTGTATATTCCTTTCCGATAAGTATTAGTGGCATTTTTGTCGCGCTCTATACAGAAATTGGGTAAAGAATTCGACAAAAACGATGTAGATTTCATGCAGAATTGGCTTCACTTTCGTATAACATACGCACAAACATATGTTTCTTGCTTTCATACGTAAAGCAAAAATCTGACATCATTTACGCAACTATACCGAATTGCAATAATATGGGTTTGAAATGAATTCAACTCTATACAGAATTGCATTTGTACTGCGAATTCGCTATTGTTGGTTCAGTTAATAAGTATGCTTCTCTAAGCTTTCCCATTATCTTTATTGAGTATTTCGATTTTGGTAATTGATTTATAAACAAAAAGCAAAAAAAAACGTTTTGTAATTCTCTTAAGGAAGAAAAGTGATAGAATAATATTAAGCGTGTCTTTAAACAGGAGAAAAAAAAATTATTGGTGAATTAATTAACGAGAGGTAATACCGGACCTATTCTCGTATGGTCAATATTCGTTTTGAAAAGTCGTGTTTCGAGAAAAACGTTTCTCTATCGTTGCACTCTATCGTTAACATGTTTTCTTATTATAAAAAACTTTTTTTATTAGTTTAGTTTACATTGTATTAGTCTGCAACCCCAGGACTATGCAAATATCCTTCCATGGTCAAATATTCCTTGCTATTCTCTTTCCCCGACCATTGTATATTCGGAAGAGCCTGTTTTGACGTATCTGTTTTAAAAAAAAATTATACTTTTTACACTTAGTCTGTTCCGAAGTGACGGAGAGAAAAGCAGCAGCATCTGTACTTCATAATCAATCCCAAAAATGTCATATTTTAAACTTTTAGTTTTGTGCCAGAAATGCTAGACGCTTTTGTATCGCTCTCGGTCTCATTCTTCCTCAAAGGCTGCCTTAATGAATATACACTAATATATTTTTGCTTGGAATTACTTTCAAATGAACACAAATCCGAACACATCTCTTAGTATGTGAAAAACCTTAGAAATTATCAGGCATAACATTAGGCTGTAACTTTCCAGCAGGTGCTCATAGTACATTGGTGGTTTCTTTCGAAACAACTGCGAAATTTGGAGAAAACAATTTTTTTGGAGGTACAAGTTTTTTTTCATATTTTAGAAAATGCAAAGCATTAGTTAAGCAAAAAAAAAAAAAATTTTGTTGTTGAAAAATTTATTGTGCGGTTACTCGTTAATTCTAGTCCGTAGAAGCTTACATATTAAACAAAAGCTCTGGGATTGAAATCTACGGCTAACTAAAATTATATATAAGTTTAAGGTTAATGAACCAACAAACGAACTAAACTTAGGTATACATTTACATGCATCGTAAGTAAGAGTTTCATGAAAACATTATTCATGTGTTATTTACCCCATAAAAAAAAAACGTAAAAAAACAACTTAGAACATTATACTGAGGCAAGGCCAACTGTTAGATACCCTGCACCAATTCGGGTAATAAAGTTGATCGCTCCTTTCGGTAAAGCTTATATGCAGCGGTATCCGAAAAATAGGTGAACGTAGTCCAAATTCGGTAAGGTTGATTTCTATGTCATTTTACTGCTATGAACTAATTTTCGCCGTGAAATATCGAAAAGTATACCTTTTTACTATATAAAGATTTAGTTTTCGTAGAAACGGTTATAGGAGAGAGGGTTCAAGAAATTGTCTGAGCCAAATCATAATTTTTCATACCAGTTTAGGATGCCCGATATTATTACAGGGCGACTTTTGTCGAGAAATTTTGAAAATTGCAATTTTTTTCTCTATAACGATTTTTCAAAATAGGGCGTTATATGAGGAATGGAAAAAGTCGATAGATCCAAACCATTTCGAAGAGCATGCGCGCTTGAGGCAAAGCAGGTCAGTATACCAAATTTCATCACAATATCTCAAAATTGTGACGTGTAGGTTGAACACAAAAGTATGTGGACAGACATAAGACACGCCGGGAATCGATGGCTATAATAAAAGATGAGCATATCATAAGCCCTTCTGTGTGTTACGTACGTAGACACAAACTTAATATACCCTGTACCTCGGGATTTTCGGATACATGTGCTGTGCAATTGCCGATTGCATCCCGGAAAGGACTTTACAAGTCAAAAGCAATATGTTCGTGTCAGTAATTTGATACAGGAATTGAGTGGATCAGATTTGCACCACATGCATCTATTACTTGGACCCCATCCCGTGTAAGATTTCTCATGAAAGGCAAGGCCTTATATGGCGAGAAAGTTTAAATTCAAGTTTTGTTATGACGGAAAATGAAAAATAATAAAAAAGTTTTTAGGAAGTAAACGCAGTTTGTAAAACAAAGGAATATGCAATTTATGGTATATTATTACCAAAACGAATGAAGACTGTATAACTGGGTGAAGTGATGTAGGGTATATAATAACCGGCTCTGCCCGACCTTATTGTTTTCACTTTTTTTTTTCTTATGAACTGTCATTGCATTGACATCGCAGTTCGCAAAATGTCGCGAAATTTGAAACTGTATCCTTTGTTAAAAGACTCTAACTTTTAACTTCTCCTTTGGTATCCTTTGCTCGTCTTTCCATCTCTTAAACTAACGAAATTGAGCTTAAAATATAATTCTTTTTTTTTGGAATATAGAAAGTTTTACACATCGAAATGTTTGCGTTGTTTGCGTAAATTAATTATTTCTTTACGTATGGAACCTTTCAAGCTTTTTGAATGCTTTTGCTTGCCATGCTTTTTGGATGCCATGCTATTATTAATAGCTTATATACGGTACCATATTTGCTTATGAGTAACCATTTATTGAATAGATTAGATAGATTAGATTAGGGTAGATGGCATTATATGTCCGTCCGCTAACGCAATTGTAATGTATCCTACTAATACAGGTAAAATACAGCAAATTACTGCAACAAATTGGTTTACAAATTGACATTACGTTGTTCATTAATCGAAACAATCAGAGAAGTCGGTCAGTCTGAGTTTGCGCCGTAAGACTTGAATGCTGCAAATTGTTGAATATTTGAAAGGATTTTTCACTTTCATTCATTCATTAGCACGAAGGACTTTTGCAAGGATCGTTGCTTGGAGACCTTTTAAAGGCAGGATTGTGTATAGCAGTGCTTTTTATAAGAGAGAAAGAAAGAAAGAAAGAGAAAAAAAAAAGAAGGAAATTATTAATAATAAAGAATTTCTGAAATTTAACTTCAGACCACATACACAAAATCATTCTTTAATAATAATGAAATCTTTACAACTGAAAAAAACAGCCAACAGCCAAATTTGGTTTTCTCTCGTCTACAAGTTCATGTTATCAATTTGTATAATTATTTCATTAGTAGGTAAGAAAAGCATATTATCGATTGTATTATTATGATTTGATAATTTGAAAAAATGAAAGATTGTTTTTTTTTGTCTTAATCTAAAGAAAAATAAGAAAAAAGTTATTAATTCACGTAACATAATGTTAACAGTCGTTTGAATTGCTTGCAATAGTATGTGAGGCTTAAGGGAGTTCAAGTGGACAAAATCGATATTTGTTTTCTTTCTCAGTTATTTTAAGTTACACATGTAGTAACGTGATAACGCGTTTTAGTTTTAAAATAAATTGAAATTATTTCTATTTTTAGTACAATTCGGTCAAGGTATACAATTAAGCGCCTTCACCACCAAAACACCTAGAATTACTAAATACACCACTAAATCGCCTGCGGTAAGAAAATCCATTTTTTTCGTTTTTGACCCTTAAACAGATTTTATATAATAGAGTTCACTTATAATTGCAGTCGTCATCCATAAATCATGACGCTACCACTTCTATTTATCGTTTCAATGCTACGAACGGTATAACATGCATTCTGATCAGTGTTGATGGTTTGATTAGCATTAAATATCGTAATAAGTTAAACGAAGATGTTGAAGCCGATCTTTATTTACCCGACAACCCGATATTAAGTGGCGAATGTGAAGAATCCAATATGGAAATTTTAACATTGGAATTTAAAGGATTCAAGTTAACCATGATATTTCGAAAGGTAACAATAACAGTTGCAATCTATTTTTCGCTAACGTGAAAAGCCTGAATGCGTTTAGTGGTGTCGTGTCACTTTACCATGTCTGGCAGACAGATAGGGCAGATAGGCAGATAACGCAATTACACGCAATTATATTGAAAAGTAGTTTATTTGGTTTTTTATGAAAAGGGATAATGAAGGGGGAGGGGGAGGGGGAGGGGGAGGAAGGAAAACCTATTATATTATAATACACTAGGTCACGAATATATGTTTCGGAAAGTTTTTCTATATAGGCGTTTAAAAAAAAATCGTTTATATCCACTAAGATCTGACGAATGAATGACGAATGATAAATTTATTGTGGTAAATTTCGATTATTTAGATGTACATAAGACACTTTTACCCATACAAACGTTATTGTAAGCAATCAACAAATTAAAATATTTGGATATTTTATGAAAAATATAGATGAAGGAATTATTACGCGAAATGCCTTCTTCTTCCTTTAAATGAACATTGTCTTGTTTCGTTGCTGCGTTTCAAACAAAAAACAAAAAAAAAGGAAAAAATTGGAAGAAATATTGCATCTTTGCGTAATTCCGAAGTAACAGCTGCGGCAGAAATCCTTCGCCTTCACTTTTCTTTTCCACTCGCTAATATGTCAAATTTTAAGAAAATATTAATCTTTATCTATACGATGTTTAGTTAGCTTCCAGGAAGAGATATGCCGTGTGCGTGTAAACAGACATTTGGCTTAAAAGTGATTTCTTTCAGGTCTATTTCCAGGCCCATTGCGGTCAAGGCATTTTCAAATCAAAGTAGCGATAGGCGCTGATAGCCATAGAAACCGCATAAGACCACGACATTGATCCATGGATTTTTTTGCCGAAGCTTATTAAAGTGTATATATATATATATATATATATATATATATATTTCGCTATAAAGTTATAGGGAAATGCAATAGAATGTTAGAAAGAAAAGAGAGCGAAATTGAGATTCCTTATAAGAAAACAACTACGGATAAACGAAGAGATTAATTTTTTTTTTAATTTTTTTTATTATATGATTTCATACGCTATTCGGTTTTTCAGTCCTCTGGAGGCGAAGGCTGGTATATTAATCAATTCAAGTTGGACTATTCATCTTCGAATTCTATCTTCGAGCATATCGATCGTCCGGACATAGATGTAAAACTGACCTCACCCTCGCGTACGCCCATGTACTTTCCCACACCGGTGGGTAAATCGTATGTCTGCGATAAAGAGCAAAAGGTTGTTATGTATGCTCCGGATGATTCAGGCGATCAATCAGGTCATATTGCTCACTTGTATTTGCGTGATTTGCATATGCAGAGTTTTATGTTCAAAGAAAGCGGTAAATGGGGACCATCATTTCATTGCAGTGCCACCGGTTCATATAGAGATGAAACCGCTCCATTGGCTGTAGGTACCGCCTTAGCGGTAGCTGTTTTATTAATCATTTCCGGTTATAGCGGTTGGAGGTATATATAAAATAATTGATCAATAACTTTCGATATACTCTCCCTTTTATATACTCCTTCATTTTAATTTTCTTGAATTTTATCTCTTTTTTTTTTGTATATTTATAGGTATTTTAAAATCAAAAAAGTCCAATACGGTTCAATGAAGTGAACAAATTAATCTCTACAAAAGTGTATGTATCATTTCTGTTATAGTAAATTTTAGGAAAACAAGCCTAAAAGCAATGTTTAAAATAAATAAAAGGAATCGTTTTCATTTCAAGCGGCGGAAAATGTGTGTAAAGATTTTCATTTAATTTATTCGTGAAAATATTTTAATAATTTGTTTTTCTCCCTTTTATTGAATAATGAAACTAATGAAAAAAAAAAAAAAACTATCACATATTAATAATAATAATAATATAGTAACACGTATATCACATATATATATTTTTATCATATATATGATAAAGATAAAATGATGTATTAAAAGAGAATTGCAGATGTCTTCCATATTATTAAAAGATTATTAACATTAAAATAAAAAAAAAAATAAAAAATAAAAGAAACAAGTAAGTAATAATAACAATTTCTACTAAGTAAATGAAAAATGTAATCAATCAGTTAATGAATTGCTCAATTTTCATACTCCTCATCGGAAGATTTATTAATCAAGTCAAAGTTCAATAATTTGTCGCCAGCTTGTTGAAATGAAAAGGTGAGAAGAAAGTTGCATGAAGAGAAAAAATTAATATCAGACTGTTCGTAATTAGAATGTTTCATCGCTTAAAGCTACACAATATTAAAAAATCTTAGATAGTTTCTTATTAAAAATTTTGGAGGCTTGACGCTCGTATACTCATTTGAATCAAGCGATTAAGACTAAATACTTCGATCTTTTAATATTTTCTAAAGTGCGTAAGATAAGGATAACGACATCAACGACGAGCTGTTTCTTTCGCTTTCTTTATAAATTTATATTTATTTTGAAAAACAAATTTTCCAATTCTTTAAGAGCATAACAATATAAGCTCAGGTTTTATTCATCAATTTTTCACTTTTCGTGAGTTTTTTGAAAATAAACCAAAAAGGCGACAAATATCAATAAATGTTAAGAGTGAGTTTGGATCTTGGCGATGGGTATGAATGATTTGCCCACACTCGAATATAAGTTTAGTCTTCGTTTGTTAAATGTTTCGTTAAAGCACTTTGATTTTAACTCTTGATGTTGTTTGTCATGCAAAAAACCTAAAGAAAACAAAACATAACTAAATAACGAAAAGTTAATAATAATAATAATAATATAAAAATGCCTAGAATTGTAAACTACAAATTTTTGACTTAAGAAGTTCTTAAAATAACACAAAAATGAGGAAAAGCAAAAAAAAAAAAGTTATGTATATTAATTTAATTTTAAGTGTTAAGCTGTTGAAGGTTCGTATCTTTAAAATTGTAAAAAAATTTAATTATTCATAATAGCAAAAAACAAATTGAAATTTTATTCAATAAATATAGCAATCAGTAATAAAACGGTTATTAAGCTATCACTACCTGAAGGTGCAATGGACAATGGGCAACGGTAACGGGCGGACGGGCAAGGGACTTAATAAATACTTTTCGTCAAGATTTTACGAAACAAGTAAAATAACGCAATATTATTATTGTATGTCTGATTCTAGAGTTCGCGTTTATACCCTACGCATCTTTTGGTGCAAGGTAATACACATTAGGTTAGTGCGGACGCGTGCAGGACTCAGATGAATTTGAGATAGATACATCTTTTGTTATAACGACCGATTCAGAATCACTTTATGAATATATCAGAACTTGTATGGCGTATGTCCATCTGCCTTTCTTGTTTTCTTGTGTGCAACCTAACGCTCGTAACTTTTGAGATATTTTGATAAAATTTGATACATTGATATATTTTGGCTCAGCAATGAACGCCATTAAAAGTGATTTGATCCGCACCAGTTTTGCGGCCACTACCCACATAAAGCTTCTTATTTTAAGAAGTCGTTAAATCAATAACTGTGTTAAGCGAAGTGCTGTCGGGTATTTAATGTTGGGCTGTGTTCCACTATAGTGTGTTTAATAAATTAGGCTCAGCTGTAACAGGCCAAAATAACGAAATATTTAACGAAAATCATACAAGCTAAACATATTCTTAATTAGTATAGTACCGTTTTCATTATGCCCGTTCAGGGCATAAATTCGGTATTATCGAAGGCGAGCATAATGAGTTTTGAAAAAAAAGCCCTGTATTACAGAGAACAAGGGCATTTTTTCCCACTACATTACTTTTAGTTAATAGTAAATTGTTTTGTTGAGAGCACGCGTTGGAGATTTTTATTTTATCGAAATTCTTCTATCTATTCTGGGTTGGATTCGTTTGAGTAAAAAACAAAATATAGCCCACCAAAGTGCCCGATATGAAAAATGGGATGAATAGCGAATTTTAGTCGATATAAATACACTCCATGCAGGCTGAACTTCGCGTCTAACAGGCAATTTTCATGTAAGGTTTTGATCTTGTGTAGATTAATCTTCAAATCGAGAGCGAGCGACGCTTATCGCCGAGAATATTGTTTCGCTAAATTCTGGAAAGAATTTCACATTCATCTTTTAAACAAATTCGACTTTATACTCGAATAGTGATCGTCGAAGCTTTCGAAACATTTATTTCATACTCGAACTACTCTAATTGTAATTGACGGGAAAAGAATGAAAGTCCGGCTGTAATATTTCGCAACAACTATAATTTTTTTTCTTATCGAAATTATTACGTCGACTGTAAGCTCCCAGAAAAAAGGATTCCGTTCTAATGCCGCCTTTAAGGAAAAATTTTTAAATTTACCAGCATTTCAAAAGACAACATTGTTACATAGTTAAACGCAAAGCCTGGAAAAGTTCCGTTATTGAAACTACGGAATTTGTTATAATTACACCGAACGAAAACAAAAAAGATGCACTTTCATGAAACTTTTATATAGAAATGATAAGGTATGATATCAATAATTTGGCAATGATTCTAATTCTGTCAAAAAAGGTTCAGAAAAGTGAGAGTTGTTTTAAAAATGTTTTCTTTAATACCCTATTATAGCTTTATCCTACAAAAAATTTATATAAGAATTATTTAAAAATTCAAGATATTAATGATTCCGGGGTGCTTTTGTAGCACACAAAAGAAAAGCTTTTTTTACTTGACGTACTCATTCATCACGAAAAGATGAACACATCCTTGAAAGCATATATTAGATACACACCAAAATGTATGTCGACTGCAGGAATCCAAGTCACCTTAATGAATTTCGTCTGTCAATGTGTTCGTTCCAAACTTGACATATAGTTCCTTTATTTAAGTCCGCATATTAGGTTTGAGAAGGCCTTGAAATGCTAAAAATTTTAAGAAACTAAAATAAAGAGAGAGAAAGAGAGAGAGAGAGAGAGAGAGAGAGAGAGAGAGTGCAAAAATAGTATTGATGAGCCGCAAATACCTAAGAAACTTTAAAATATTTATGCATATGCAGCTCATATTCAATATTCGTTTTGAAGTCAATTTATGATTCTTTCTTGTTTTATTTACTCATCTTCTGTACTTGGAACAAGATAATAGATGAGTATCTGCGGAAATACGTTTCAATTACTGTAGCGAACGGAGTTTTCACTTTTATTATTCGCGTAAAATGGATGTAATCAAATAGAAATGCCATGAAATCATATATGCTGCCAAATGTAGAACTGATCCGCTGCATTAGTTAATGAAGAGAACTATATTTTTCTTGTTCAAGTATATGCGAATTACATCTTCTCGACTGCTAGGTAGTGATACCCTAGCGGTGCTTATTTTGCTTAATAAAAGTTAGAAGAAAAAAAAAACAAAACAAATGAGAAATAATGGAAATCATATAAAAAGTGCAAAAATGTACTCCTATATGGAAAATATGTGCATGATGTGGACATATATCTATGTATAAGAGAATCTTGCACGTTTAATTTCGTTTCGTTTTCACAAAGTGGGGTTGATATCTAAACAGATCTCTAAGCAAAAGCCACATAAAGTTAATTTTTTTTGGTATATTTACACCAAAAATTTAAAAAAAAAAAAATTTTAAATCGAAAATAAAATAATAATAACATTAATAATAATATCTACGCGTAAATACTCTCTACTAAAATGTAATCAAATGCTTACAACAATACGTATTTAAATCCTAGTTGATTATTTCTTTTAAATTTTTATATAGCTTTTTTTTTTAATTGCTTTAATAAATTATTAAAAATTAACTTATTATTATTATATGAAAGAATTAATTCTTTAAAAACTATCTAAAAATTATTTAAATAAAAGTTGCAATGGATTACATCAATAAAACCGAAAAACTGTAAATAAGCATTTTTGTACTTATAAAAAAAAAAGCAAACAACGAACAGTCACGAACTTATCCTGGCTAGAGAGGCAAAATAATTTAAGATTTTTGCTGCGAATTATTCATTTTGCTTATTTACGTAAACATATTCATACACCAGAACGGTACAGGAGGAGGGGGGGACGGAAAAGGCAGCCCAACTCTGCTAATCGTCGGCGACAGGACGAGTAGGCACCGTCCTTCAAGTCGGTGCTCCCCCTCCCCAGTAAGGGAGCGGCAGCGAGGGAGAAATGCCAGTTGTATAAGCCTATGGGTAGGTATCAAGGCTGAGACCGGTAAAGTCTTGATTATGGTATACCGGGCAACGTATATAAATTCACGTTATTGGGCTCGTGGTGTCAGTATTGCGTTACCTATGTAGAAGGGGTGACAACCTGTCGAAATGGCTTTCGAGCTAATGCTGCTCACTGTCTCACTGAGAAGAACGGTCTAGGTCGTTACATGGTGTAGGAAGCTGGACATAGCACTGAACTCTAGTCTCACAAGGGCTAGCGTCAATCCTCGCATGGCTACCCTGCTTGCATAGATAACCATGGGCTCCGTTAAGGCCAATACATCTACGAAACCGGATAGTGGCTTCTCAGTTGGTGCCCAATCACAGTGATTTCTTCAAATAAAAAGACCAATACACCAACAGGCGGTAGGGGTCATGGCGGTACTTTCGGCGAAGAGAACCGTTTCAAAGTGAGCGGGAAAATAAGGAGGCCGCCAGTAGGCGTGCAAACGCATCCTCATCTCGGACAAATGTTCCCCGAGAAGGCCTATTACAGATCCGTAGATGTGGAGAACGAGGCAGCCCTCGTAAAGCTGGGCGGTTATATAGAAGACTTGGTGGTGATGCTGCGGGAGAATAATGGAAAAAGGCGGCACATAAACTAACAAATGCGTGACGGTGGCTCCCAAACCTCGCCGCTACAGAATGCAAGCGGGGCGAAGCGAAAGCAGCCGCTGGTGATTCAATGTGTGGGCCTTCGAGTAGGGCAGTAGGGCCTGCAATGTGAGAGGACGCAGCTTGTTGGAGGCATTTGCCGAACGTACCTCTTCTGAATGAGGGGCGTAGGGATACGTTTCGAAAGGCCGGAAGGGGGTCAAAAGTGGACCTCACTTTTGTTAGCGACGGCCTAGTGGCGAGATGCAAGTGGTCATTGAGCGCAGAGTATACAAACAGCGATCACCAGGCTATCTTTCTCGATATAAAAAGCGGAGAGAACGGGGGAAATAGGTGGCCCAAAACTACCATGACGAAGCAGAGAGATTCATCCTTCGACGAGGACGTCTTTAACATTGTGGACTACTGCGAGACGGGTGACGGTACGGCTGGTCAAATCCAGCAAAACATGACAAAGCTGCTTGGAGAAGTATGCGATGCGCCTATGCCTCGAAGGCTTCCGAAGGCTAATAAGCCACCGAACGGGCCATCGTCATTCCGACCCATCTGCTTGTTAGACACAACGGGCACGGTATTTGAGAGGGCCGTATACGAACGCCTTCTACTCGTGGCCAAAGAAAGACGTGCTCTCTCGGACAACCAGTACGGATAAGAAGAGCGCAGTCTACGATAAATGCCATAAATCATGTCGTGGCGCTTGCCTCAGACACTATAGCCGCAGACCCATGGAGGCGCGGTGGTAAAAAATACTGCGCCGTCATTACACTAGACGTGAAAAAACCTTCCATTCGCCAGACTGGAGGATCGCTCGTAAAGCCCTCATAGAATTCAGGATAATAACAAGCTACCTTTCGAACCGCACGTTAGTGTATGGTAGTGGAATGTGGAATGGAAAAGAGTCGCCCAAAATACGGCGGTTGTCCTACAGGGATCTGTTTTTGGTCCTCTCTTGTGGAAAGTAATGTACAACGGCGTTTTCGAGCTTAATATTTCTGCCGGCGCAACGATTATCGGCCTTGCCGATGGTATCGCAATCGTAGGGGTTGCAAAGTGCGCAGATAGAAACGAGGGCTAACGAGGCTATCGTTAAAGTGAAAGCGTGGCTAGAAGAGATGGGGCTAAAGCTACCCGAGCATAAAACTGAGGCGGTGGTAACAAGCGGCCGGAAGCGCGTGGAAACATGCTGCATACGAGTCGCGCAACACACAGTGCAGTCAGCTCCTGCTCTGAAATATCTTGGCGTTATGCTCGACCATCGACTCAACTTTAAGCGCCACGTTAAAGACGCGGCTGAGAAAGCTGCCGGCCTTCAGGCGTCATTATCGAAGGTTATGCCAAATATTGGAGGTCCGAAAGTCACCAATCGGAAAGTAAAAGCTACGGTGCTAACTTCGGTCTTAATGCATGGAAGCCCAGTGTGCGCCGGAGCACTTACAGTGAAGGCAGTGTACCAAAAATTTGCGGCAATATAGCGTCTTAGTGCGCTAAGGCAGATATGAGGATTCCGAACAATGTCAGAGGATGCTGTCCTTGTGATTGTTGGCGCCATGCCAATCGACATCTTGGCGAACGAAATTGGGCGCATCCATGAAGGACCCCGCATCAACGCCCCCTCCCAAGAGGCTATGAAAAAAGAAAGACGGATAGCGTCGATGAGGATTTGGCAACCACGATGAGAAAGAAAAACGGAAGGAAGGTGGCCGTTCGTTCTTATCCCAAACAATGCAATGGATCGAAAGACAACCAGCCTCCGCGAAGTAATACCTAACGGTGGTCTCGCGGGGGAGAGCGGTGGAGGAAGCATGTGTGTGGGTAGTTTTAGTACGTAGGCACCATGGATGGGGAATCGTGCATGCTGCTAGAAAGAAGAAAGAAGATTTTTCTTGAAGATTTTTTACCTCCAGCTGGTAGATCAAAAAAAGAAAAAAAACACACACACACACATGTATATATATATAATATAGTTACATACATACATACGTATATGCGTTTACAAAAAAAGCATTTATACTACGAGATATGGATTTGTTTTCATAGCCCTCATAATTTTTAAGCGCCGCTCTTGTTTCTCTTGTTTTAAGTGGCAAAATATTAAAGCAATACTTTCAATTTATTTAGAGCAAATTGAAAGAAAACGAATTCAAGGTAAACATAATAATCGGTTACGACCGAATTGTGTTTATGCTTGCCACAAGCTTGTATTCTGTTTAATAGCACAATAAAAAGAAAATCTTTTTACTCGGATATCGTATCGTAAACATTATATTTCTTATTTATTAAAAATTCACGTCAAATAACGTATAAGAAAAACGGACCGTTTTCAACTTTTATTAGCGTAAAGATCAATATTGCAATAATATCCACTATACTTTAAGATCAATATGTTGCTTGGCTGGTTGGTTGTGAACAGGTAAGAAGTTCGCTTTGAGTGGAATCTACGATACACCCCTTCCTTGATAAATACGATGTCTTTTTCCATAACTACTTCTCCGTTTGCAAACGCGAAACGTGGTGCAATTAGTAAAAGCAAAAATTGATGCCAATATTTGAAGAGGAAATCGAGATCGATAATGTGAATGGATACTCAGTATATATAATATGAAGCAAATAAATAAATGTATACCTTCGATTAAGTTCACTTTTTCAATTTTTGACGAATTGAAAACACTTGATAATCTCGCGCTATATATCGAGACAAATACCTTACGTAGATGTAAAGCGCCAGTCACCATTAATATGAGTGATTATCATCGGTGGAATTAACTAACCAACTGCTTCGAGTAATCCTGGCCTTCATAAAATGTCGATCGAATTGGCGTTTTTAACAATTGGTTTAGTGTCTATAACAATTATATAGCTTATGTTAACAGAATTTCGTATTGTGAATCAAAATTGTTAAATATTTATTCACTTAGCTTCATACAGCACTTGATTACATAAGCAAGGCTTTCTTCTTCCCTTTTTTATATCCATCACCGAAGGATGAGGGGTGTATCCATTTTGTCAAAGCGTTTGCAACGCCCAGAAAGAAGGATCAGGGATCTCACAAAGTATATATATTCTTAATCAACATCAAATTCTAAATCGATTTAAACATGTCCGTCTATCCATCTGTCTGTCTGACCGTCTGTGTAATGTCTGTTGTAAACATTCTCCTGCCCGCAAAAATGAAGCTATCGACTTCAAATTTGTAAAAAACAGCGGAAGTTCTTGCACGCAGGTTGGCAAATGGAAAATGGGTCAAGTCGTTTCAAGGACACGTCCACAGCACCACGTAAATTGAGAACATCTCTGTTTTTCAAAGGGAAGGAAAAATGATTTTTGCTCATTACTCATTAACTATAGCAAATAAATGTACAAAAATTTGAACGCTTATTCTATGGGCGATGTTGGAGCATTTGTGCATAAAAATGGAAAGAGGAGACCACGCCTTACAGATATTATAGTGTATCAGAATTTAATTATTTTTTTTAAATCTTTATAACACGCAGAAACAAACTTCAAAAGCCCATAAAGTATACAAACTCTTATCCAGTTTTAAATCTTGAATGCACCTATACATGTTTGTCTGTTTGTCGGGACGTCTGTCTGTTTGCGCAATTTGTAGTATTCATGGTAAACATTCTCCCGTTAGCGAAAACGAAGATATCGCCTAAAAATTTGCAAAAGATCATAGAATTGATCTAAACTTTTCAAAGGAAACGCCTACTGCACCCACATGCCTCTAAGACAAAACCATTTACTTTGAAAATAGAACACTCCATATTATAGAGCATGAGAATTGTGTGCTTTTATTTCTTTAGTCTTTTTTTGGGGAAAACGGCGATGGGTATAAAAGATTCGGTCTCGACCGAATTTAATTTTCTTACGTGTTATTATTATCAAGACTTATAAAAGGCAACCGGCTTTTGAATTTTTTCTTCTTACAAACGATTTACTGAAATTAATCTGCCAATCTCTAATGGATACATATATATAGAAAAAAAAAGCAACTACAAATGAAATCATAAAATAAATAGAGAAAAATATTAAATAAGACAGACGGACATAGCGACCTATGCAAATAATCAATTTGTACAAAACAAAGGCAAAAATGGTTTTAGAAACGTTTCGGTTAAATCAATTGATACGAAAAGAGTGATGTACCCCTTAAAAAATGCATGAAACTATTGCACTGCGCAATCTTAGTGCGGTAAGGTGTAAGTTTGTTGAACATAAGTACGTATAAACAGATTTTGACAGAAAGTCAATGTGGGAAGGTACAACGTGCAACAAAATTGATAAGAACAAAGTTTGTTTGTTTGTCATTAGGACTAAAGAAGAAAATGCATTTTATAATTGCTGCGAATGCTAAGGCATAACGAAATAAGTTTAATTTTTGTTTGGGAGCATTTTCATTAACGGACAAATTAATTAGCCGAGTAAATGCGTCTAGTTTAAAGCACGACTATGATCTGTTTCAAAGATAAGTGTAGAAAATATTATTCATTCATAAAGATATTCACGCTCAAGCACGTATCCATGTCATGATATTCACTAATATTTTATCTTTTCTTTTGACAATGATTTCTGGGATAGAAGCAGAGGTAATCGAATCGAATCGATTAATACTCAAGATAGTTAATAAATATTCACATAATAAGTATTCAAAAAAAAGAAGTTATTTTCTGAAAAAAAAAAATACTCCTCTTGAGAATTCCCAAGTGTTTCACAAGAGAATATTGCTACGAAATTATATGGTAGCTGTAGGAATTGAAAACACTGTACTATAGTTAAAAATAAAACAAAATTTAGGATAATGGTGCAGGCTCCCGATTATAATTGTCAAGTGGAAGAACAGGAAGATATCTCGCAAGCCATACAGTTGCTTGGCGAAGTGAATTGTAACGTCATATAGGTTACAGATATAATCGGTCGAAAGCTGGAGCGTGTTAAATGCGGTGAAGTAACTACAGAACATTGTTTCAGTTTCCTCGAAGTTGAATATCGCACTGCTCCATCTAATCAATCTTACGTATGTGGCATTAAGAAAATGTTCGGGAGAAACTATAGATGGTGATCCTTGTGTTTAATTGAAATAATTGTTCTCAAAGAGAATTTGATCAATTCACGACAAATTATGCTATCAAATTAATACACTAGTGAAGACAGCTAACGCGAGGTCTAGTTTTTCTTTTTTTAAATAAGTTGAATCACTCAGGAGAATCACTAGCGTTTCCTGCAACATGGTGGCGGTCAGAAAGAATTGACGAAAGAGAAGAGAAGGTAGGAAGATGGCCTGGTGCATGTGCGTCGAATCGGTAAGTGTTATTCCTTTACGGGCTGAGCGCTCTCTATAGCTACGATCAAGGTAAAGTCTACCGAATTTGATATTTCAACCCTTGAACATTGACTTCGCAGCAGAGATTCTTACCTACTCTGGTAATTACGCAGATAATTATTTTAATCATTAAGTGCCACTACTACAGTTTTATATAAGCATAATCCCGACGACATATTACATCAAAATATTGACGCTGAAGATAAGGACGATGATGAGAAGGCGCTAGAAGATAAGAAAGATGATACTAATAACGAATCAGAAGACGAATACAAAGACACCTAAAGCAGTTGCAAGTATAACGTCCTTTATGCGGAAAGTTTTAAGAAAGGAATACTTAGATATTTGCGCAGAAACCTGCTCCAGGTCCAGAACCCAGCAAATACAATCGAAGACGCAAAAGGAGAAGCAAAAGTACGAAGAGACTTATTTAATTCGCTTATCTGTCAGGACGGCCGAGAGGCATCGTCAGCGCAAACTAACGCCGCTAGGCATTTTGGGTGACGAAATTTTGAGAGAATTAGTCGCGAAGCTGCCTTGCCGGCACCAAAAACCGTAAAGCTAAATTAGTTAAAGATAAAAAACAGACAGCACAAAAGGTAAATTCCATTAAAAGAAAATTAAAAGATATAATAATTTTGATAAAATCCCCGAACTGCTCTTTTTTTATTAGTTTCCTAACAAATAGTATTTTAAAAATATGGAAATTTTTAGCATATTTTAAGCCGATGTTTGAATTGATATTTCTGTTAAACGTTTTACATACCATCTCTGAATGTTTAAGCGGCCATCTAAGACAAAAAATAAAAGAAGGCTTGCAAAAAATCTCTTAAGTATCTTTTTTGTTTAATATACCGCTACTTTTTTCCTCGGTACAAATGTATTAATTGCTTGCACATATTTCACAATAAGTGACATCTATTGGTCAAGATGATAAAATGATGCGAAGTATCAACGCACACAGCGCTTAAGTCCGATGATTTTGATATTTCTCTACAGATAATGACAGTTTCCCATTTGGTATCATTGAGTTATTCAGTGTATACAAACGTTAATTAAGGAGCGCTCAAAACTGCATTTTCAGCTTTCATTACTTTTATAGTTTGATTAGGAGAAACCTGATGCCGAAGGACATTAAACACTTTTAGGAGTTTATGGTGGCGCTGCTTCATCATATCCCAATTATTGATTTCAATTGCAACGGTTTAAAAGTTTGATCAAAAAAGTTCGCAGACAATGAATTGCAAGACTAGTTGGAAAAAGCAGAAAAACACCAGAAAAAATGATGAATTAATGATGATAATGTTTCTAGATGTTTACATGCGATGGGAAAGATCCAAAGGGAGGGAAAATGCCTACCGTAGTAATTGACTGAAAATGCCACTTCGAGCTGTTTCAACATCGCGGTTTCATTGCTTGCCGGGCAAAAAAAGAAAAGTTTTGTTTGGCCCATTGTGACTGACGATGGAATGTAGATCTACTACGGCAATCCCAAGCGCAAAAATTCATAAGTTAGTCTAGCAGAGCCATCCCCATCCATGCCGAAGCGCAATATCACTGGAATTAGTAACGTGTAGTTACGAGGTGTTAAAAGGCAATGAAACTGTTAGTGCAGATGTCTACCGGACCAGCAATAGCAGTTAGCAGACTCAAAGCCATTCTCTTGCATGACAAAAAGTGGCCACCCCTTGCAAGAGTTGCCAAGTTGCAGCTTGAATGAGAAAATTCTGCCGCACTCAGCGTAGTCACCACACATGGCATCTTCCGATTATTACTTGTTCAGATCGGTGCCGCATGGCTTGGCTGGCACCCGGTTTCGAAATGCTAGAGAAGTGCGAAAACGGATCGATGATTGGATTGCTGACAAACCAATTTTGTTCCTTCCCCCCGTCTATCGCCGCGTTACAAGAAATATGGGAAAAAGTTGTAAAAAACAATGGAATATATTTTGGTTAACGTACATTATAGCAATTTTTCACAGGTGCAAGCACCTACTAGAAGAAAGGTAATTTCAAATGCCAACGTCATCAAACAGCTATTAGCGAAAAGTATTATGAAATGATGATGTGAATGCATATACTCTCGTTAGTCTGCTGCTAAGAATTCGTTATGTAAGCCTTGTATCGTTATCGTGGACTTGTGGAAGCCATTCGTACATTGTATTAATGTGCTCTGAAGCTTGTTTTTTAACGTAGCAACTTTTAGATTTCAAACTTGAAATTGTTCTTTTTGTTTAGTTTTATTTTGAACCTTTTTTTTATATAAAATAATACTTGCGTACGAACGCTTTTAAAGCTAGGGATGCGGGTGACCGTAAACCATACGCTTATCATCGCTGTTTGCCAATAAACGGTCTTAGTCGGAACATGTTTCGAAATATTTCGGCGAAAATTGTTGTTTTTTGATGAAAAATTTGATGATGTCAACCTGCCGCGGACGGCTCGCGTTCGCTGCAAACTTAATTTATAGGATCTATAAATGAAGACTGTTGATGAGTGATTTCTGCCGTCTAAGTTCGTTTCCTGTTGGTTTTCTGTCAGTATGTTTGACGAATGAACGCAACTAAGTTGGCTCAAAATTTCAAGCTGGTGCATGTGGGTACAAACATTCATTATCAGTGGTTATGAAATTATGTTTAACTAATTGCTATGGTCAGTATACTATTAACGGGAGGTATAAATGCATTTTATATTATTATGCAAGTTCTTTACTTAAGTCTTACGTTTTCCAAGGATCTTGAGAAGAAATATAATTTGATTTTTATCTTATTTATGGATGAATGTTTGCTCCTTTCGACCGTTGCTATGTTTTTCTTCTTTTTTGTTAATATTTTACCAGAGGGAAATACGGCTTTAAATAACCTTTGATCTAATTATGTTTATTTAGGCAATTGGTCGAGTTTAAGGTTTAATGCATATGGAAAACAATTTCTTTTATCTGTTCGCGTTAATTTATGAGTTTACAATCGTACACTAACTGAGGGCAGGCGATTTAATGAAAAACGATCATAAAAAATGTACAATTGTTTTTGTAATATTTAAAAATATATACTAAAAGGGTTATGAGAAGAAGAAGATGAAAAACTATTCCACATGTTTACCATGTAAAATTGAAAACAGTAATAAATATTTGCTACTATATACGTACATAAATAATAGAACTGCGAATGCGTTAAATGAGCTTAGAGTTTTTATAGACGAAAGGGAAAAATCCCAAATTAAAGCAAATAGCGCTTGTTTATGTAAAATTTCAAGGACTGATAAATTTAAGAGGTTAAACCATGCAACAGCTAGAATAACAAAAGACCTTGTGATTAATTCATTAAATGATTGAATTGCATTGAAAAACGTTTAATTCAATGTAATTATTTTAAGTAAATTGAATGCTTTAAGTATTGCTTTTCACAATTTGTACTGTCGATGAATTTTTAACAATATTTATATTTTTTTTCTATGCATTGCACTGTATGGTACAGTCTTAATGCTTTCATTTCATTACGCTCATCAACAAAGGACTAAAGTATGCTGGCTGTATCATTCTGTTTGCGGTAATGTTCTGCAGCTCTGTCTGTCGGTATCGTTGGTTATTGCTGTAGCTCTCTAATATTCCAAAAGATGCTACGAAAACCTAAAATGTAGCATATGACACACATGGCCCGTATAGGCGTACAGATCAAACTCAAAAATAGACTTAAATCGCTTAAGTTTAAAATTATGACAAAAAAACTGAAGTTGAAAAATATTGTTATTAATACGTTAGCCTATGCGAAAAAATTTGATTTGAAAATGAAAGCAAATCCTTAACAGATCTTTCCGAAAATGATCGGGCAAATCTTGCTGATAAACCTAGTGTTGATGAAAAGTTTTGAAACTTTCATACATTGGCTTAAGGTAGTGGGTACCAAAGATCGCCCTTAGATGTTTTATTTATTATTTTAGTTGTTTTCCTTTAATATGTTCCAGTCTGATGTTATTTACTCAAGTGTTGGTTTTGTTGGGTTAATGCCTAAGTTATGAATTGTGTTTGATCTTTATTTTTATACACATCGTACGAGTTATGTTAAATTCGTTAAATGGTTGTAACCCATTGAAGTGCGATTTGGAAACTTCGCAAACTTTGTATTGTTTACTTATAGACTTTAGTCGCAGTCTCGCATAGACAGACCGATAGACGTCTGTCGGTCGTCAAGGCGTATATTGAAGAAGACTTTGTCTAAAATAATACATTTACTCTTAAATTTTCGTTATTATTCTCGGCAGTTTTTTTTATTACGCTTATGATTTCTAATATCGACCGATGGTGGGGCCATCATCATGGATGATGTGTCCATTTTGCCGCGTCAAAATCAAAAAAAATTCTCATCTGCAGTTAACAAAACAATTATGTACACCTGCGATTCGGTTGGAACATCATTTGCACATTATTTGTCCAAGTACAAAAATTGTTCGATTAAATTATCGAATGAATGGCCCTTGGCTCTATTTGGCAATGCATGTCTGTGTAGCTATCTATTATATACATGCACTACGTGCGAGTATTAATGGGTTCGGTTCCAACCGCGATCTCGCTTCTTTTTTTCTTATTTTTCTTTAAAGAAATTTCATATATTTTTAGTCATTTATTCGTAGATGCCATGTTTATGGAGTCTACCTTATAAGCGTGTATGAGAGGATTTTGCTGTCTTTGGTTCAAGTTTATGTTGATTATTGATTTTTCTCATTTGCATGTCAGTTGATTTGTGGATTAGTTGTGATGGAATACAAAGTGAACGAGCAAATGCTTGAAAAGCTACTGAATGTACAAAATATGAATTGGAAGCGTGTTTCTTTAAGATTAAAAGTCTTCAAATTATTTAATAAATCCTAATATTTATAACTTTTTTCTATATTATTCTTCTATCTTTAGACCATAGGTTCGGTAAGCATGGTTATTTAAATTAGAAATTTTTCCAAGTATTTTTGCTTTTTTTTTTTTTTTTTTTTTTTTTTGCTTATAAAGCAGTAAAAGCAACAAAAGTCAATAACAAACAAACACTATTCGTTTATGCTTTTTTTCTGCTTTTTTTTTCTTAAGTAATGAATTGAATAAACATTTGTCTCCATAATGGATAAGTGGACGACGAGCATTGAAATTCATACGTTGACAAACATGGCCAAGTGTTCTTCCGACGAAATCATCTTGATCGCTTTTCGTCCACCATCTATAAAAGCGAAACTATGAGATAAGGTTGAGATTTCATTAAAAAATGAATACAATTACAAACGTTATTATAAACCTGTATATTATGGAAAAAGTAATATATTCCAGCAAATGGTATATCAACAAACACTGCGAGAAAATATAGTGTAGGAGTGAGTTCATTCCTTATCGCCGGCAATACAATTTAGTTAAGTTCATTTCACTGACAAAAGCACTCAGGTAACGATTATGAAAATCGAGATTTATTTCCTGTGAGTTAATCGTGACGCAATTAAAACGCAGATAATCGCGATTTTAGTTAAGCCAAGAGATATGATAAGCAAAGTGTATCGCTATTTTTTTTCGCAAAATCCAAAAAAAAAAATATACTTACATTTTTCTTCTTAATATTTTCGATTTTTTAGTTATAAACTATGTTAGCTCTTAGAAGTTCCAAACATCAGCCTGTACCAATACGAGGAACGTAAAGTTCCAATGTTTGTTGGACTATGTAATGCTCTAATTGCATTATGCGTTACATGGGCTAATATTTTTTCTTTAAAGGCCTACATTCATATTTTCTGTGTGTACATAAGTCAAGGAGTTATTAATGAAAATATAATTGCAAACTTTTGATTTTTCTCGGAATCACCTCAGCTACTTATTTCGTAACTTGAATTTTAACATTTAAAAGTTTAATTTTTTTTATCTAATATTTATAACTTTGCAAACGTGAGAAACAAACAAATGGACGGCCGGACGGATAGAGTCTCAGACTAACCAAGAATGCATAATTTCCAATAGGATTAAAAAGCGTCCATAGATTGATGAATTTAGTAAAGCATCGCTACATTAGTTGGCCATTAAAAAAGGCTAGTCTTGCAAAAAATTCTAGGAATCGGGCTTCGGCTTCAGCTTTCTCAACTCAAGTTTAATTCTTAGCATAGCTTGGGTGCTGATAAAAACAAGCATCGACCAGATCGACCAGATATATCTACTAAATTGGAATAAATTTACATGTTTGTCCGCAGAGAGCGAGGGACGGAGATGTTTCTTTGCATCAATTACTCGGGATTAGATTTGTATTCATTTGTTAGTCTCTTTGTTTGCAGATTATATTATATCATATATATATAGGGTTGTTGAGGACTATGTTCGGACATAGCGTTGGCAGAGAGAGTTTCCGATATTAAAGCATCTGCAATTTGTATTTTTAAACATTTCTTTCACTCGATGCTTTTAAAAAATCCGAATTCGCTGCTAGATAAAAATATTATTCAAGAAGATTTTCATTAAAAAATTGGAAAGTCGTTCATTTATTTATTTATTTTTTCTTTTTTTTTGCTGTGTAAGAAAGAGGTACCTCGCCGCTAACCAGTCAATTCTCCAGCCATGATGATTGAGAAATCAAAATTACCTGCCTGTTGCTAAGGTGTGTGTTATTGATTTCATTTACGAACACTTTTATGTTTTGTTGTGAGAGTAAAACAATTAAAATGGACGTAAACATGATCGTTACGTGTTTGTCTGCTAAAGAAACAACTCGAAGGCGTGGTCTTGCCAAGCATTGAGCGAAAGAGATAGCAACTATATATATACGAATATGAAGTTTAGACATTCCATAAGTGATCGGAAAAATCAAAAGAGTTAAGCAAGCGTTGCAAGCATGAGGGCAGTTTTTAATGTGCAGTTTGCAACTTATGTTAATAACGTATAAACGGTTGAGAAAGACGAAACATAAGAAAAAAAAAAAAGAAAGGCAAAAAGGAGGATAAAAAAAGCAAACGAAAATAAAGAAAAGACAGCTTCGCTGATGGCTAAGCAAATTATCATCACTCATTAGTTACGCGGTATGCAAACGGTTTTGATAACGCATTATTTTGACTTAGAAAAATATTGTTTTTCATGTAAGAAAAAAAAAAATGTTCTGAAAAACTCTGATGTTATTAATAAGCAAGAGAACGAAAAAAAAAAAAAACAAAAAAGAAGTGATGTTATATAGAAATTAGTGATACATTACAGCAAATAAATAAATAATTAAAAAGAAACAGACAATGAAAATCAGACAAGACGCCTTTCTTTCTTAAACGGCAATAAATTTCTGTTAATGATTTGTTCTGAAAAAAAAAAAACTACAAACGTTTTCTGTACATAAAAAAAATATGACAAAAATTCCGTGGCTGTCTTATCATTGACTGATATTCGCGTCATCGTTAACACACATCTGCTCGTACGCACATAAACACACATACGTGCGTGGACACACACGCTTGACAAATGGATACTAATTAATTACAGTTTGTACAAAACTTTAGTACAAAAAACTGAGTGACACCACCAGTATCATCAGCACACATCACCATTAGTATAACCGCAACATTACTCACAACATTAATCACAATCATAATAATAATAGTAATAATAATAATAATAATAATAATAATAATAACAATCTGTGAGAAAATGACATAAAATGCGTTACCGAAACTGTTGATTAACGGGCGTATATTAATAACCGGTAATTTAACGATTTAACGGAGGGTAGCCTGTGAAATTCTCAAATTATCGTTAAGCAGCAAATATCTGTTGTACATATTTGCGGTTATATTTGGCATTTATGACATTAACAAGTTCCGTTTCCGTTTGCCGTTGCCGTTGCTTCTTTGTGAACTGAAACATTATATGTATGGCGCGTGACACATTTGACATGCAAGTGTTAAAAGTGTTTATAGGGCAACACTAAACAACACAATAAACAGTTCGGCATGCTGTCTTGCAGTAGCGAATAAAAATTTTTTTACTTCTAAAGTGTAAAGTTTATTTTTATTTTTTATTTATTTATTTTTTTTTTTGTTTTATCATCGCATCGTTTTAATTTTAATTTTATGTTTGTAAAAAAAAAAAAGAAGAAACAAAGTTCTTTTTTAAACACATATATCAACCTAAAACCTATGCAGTGAAGGATTGATCAACTGAAATCATATATAATTTCGTTGCGGCATTGTATGCATTCGAAATTACTGACCAGACGTAAAGATGCGTAAGTAATGATTAAAAATGATTTTGAAAATATTTTCAAATATTTGCTAATCGAATTAGAATCACTCGCTATCGTATTGCTTATCTTTGACCCTCACTTATCTACATTCACTTTTGTTGCTTATGCTGCTTATACTTCATTATTTAGTAAAATAAAAAGAATTAAGCGACGAACTGGAAAAAAGGTGAATATTTAGGCTAGATGCTCATAATCTTTCAATTCGTCTATATAATTGTACCTGACTGATAAAGTTTTTCTTCGTTGCTCTACCCAATTTATATCGAATTTTTCAAACACGACTTTTATGTGCACGCTACGGCAACACAGTCTGTTATATTATTATTATATTAGGTCACAATTTGTCTAATCTTTCCTTTCGCAAGTAATAGCCGAATATCGGTCAACGATTAGCGACTTAATAATGTACAAATTCTTCATTACTGTGCGGTTTCGGGAGAGTCGATCTCTAATTCGGTCGTTTTATCTGCCTACTGAATATCAGGCACGGATCAAGTGATCTGCTAAGAAAAACGCCCGTAGTAAAAACAAAAAATACTAAAATTGTACATCATTTCGTACAGAAATGCTTGCAATCACTTCAGCGCTGTCCGCTACATATGTAACACGGTGTGACGGTCAGAAAGAAGCGGAGAAGAGAGAAAGTCTTTTGCATAAGGTTAATATCAAAAGTGTTAAAAAAAATATATATATAAAAAATAAAAATAAATTTCACATATAAATTTAATTCGGCCCAAGTGGCAAAGAATCTCGATTAACAGCTGGAACAACTGGTCGTGAGTTCAAATCTCAAATATGATGGAGATTTCAATAAATTCGACGGCCTTAGATGGTGCTAGTGCTTTAAGACTTTAGTCTTCAAATTTGTTTCTCTGGCCAAACTAGTTATAATGATAATAATTATTATTTGCAGAATGAATTTTTTAATATAATATATGTATAGAAAAAATAGAAATAAAAAAAATTACACGATTATGTTTCTATTTTCAAAAACATTTTTTATATAAATTCAATACTTTGCAAAAATGTTTTGTAAAAATGTTTTGCATCATAAAAAAAGCTTTTTCTTCGAAAAGTTGTTACTATTCCTGAAAACTGATGTACATATGCAGTTAGCGCCGAACATCCATTGTCCGTAGCAGCAGACATTGTGATCGCTCATTAGTCATAAGAGAAAACAACACGTTTCCCTATCACAGTTTTTGTGACTCTGCGTCGAATTTGAAAAAAAAAGCAAAGCAAAAAAAAAAAAATGCCTAGAACTTGTAATGTCTCTGTTATATTATATAGAATACGACTGGAAACGTATACACACATATCACATTTCAAGAAGGGTTTATTGGGCGCGCCAAAACGCGTTTTCCCCATCGGAAATATTTAAATCAAAGTTCAAATTGATATCTGCCGCGAATTGTAACTTTTTCATCAAAATACATTCGCCTTTTCTTTCGAGGTTCATTTAGGATTTTACTTATCTTGCATACGCCCTGTTCGATGTGATCTGTAAAACTCAGAAAAAGATACGCATGTCAAGTTTTGAGTTGCCATCTGGTTGAGCTTTCCAATAGCGCTAATTTCATTTCGAATCTAACGGACTCTCTAGACTCTATAAATTTTATAGAGTTGTTGATACGTACTTTTGAGTGTCATCAACGATGGGATAATATCCGAAAAGTATTCTCTATGCTCTATGCTAGAGCAACAAGAAAATAAACTATGGTCAATTTGACCCGCATAGAATGTCTACTTTTTTGTGCGCAATTCTGCCGATCGAAATCGTTTTTACATATCTTTGTAATAGTGCGCGTTAAAATTTTGCTTTCGGCGAAAATATCTCGAGGATTTTAAGTGTTTGCAACATTTTTAATCGACTTCAAATTTTGTATCGATTGAAGAATGCTCGTCTGTCTAGCTACCCGTCTGTCTAAATTTGCCGCCCACAAATGTGAAGCAATTCTTTTCGTATTTGGGAGAAAATTGCAAGTTTTTTCAAGCACCTTTCCACTCAAAATGCCCCAAGTCGGCCAAAGGACACATCCACAAGACAACTTGAGCTGAGAATAGCTTCGCTTTTAAAAGCAAATATAAAAGGTTTTGTTTCGTAACACATGCACTACAATACAGTCAAATATGCATGGATGACCCCACAGTGTCTGCACGAAGGTGGAAAAATTGGGGATGCCCATCCAATAGTCCAGAGTATCAAAATTGCATTCTTCTTTTGTTTTGGGAAGAAGGCATTGCTTTTCTCCTCCAATTCTTGAATTTGAATAATAAACGGATAGAGAAACTGGCGTGGACAGCTCCACTTAGAGCTTTGCGCTTATTATTTTGTGAAGGCTTAACTTAATAGAAACGGAAAGGCTTGTATAATCGTACATTAGCTACGGGGAAATAAATCGTACAATAAATATCGAAGACTTCTTTGGTTGTTTTTAAAGAATTTATTTATTATTTATTTAATACGCACTCAATTAAAACTATGTTTGAGGAAACAGGAAATGTTTGTGCGAGAATAGCTTAGTGCTTTTTTGTTTGTTACATTCTCGCCAAAAAATGAATGAGTTTTACATCAGTCTGAGAGACAATACACGTTTCGTTATCGATATCATTGAATCATTTAAGGTTAACTTTAACATAATGCATTAAGCACACATCAAAAATGCAAATACATCATGAGTTGAATGTAACTGCCTCGAATAAAGTTTAGAAATAAGTTCAGGTTCAGGTAAAATTCATACCGACGAGTCTGGCAATCACTTGTCACTCTCTTTGTAAAAGTAACCATTGCGATAAAGGGAGACCTTACAATTTTATGATTTATTTTTTGATTATTATGTGTACACGAGAGGGGTGCACTTACTCTCTGTTCTTCAGCGAACAAATTTTGATTAATCACCGGTGTAGTGCACACATCAAATTAAAATATAGTCAAAGTATTGAATTCATGTCAGAATTCCTTGCAAAATTATCGCTTTTTACGTGGGCGAATTACTTAAAGGTTTCTTATCTTAGAAAGCGGGCCTCCATTTACGCGATCTCTTTATGTGACATTGAAGTTTTCATATTCTTCGAAATTCAGTCAATAAGTGAAACGATGTTAGGGTTAGAATTAGAAAAGCGAACTTTTATCGCGAAAATATGGAGAGAAATCAAATTAACTCGACGTACGTATCTTAAATTTTGGTTTATGGTAAAAGGCGGGCTATCTTCCCAATACTTTATGTTTTATATGCGAACATATATTTTATAATGGCGGGTTATCGAAAAATGAACAAAAGGATTGAAAAAGTGAGTAAAAATGAAAAATGCGAATATACGTTAAATACTTCATCGCATTATGTTATGTTTACAAACTCACAAAATAAAATTACTATCACTATTTACTATGCAATGTGTGTTTGTGAGTATAAATGCCGAAAATTTGCACGCAAACTATACAAGTCGACCTTTTACCTCTACTTGGTGATATATTTTAAAAGGTATTTTAAAACTAAATATTAGATAAACGCTGTACGGGGAGTTGTATGTGCGAGAAAGATTCTTGGCATCCTAATGAAATTGATTTGTGGAACGAATTTTTTTACTCTACGTTAATATCTCATAATGTACTTTCCATATTCTACACACGCACATACGCTATTATTATTATAATTATTTTTTGTGTTGATAATATCTTTCGCACCACGAACCATTTAGCAAAGATGCGATCTGGAGGAAAGCTGGCTTTTAGCAAACAAACCTCCAAATTGTTGCCACCTTGATGGACCGTCTTCACGTTGGTAAAGATTGTTAGAGCTAACACCTTCTCCCCGTACGGTGCTGAACTCTCGCTTTCACATTTCTATTTAGTTGATAGACCTAAGATTTTTCTTAGCTAACATAGCAAATATATTGACAAGAAATTAAATTAAATAATAAAATTAAATAAATTAACAAATATGTTGCGCGATTCCTCAATCAACAAGAAATCTGGAAATTCGTGCAAAAGATACTCGCAAAAGAGATACACTCCGAGCGCTTTGGATGAAAATGCTTTATATCCAATGCAGGGAGTATTTTAAATTTTGCCAAATGTGGAAATTAAGAACGGCAAGTGCGTACATTCTTAATTTTAAGCGTAAACATCGGAATCAATGTAATCGAGTCTGGCGATTTTATTGTCCGATTGCTCACCCATTGAAGCTATGATCGCGAGCTAGGAAGGAATCCGTTTTTTCTTCCGTTAATACAAATTAACAAGAAAATTAGCTGAAATTGGTGCTTGAATCGTGCCACTAGTAGCAAATAATTTTTTTTTTTTTTCGTTAAAATATTGCTTTGAAATTTTATTTAGCTTACTAGAGCTGAGCTTTATGTTTCCCCGATAATAAAGAATCAACTATAAATCTCAACGGTTTGATTCCGAGAAAGAATTCAAAATCAACAAAAAAAAAAGCAGTTATTATAGTCGCCGAGTCGCCGAGTCGCCGAATGGTCGACCATTCAATACTCGACACTACTTGGTTCAATGCAGTTATTAATAACTGCTTATAATATTTTTCATATAATGATTTTCAAAATAAGACCTTATACGGGGGACGATCGCTAAAGTTGTCAGAACCGGGCCATTATCAATAGCATTCGTCGTCGTGGGCGAAGGAAAATCGTTATACCAAATTTCATCAAAATATCTCGAAAATCGCTTGAGCATACAAATACATGAACTGACGTCACATATCGTACAAACGGGCAGAAAATAAAAGGGCTTATAATAAAAGTTGAGTCCATCTCCAATCTTTGTGGGTATTGAATACGCGCACGCAAACTTTATACAAGTTACAAGTGATGTAAGCTATAACTGGGGTATCTATAGGTTTTTTTTATTAGATTCTGATATGTATTAGTTTGTAGTTGCAGTTGCTATCTACAGCTATAGTTTTCGAGAGGGCTTTAAAATGTGTATAAAAGTGTAATTTCTGATCACACCTTGCTTTGCTCTGGGAGTTTTAGAAGAGGAAAAGTAATGAGACCAGTAGTAGTTTGGATTGATTTTTGTCTTTCGAGCAAAATTTCATTAACGAAATGACTGCAACAGAAATCGGGTACGCGACAGGCGCTGTTATAAAGGAATGAATGGTATAAAGTAAAAAACTCAAAAGGTTTCCACAATTGTTACGTAATGTGCTCTGTCGACCTTCAACGATCGACAAAATCAAAAAGGTGACATTCTAATTTTACAATGCACGCCGTAAATTTGCATCTGGCCCAAGCGTTGAATTCATTCAATTTGACTATAAAATGCCTCTTTGCGTTCAAGACTGTGACCAAAAATTTAGCTTATGAACAGACTCCCTTTGTTTGCGTTTCCATCTAAAAAGGAAGATAATAATTTTATTAAAAGATAAAATAACTCACTTATAGATCCGTCCGTCCACAATTACTAAGAAGTAGACAATTTTTTTCATTTTTATTCATTTTTTTTTTGTTATACTGTAAGGTAAAATGGCTTTTGTAACTTTGTGTTTCTATCCAACGCCTATTTAAAAGTTACCGAAACTTGTCGAAAAATCGGCACATTACGATTAATCAAAATATATATACAAGTTGGAAAAGAACAATATTGGTTTGGCAGCGATTCAATCATCGACCCATTTCGAAACCGCATGCCAGCCAAGCCATTGCTGCATCGATCTGAACAAGTGGTAATGAGAAGGTACTTTGTTTGGTACGTACGCTGTGTGCGGGAGCGCTTCCCATTCACAACTCTTGCAGCTTGTGGCCGCGGCTTGTCATGCAAGGGAATGACTTTGCGTCTGTTAACCGCTATTGCTGGCTTTTTTTCCAACAGTACATCGATCAATTTGTTCAATTGACGTCGGTAGACATCTGCAATAACAGTTTCATTACCTTTTAGCAGCACGTAATATACTACACGTTGCTGATCCCAGAGATATTGCGCCTCGTCGTCGATGTGGATGCGTCTGATAGACTAACTTATGAATTTTTGCGTTTGGGATTGTCGTAGTAGATCTACATTCCATCGTCAGTCACAATGGGCCAAACAAAACTTTTCTTTTTTTGCCCGGCAAGCAATGAAAGTCCGATGTTGAAACAGTTCGAAGCGGCATTTTCAGTCAATTACTGCGGTAGGCATTTTCCCTCCTTTTGGATCTTTTACATCGCATGTAAACGTCTAGAAATAGTTGATTCGTCATTTCCTAAGCTGCTCGGAAGTACTTTGAAGGTTTGCCTGGGTTTTTCTAGGTTTTCCAACTAGTCTTGCAATTCATTGTCTGCGAACTTTTTTGATCCTTCATGGCGTTGGTCGTCATTGACATGAAAAACAAACCTTTAAACCGTTGAAATTAAAACCGACAATCGGGATATGATGGAGCAGCATCACCACAAACTTCTAAGAGTGTTTGATGGGCTTCGACAGCGGATTTCTTTAAATCAAACAACAAAAACGTTGAAAATGTAATTTTGTTCGTTCGAATATTACGATTCAACTCGCTTGACTTTGTCTTTCGCAAATATTCTACTTGTATATCCTTCCGAATTTCATTGTGATATTTGCATGTTAATCTCTTTTTCCGCGAACTGTTGTTAACCCGTTCGCCAATTGTCGGCAGCACGAGAGCAGTTCCGTTTTACCATTGCAAGAATTTTGATTCCTAGGAAATCGGGTAATCACTAATCACTATTAATATGCACCAATGAATAAATTCGGTTTTTTAGGTTTCAAAATCATATTTGCATGGGAAGCTACGATGTTGTATAAATATTCGATTTGAATTATATATGTACGACATACGATGCAATTGTGCCATGTGAAGGGGGGAACGACAAGAGCGTGCGCAGCATCCTTTGTGGAAAACCTTTGAATTATATTTGAACTGTTTTTCCAAGAAGCTTATGCTTGCTCCATTTGACTTTTGGTGCAGTAATCTACAAGTGATTGCTTGCATTAAATCGAAAAGTAAGCAAAAATGGATGCCAAACTTGCTGTGAGGCAACGTTCATGACGCTTACTTGATTGCGGATGATTGTGGCGCCGAATGTGATGAGACATTGATTCATTATCACCTATATATACGAAGGAAAGAAGATCCTGGTTAGTCGGGCCCGGAGCTCAATAAACAAAACTGTGCAGTTGTTGTGTTCTGAGATAAAGATCGCGTCGTGCAAATTGATCGAACGTGACAGATACGATGCAATCTTAAACAAAGAAATTGTTCTAATTAACTTTTGTATCAAAATAATTCTTGAAAATAAAGTCGCTTAAAGTCGCCTGCACATGCGCTTGTCATTCAATCTGCTGACGCTATTGTGTCATCCATCCAGGGATGAATATGCAAAAATTGCGGGCCAAACTTCTTGCCTTTATTTATGTAACGAAGTTCGTTCCTTCAATTGTTTAATCGGACAATGTTCAAATATTAGGCAGTTAAGTTAGATGCCATAACCCATTGTAAGTAAATTTTTCTTTTTTTTGGGAATAAAATACCGGAAAATGTACAGATTCAAGAAACTTAAAAGAAAAGCGCAATAATTACTCCTCCGAACGAAACTATTTATCATAAATTTTTAAAAAAAAATAATAATAAATGTATAAAATTTCGTGAATTCAATGTTATAAAATGTATATAAAATGTTTCTTTAAAAGTCCTAAACCAATATCATCCGTCGTAAGTTGATGTGTTCTTTGCATAAACGCATTAGGCAAAAGGCTAAATGAATTTGCAATAAAGATAAGCTCACGTATAGGAGTATTCACGTATAGTATTCTTAATAGGACCGATGTTTGCATTTTTGGACTTTCGTCATCTCTCTTCCTGCGTAACGTGACTAGATAGACAGATAGAACTGTTTTACACGAATATGTCGATAGTTTGGTCGTTTTTATTGAAAGTAGGTATCTTCCCACGTCCGCATCGAACATTTTAAAATGAAAAAATATTTGAAATTTTCCGTCATTACAGATCAAATTTTATGTTCTTCATATGGTTACTTAATAAATATAATTTTGTAATTAATATTTGTTTGCTTCTCGAAATCTTGTAAAAAATTTGTTCTTTTCTCATTCTTCAACAAATCTATAACATTTTAATCAAGAAATTGAAAACTAATAAATGTAGAATTCAGCATAACAAACATTTTTTCATGGATGTGTGTGCATGCTTTGGTTTATGACCTTTAAAAACTAAAATTCAGAGATTTTACTTAGCTACTATTTTTTTGATATAACAGAATATATCAGAGTTATTTAGACATTTTGATGCTGCCTGCCGTACATGCAATATATTTATATTTGTCCGGATTGTAAAACACCAAAGGATTCCCTCAAATTTATGACGGCCGGAGAACATTTGGCTCACTCACTTGCCAGACGATAGGAACAACATCATGTCGGATATTATTTTTCTGAGACTGCTATTGTTTGTTGTTTGTATGCACGCCGTTGTCTGTCCTCGCATGCATAAGCATACTTAAAATGTGCAATATAGTGTTAAAAAGCCGACACACAACATGAGTAATACGTGAAATTAAGAAAGAAAAAAAAAACATAATAGAAAGAGAGAAAAAAGAAATACTGCCGCCGATTTATAGTATCATTCATCTTAATATAGAAAGCGGTCTCTTTTTTAGTCGTCAAATTCACTCAGAATCTGCCTAACATAGTGCGTCGCGAACAGGTCTAAGCAGGGACGACAGAGACACAACCTTCGTATCAGTTGTGTATATGTATCTAACATTTAAAATGCCATATATCAGGATGTTTATATTGTCCCTTGTAAATTAATAAAATTATGAACGTTTTTACAATAACAATCACCTTTAATGAATTGTTATGGAGTGTGTGAGTAAAAGTTTTAATCACGCATTTCGTTTTGCGTACGCTTTCAATTGTCGTGGTATATGGGAACAAGCTTTTTGCTTACGTCTTTTGATTCATTGTAAATATAATTTTTGTTTTCATTCTGCTTATCTTGCGTGATGGTACCCTACAGTACATTCACTATTCTGTTTAAATTATTTTCTTATTTCTTATTATTATTATATGTTTAGCTATAGATTTATGGAGTTTTAAAAATATAAAATTTTCAATTATATATATTTTTCCATTAAATTTTCATTTTTAATTTCAATTGTAAAATAAATATCTTGAGAAAAAAAAAATACAGTAGGAAATAAAAAATTATTTATATATACATATATTTTTTTATTTTGCAGAAGATATCTCCACTTCTAATATTTTATCGGCTATAGATCCCCATGCAGCTAATGGCTCTGGCAATGAAACCCATCGCAGTCCACAGCGCCTGCACGACGAGATTCTAAATAGCTCGGCCAACTTGACAGGCAACCGTAACAGTCCCAATGTTATGGAACGTAATCTGCATGTAACTTTAGACGAGCGTGAGTTGTGGTTGCGCTTTCAAAATCTTACCAATGAAATGATTGTAACTAAAAATGGTCGGTAAGTATGTCTTTGAATGTGTATGTGTGTGTTTGTGTTTGTGTTTGTGTTTGTGCACTTGCAAAGGTGTTAAATGTTTACAAAGTTTAGAACGTTTTGTTTGCAAATTACTTTTGAAGGCTGCTTTTTGTTTTCTTTATTTTTCTTTTTTTTTTTTCTTTCTTTTTTAATTTCAAAGAAAAAGAAAAACTTTTGAATGCCTTAATAAGATTCTAACGTTTTGTAAATGCATCCAAAGTAAAACAAAAACAACAAAACTTTTGTAAATGATTTTGTTTTTTATTCCGTGTTTAATATAAAAGTGTTAATTGATATGGTCATGCAACAAGTAAAATTTTTAAAAATTAAATACAAAAAAAACAAAAAAAAAAAATTAAAGAAAAAAATTTGCTAAACTAATTCTTTTGATGGTGCTCTCTTTTAAGTCGCATGTTCCCAGTAGTGAAAATTAGCGCATCTGGGCTAGATCCGGCTGCCATGTACACCGTCTTGTTGGAATTCGTGCAAGTTGATACTCATCGCTGGAAATATGTGAATGGAGAATGGGTGCCAGGTGGTAAGGCAGAAGTGCCGCCATCAAACCCGATTTACGTGCATCCCGAGTCTCCCAATTTCGGCGCACATTGGATGAAGGAGCCCATATCCTTTGCCAAAGTCAAACTAACCAATAAAACGAACGGTAACGGTCAGGTATGGTGGTATGCGTGACTTCAATACCCTCGAAAATATTTTGGAATTCAATATTATCTTGTAGATTATGTTAAATTCATTGCATAAATATGAACCACGCGTGCATCTGGTTAGAGTGGGATCAGAGCAACGACACGTGGTAACCTATCCATTTCCGGAGACACAGTTTATAGCTGTAACCGCTTATCAAAATGAGGAAGTGACCTCATTGAAAATCAAATATAATCCCTTCGCTAAAGCTTTTCTAGATGCTAAGGTAAAGCGCTATCTATCTATCGGCGCTGACTGACAATAATTAATAATAATGGAAAAATTCCTTTTCAAGGAACGTCCTGACACTTTATACTCTCACGATGCTCATTATGGTTGGCTAATACCACCACCTACTCATTACAACGCAGCAACAGTAAATTCTTCCAGCGCGGCAACTCTATCATTGAGTAACAACCCACTTGGTCCGGGTGCTTGCGATCGTTACGGCAGAGCATTGCCTAGCAGATCAAGTTTATCAACTAGGACTGCACCATATACTAGACCGCGTATAATAACTGGTTCCGGCGCAGGTTCAAATGGCAGTACAGGTAATGCTTCGCCACCGCAGCCCCCTTCAGCATCGCAAACACCCAACAATCTACAACAATCGAGCACAACTTTAAACAATTCTTCACCAAACGGTTTCTCTAGTTCCTATAGTCAATCGAGTTTTATACCGGTCGAGCCTAGTTCTTCTACCACCGTATACACATATCCTGGATCCTGGCAAAGCAATGGCAACTATTGGAGTTCGTCAACGGTATCAACCGGACCAATGCCAACCAACACTGCCAGGGTTATATGTAATTGCTAAGTTGCTAATGTAAAATGAGTGAAATAATCATTTGAAACCGTTAATTTTTAGCCTCCCATAACTCTCCCTCGCCTATTAACAATAGTTCCCCCACGTATACGACACCCTCACCAGGTTACACATTGCACCATCTGACCGCACCCCACAACCATCAGTATAGTGAATCTGTACAGTCTATACAGACTACACATGCAGCTGATATGTATCAAAGCGCCGCTACAAGTTTATCTGCTCAAACTTATGCAACCCCTCCTGCTAGCCACCATCAAGTTTATCATCCTACACCTACTTCTCCTAATTCTCATCAACTTTATACTAATGTGTTAAGCGGTCCAACCCTTGGCTATTCTAGCGCTTCCTGGCACAACGGCACTGCCGCAGAATATGGATTATATCAAAACGCCGCTACTGCTTACGCCTATCAACCGGAATATATACCTTTAGTCTCAGAAATCGGGTAAGCTTTTAATATCCTTAACAAGGGTCATAGAACATAAAATTAAAAAAAAAGTCTTCAACTAATTGATGATTTAGTTACCAATGATTTTTTTATTTAATTTCTCTTATAACGAACTACACAACACCTTGACCACTTGATTTCGTCTCGTCTCCGTGCAGTTCCTATGCTCCTCATCCTTTGGAACCCGTGGAGATTACCAAAACTGAACTGGATAATAACAATAGCGTTTTATATAGAAATTCCGATGAAGTTTCGACTGTTTTAACATTGGAATGTTCTCACCTTAAGGCCGATACTTCAATCAATGTTACGGATGACACTACTCCGACGCAAATGCATACATCGCATGCCGCGGAGACAGTAATACCGGCCTCTGGTAGTGCGGCCATTACACCCTTAGAAAGCACTAGCAGTTGGACTTCGTTACCACCGACTCAAAATTCCCTGCACTAAAAGCAGATAACGGAAATAATTCAAATAAATAGACCAATAAACATACTAAAGGCGCTCAGTCCTTAACAACAGAAAGCAAAAGAGAAAAAATACTTCGATATATATTTGTATTGAAGACAGTCGTTAAAAATTTCAAACGCTGATGCCGCAGTTATGCTGCGTACGATTTAAAAAATCACTTGCACTGCAGGTATATGGTAAACAATCGGTTGCGAGTTCATTTTGTTTAGTTTTTAGAAGCTAAAGTTGTTAAAGATATGAAATATGTAATGAAATGAACACACATACATATGTAGAAAATATTTAAAGATTAACTTTTCGTTAAGTTGACTAGGGCTGCACGTAAGCATAGAATAAGAATAAAAATCGATGAGCAAACTGAAAATAATTTTTCATCCGAAAAAATTTTAAAGTCAAACTATGGGAAGAAGTTTAAGTTCGTATATCCTTTTACGGGAAAACTCTTGAAGCCCACAAGCCAAAATCCTCTCTTAGGTAACGCACACTGTGTCAAAAGATGTAATTATTTTATTTATATAATAGGCAATCAGTTACGTTAGTGGAAGCCCTTCAGATTTAAAAATTTATAGATTTAAAACTCAAACAGTCCTCTTCAAGTACACTTTTTTACTTTAGAGTTTAGCTTAGTCGTATGAAAATGGCTGGAATACGCAGTTGATAGCGATCATCAAAAAAAATGTGTTTAATGCTTAGTTTAATTGCTTAGTATAAAAAGGAAGGATTAGAAGGAAGGAAAGCAAAAAAAAAAGGAATTGGGACAAGCGATACGGTCACACACTATGGATTCTCCCAAATTAGAAGATTAGAAATTAGATCTTACCTTGAATGTTTCTCTGCAATACATATTTTGGATCTGTGTCTGGCAGTGTCAGACGATCATATGTTTCGATCTAAGCTCAGTTGCCCGCGAGTTGTTCAGTTTTCGTTTAGTTTCGAAATACTTATCCCCCTGAAAATTACAAGTAATAATATTTTTAGCAAACATAGAAATTTCTTAATGACGGCATTATGATGTTGCTCTAAAAGTTGCAAAAGAGCATTCGACCAGACGAGTGGTAGATTTCCTCCATCAGCTAGTTTGAATGCTTTCCAATACGGAAAAGTAGTTCTCACTGAAACGCTGATGGCTGGTTGGGAATGTAGGCAAATATTAATTAGAGATACTTGTGTTTGGCTTTTATTGCCTTGTATAGCTAAGGAGATTAGTAGTCGATTTTTTACGACTGACAGACAATCGTCTGAAGTGCAATTGCAAGCGATCAAGTAATACTTTGCGCTATAGAAATTGTCTGCTAAGTTATAGGTTGTAAAGCTTAAGCTATAAACTAGAGAGTGCTTAGGCTTGCTTGCTTCGATTGATATGAATTCAAACAAGTTGCGCTTTAGGAATAAGTGCTTTGTCTGCTTATCTAGAATCCAACAGAATTGGCGATGGTCGCGTCTACTTTATCCGAATAGTTGTCAGAGCTTGAGTCAATCAGAGCTTGAGTCGGTGGATACAATAGAATAAATTTCAACTGATGACGCGCTTAGAAGGTTACATAGTTTTAGAAATCTAGCGATTTTTCAAGAAATTTCTTTTTATAATAACTACCGTAAGATTTACGTTTCCTTAATTAAGATAAATTTATGTTTTTAGCTATAATTGTCATGTGACTGACTTAGGGACGTCAGTATAATCACACGGTTATCAATGCACTTCGATTGCTTTTTATGAAACATATCCCTAACATGGAATTTTCTCCCATACGATTCCATTGTCCTTGTTGGACGTTGTCCATACACGGATGATGCACGTCAAGTAGTCGTAGTAATCGTAAATGATATAGACGCGTCGACAGAAAACCGCAGCAAAATTTTCATGCATTGTCATGTCAGCATTGGGTGTAACATTGGGTGAGTCAATTGAATTTGTCGATCGATTTTTGTATTCGCCTGAAGAAGAAGGTTTTTGGATACCGAAGTTCGAGATGAAAATACCAAATATGCAAAGCATTTTGCTTACTGAGACTGGCTCAACTGTTCAGGAAAGACCATTATTGAATGAACCTGGAAAATGTTTATGCGAAATTTCAATCAATATTTGTCAAGAATGGTGCTTTTTTTAAATCACGCCCGTTCTCAAAATTGATTTGCAACTATTGATAATATTCTCTCTTAAATTAATTTGTAACATATTTGCGAGTCGAATGCGAGCAGTCAAGACAGATGTATGCGGCTCAATCTATTTAAAATATTATTCTGGGACCAAGGGAATATATACGTATGTGCATATGTATTGTGACGTTACAAATGAAATGAAAAACTTAATATGTTAACGCATGATACAGTTGAGTTCTATGTGCATTTTGGAATGATATTCCAACTCGTCGACATGGTTTTGCGATATTGATTTTCACTGTGAGAATTGAGAGAATGGTTGTGCTTCGGCTTACATAACATTTAATCTAGGCCTGTTTTTTTTTTATATCCACCACTGTAGAATGGGGGTATATTCAATATGTTTTTTTTCATAATGTATGTAGCACCCAGTAGGAAGCTTCACAGACTCTATAAACTATACACATTCTTGATCAGCATGGATTTCTGAGTTGATTTAGCCATGTCTGTCCGTCTGTGCGTCTGCGTGGTGTTTGATGTTGGCAGTCTCCTGGTCGCCAAAATGAACATATCGACTTGAAATTTGGTACAAACATTGGACGGTTTTGCATCCAGGTTGTTATTGAAAATTGTCTAAGTTGACCCGCAGAAGAGCATAAAGTGAACAGAACTCCCGTTTTCTTAACAAAAATTTGTGCGTTTTTGCTTATTACTCGAAAGCTGAAATTTTCCACATTTACTTAACTAAGCACTCCACCCTTGGCCATGCCCGCACAAAATTGCAAGTGATTAAATTTTATTTTCATTTTTTTGGGGTTTTATGCTCATTTACCATAAAGCTAACAAGACAGAATGTTTAAAACTATTTTGTGCGTTCCTCAAATGAAGATATATTATCCGTCTGAAATTGAATAAATTCTAAAATGAATACGGTAGACACTGCGACCTTTGACGTCGATTAATCTTTTCTTAACAATACTAACGATATGGGTATCAAATAAACGAACTTGGAGAGTAGAATGCGAAAAGCATAGCGGTGGGTATACGAGATTCGGCCCCTGCCGAATATAATTTTCTTACTTGTTTTCTTTTTATTCGTTTTAAATTTTTCTTTCTTATGCATTTTTTATTTATTCTCTTCTTTGAGTTTAGTCGTTTGAAAATATCTATCTATCTATACACTTTTACGTGTACATGTATATGTTTGTGTATACATTTAAACATATTTTAACAATTAGCCCTATATGCATATTAAAATCAATTTTATGTTTTATTTTCTTATACAACTTAACATATTGTGCATAACAATGTAGTATATATGCGTGTGCACACAAATACCGTCTGCATGTATGCATACGGCTTTTAAAGATAAATATTTGTATTATGTTTGTGTAAACATTTAAAAGTATTCGCTATATTTTAATTTTTGCCAACCGAGACGTTGTCTCTTCAACTCCTTAAAGCTATTCGGAAGACCATACGAAAAGTAAGTGAACAAGCCTGCAGGTGAATGAGATGAAAATATTTAAAACGCGTAAGTATGTATTGACAGACATGTGCACTAAGCACATAAACAAAAATTAGGAAAATGTCTATTAAAATACAATACAAGAGCATGCACTCGAATATGTTGTTAATACTCTATGTAATTCACGAACTAATGCCTATAATACTAACTCCGCAAATTTATTTAAATACTATAAGTGATACGGTTTATTTTTGATCGGCTTTAAGGCTTTACGGGCCTCCAATAATGTCTCAACAGATTTGGAATTATAACTGAGATTGTCTTCTGATTTGAAGGCTGTTGTCACGGATAGTGTTTCGTCATCAGAGTCTCCGATTTTAATGGCAGAAATTGAGTTTGGTCTCTTAGGTTCCGGCGGTAAAATGCGTTGAGCACGATGCGAAGGACCTCGTTTTAGTAAAGCTTCTAGTTTAACCTTAAAAGGGACTTCCGCATTACCTCCAGAATCTTTTGTTATTTTTTGTTTGTCTTTATGTCCATCAAGTTCAGTAGTTTTCAGGATGACTGCTAAATCTGCTCTATCTTTAATACTTCTTAAACTAGTCATAGTATTATATAGAGCTGGATCAAATTTTGGTGCTTTAGGTACTTGGACGTAATTTTGCGAATTAATCCTTACAGGGTCGTTACGATTTTCAATTGCTTTCATTAGAGAATTTTCGATATCCGCTTCGCTTTTGGAGTGCTGTAGTTTGGGTAATGAACCCTTATCTCGCTTTTCTATATCATATTCCTTACTGTCTTTAATAAATTTTGTTTCTAGAGGTTTTATAATAAGTCGACTAAGTCTATTTTTGAAATCGGCTGAGTGCAAAGGACTGGTCACCGATTTTATAGATTCTCGAGGGTTTGGACTTGTTATGGTGTGATCTTCTTTTTTTCTATCATTTATTTTTCGATTTTGCAAAATTTCACTGAGTCTTGAACTTTTCAAGATATCTTCCACTAATTGTGCAGCTTGTAAACGTCTTTCGTTTAAGCTGTCTTCGTTCGTTGAAGTATCATTTGAACTAAATGAACGTTCGCTATGTCGCTCGTAGATCTCTCCTGAGTCGTATTCTGAGGTATCGCTGCTGCTGTGTACGGTGGCTACAGTAGTGCTCTTTGTAACAGTGGGTATCATTGACGAGTCAATGCTTTCATTGCGTTGACTGAACGCTTCTTTTCTATTCAAATGGGTGGTAGTTTCTCCTCCGCCATCCTCTTCTAATTGCAAAACGTCGTCTAAAAATGCCATAACTGAGTTCTCTTCAGCTGTGGTATCGATATACGCAGGAAGTGATACAAATTTTGTAGGTTCATCATTTGTGGGCTCCTCGCTAACGTAGAATAATTTGCCATTTGAGTTCTTCATTTCCTTTAGTTCGGCAGCTACGTCCCTTATGTTTATGATTTCATCTAAATTTTTGATACTTTTTCCGTTTTCCTGTTGCCAACCACTGTTGCAATATATATTACAATCTTCAGATGATATCGGTTTTTCTACATACTTCGCTTGGACTTGTGTGGATTTCTTTATTAACTCCTCAAGTTGCATTCTATCAGGATGTCTCTTGGCTGGATTTTTAATATCATTCATGCACCAACACGCTACAAACATAGGTAAGCCTAACGCATGCACGGAACATATGAATACCAACAGTACATGCAGTTAGTGAGAAATATTTGAAGAGGTCAGTGTACGTATTTAGTTAAAATCATGCATAAAATTCTCTTACCTATAGCCATCCAGATACCAAAACGTATCCAAGTCATTGTGTCCAATTGTAGCATAAGATAGATATTAATAAATATACTTATGGCTGGTACTATAGGCACAAAAGGAACTCTAAATAAGGCACGGTTTGGAATTTCACAAGGTTGCAGGTATATAAAAATTAATACCAGAGTTATGAGTGACAGTAAGATTGAAAGTGAAATTAAAATCCAAAGTTCCCGATTCAGCAGAGCATCATACGCTTGCATGAATATTAAACCAATACCCATAGATAGTAAACCTAAGAAAATAATTAACCATTGCTAACGATGTGGTAACGTAACTTCTTCTTCTTCATTTTATACATACAAAATAATGTCGTTAAGACGCCTACTATACGGGTGGATAATTTAGTCGGTATTTCTAGTCTGCGACAATTAAAAAGTTGTTTCACTATGCAAATAAAAGTAATGCGTTCGCCTTTGCCGGTAAGTAAGGAGCTTTCCGAATGGCTATAACCGCTTAGACCGTTGAATCCATTGCTGAGATTGTTGCGCGATATGCTCCCGTTACTGTTATCTCTCCACCGTCTGTCTTCTGGTATTTGTTGGTAGCCATTATTTTGAACACGGCCTGTGCTATTGGAGTTATCCATATATCGCAATATTGTTATGGATATAGCCACCATACTGTATGCAAGCAAAGTACCAATTGAAAGTAAATTCACCAGTTGAGCCAAATCGAATAAACCGGCAATTAGAGCTAAAATTTCAAATAAGTTAAAATTTCGCATTATCTTTTTACGAATCTACATATACGTTACCTGTTAAGAAGGCGGCAATAATTGAGCCTATTACCGGTACTTTATATTTAGGATGTATTTTACCCAAGGATCGAAATAACAAACCATCCTGAGCCATCGAGTAAATAATTCTGGGTAAAGGGAAAAGCGCTCCGAACAAACTCGCGATTAAACCAATTAAACCGCCAATAGTAACTAACCACATAGCGAAATTCCAGCCAACTTCCTTAAAAGCACAGGGCAAAGGAGCATTAGCATCTTGTTGATAATAGGGTATCATTAATGTTAATACGGTCGAAACACCAAAATAGCACGAGAATATGATTAGCAAAGACAATATAAATGATCTGGGTATGTTCTTGGTAGGATTGCGCACTTCCTCTCCCGTCGTGGCTATACAATCAAAACCAACAAATCCAAAGAAGCAAGTCGCGGCACCCTTGAGAGTACCTTCAAAACCAAAAGGAAAATACCCACCATTCCCTAAATTTATATCATGAGGAAGATCGCTTTTATTAACATTATTTACACTAATATTCCAATTGGAAAAATTGGCTAGAAGAATAAGATTGAAAACAGGAATAATTACGCGACACAATAATAATAATGAAAAGAAAGGGTTCCTTCTTACCTTTCACTGAACCTGCTATTATAACAAAAAGTAGTATGAATAAGTTAAGACATGTGAAAAAGTTATTAGCCATAGTCGAAGTTTCAACGCCAAACGCCAGAGCAACTGTATCGAGAAGGAAGGGATTTCGAAATTTTTTATACAAGAATTATTATTTTTAAATCTATTGATTGCATTTACCTCCGAACACTATTACCAAACTGCAAGCAAAAAAATCAAAGTAACTGCCCAAAAAACTGACATTTATAGGCGCCACTTCGGCGAACGTAATCTTTAAAGTGTCGTTAATCAAAGTATCTAAATACAAACTAATGGCACGACACACGCTCGCCGTGCCAATGATATATTCCAGAATCAAATTCCAACCGATAACAAAGGCGGCAAATTCCCCTATGCACACATAGCTGTATATATAGGCGGATCCCGCTTTGGGAACGCGAGCACCAAACTCAGCATAGCAAGCACCTTTAAATAAAATGAAAAAAGAAATAAAAAAATGTATACTTCATTGCAAAACATACATACACTCCCTGTCTTTTTTATATATAAAGAATAATAATAATGAAAATAAAAAAAAATTAATTTTTTAAAGCATATTTATTCGTACTCACCCGCTAATAGAGAAGCTAGGGCAGCTATGGCAAAAGATATCATGACTGAAGGGCCAGCCTGATCTTTAGCTATCTGCCCGGCTAATATGTAGACTCCGGCACCTAGAGTGGACCCTACTCCCAAGGCGGTTAGATCGTAAAGACCCAAAACTCGATTTAATTTGCTATCGCCATCGGTACCTTCGTTGTTCACTTGTTTTCGTCGTGTTAAAACTTTCCAATAAGAAGTGTGTAAAACCATGATTTGGTTAAATGCTTAAATAAAACTGCAAATAACAAGATTATTTATATTCGATTACAAGTGTGTGTGTACACATGCACCTGAAACGACTAATTAAAAAATTATAAAAATATGTTGAATAGTTTTGTTTTGCATTTTGTTACTGTAAAATTCTCAGAGAATCGAATTTCAACTAATTATTTCATATTTTTTGTTAATCCAAATAAATAAACATATCACAAATTTGTTAATTCTGTTATTAGAATGTAACGTTTTTTGTTATGACTTTGTTATGATAAATTCTAATTCCTTTTGTATATCTACCTAAGCTGTATTTTGTTTTAAGTATACATAAAGTTAGAATAAATTGATCAATTTAAGCGGCCAATCGACTTTCATTATTACTTTCGTGCTTGCTAATCGAAGGGTTATAGTAATTTCCCCATTGATTAAACCTATTTTAATTTTATATTATGAAGCAATTTAAGCATTATTTTGTTCGACATACATATGCAACTGAACTTGCCGTCCATTCATTAATCAACGATAAGTTATGGCTTGTCGTTTATGAAAATGATTAAAATATTAAGTTATAAGAAATTTTGAAAATAATACTTGTGCGATATGTGGATACGATCCATTGAGGATGTGATATTATTAAAATAATGTTGTGAATATAAATTAGTTCGGTCCATTTTTTTTGTTTGACACATTTATTTGACAGTAAAATGAATGAACAGATTAATCAATGTGTTATCCATCCTTAATTAGCATTCTTAATTAGCATCTCAGGTAATTTTCGAATTTCATTTCGGAAAAATGTCTTGTCTTTTGAGGCCATTCTCATGAAAATCCATAATCCATTGGGTGACGTCATAAGCATCAAAACATTGTTCGAGCAAATAATAAGTCATCTATTACAGGTCGCGTTAATCGAAAGGAATAACGCCCGCTAATTACATCGGGGAGGTTAGGACATTTCAGGTTATAACTGCAAGCATTTCCTGAACGAGTTTTGCTGTATGGGGCCGAATTCCGTTTTACTGAAAACTTACGATATCATTACTTATGGCATATCATGCCCCCTTTTTATCGCAATTGCTTCAATTATTATTCGTAGCACTCCTTAGTGAACAAATCATAACACACATAATATACCATCCCCTCCACTAAAATCATATCACTCTAGGTATTCACCTTTATCGTCGATGTTAATGCTTTGCCTACTGATCATCATCATTACTTGGTCTGCGGACATCGTAATCTATCCATTATTTAACTCTCATCGATGATAAGCATTTAGCAGCACTTTCTTCGTGCTAAGCAAGAAAAGAGAAGTTTCCCGTTCAAACTTCCAAGAAACTATGTTTTATACGCTTCAATGCGGTATAGCTTATAGACAATACTTTCAAATGAACAAATCGCAGTTTTATTCTACACCCTACAGAACTGCCTGCACTCCCACTTAGAAAACCGACCGAACCAAATGTGTACTTCCAATACAAAACATAGACAAATAATTCTAACAAGTATATGACAGCATCTTACAGTGCTTCCAGTACAAACTAAGAACAATAAGAAACAATATTTTGAAGTCATAAGCATATGCAAACAATTTATTAGTCAGCATAACTTCAGCAGATTAAATGATTGGCAAACGGATGAACACGGCTACTATTGTTGTGCCATTCATTCATTCGTTCATTAATTCATTAATTCATTCATATATATTTATTTACTTGTATATATCTGTTTTATATTTTCCAACAATGTATTGTGGTCCACAAACTCATTTATAATATCATTTTTAGTAACAACACTAATTTTTAAGATCAGTTTATTCTTCCAAGTAAAATGTCTGCTTTCAGCGATTCAGACACGCCTAGATATCATATGATGGGTAAATTGACTCCGTTCACTTCACTCGGGTCAATGAGTTATCAAAAGTATATTTCTATGCGTTCCAATATATCTAATGTTCCTACTATGAAAAGAGATTGCATTCAGAAAAGGTTGCATCCTGGAAAGCAATCAACGATTTTAAGTCACTTACGAATGAATTTAAATACATTTTAGTCTGAAGAGGAAGTTCAATATACTATGAAAGTAACTATATATAATACGCACACAACGTATGCGTGTGTATATGTGTTATATAATTTTGTATATTACGTTTAATATAAATAAATACATTAAGAATTGTTACTGAGGAGATAACTGCTTTAGCACTTTAAACTGGTATGAAGTGGTTATAAAATACGCATCAGTTTAAATACGACTTAAGTCAGATGAACAACGGGGCACAGACACACAGCATCTTCAATGCCAATAGACTATAAAAAAATACAAATTATTGTTTATTTATTTATATTTTCATTTTTTCCTTTTTTTCGGTTTTTTTTTTTATATTTTATTGCTTAGGAATTTGTCTGCTCCAATTCATTTTTCAAGCAGGGGTGTGTTGTAAGCTTCCTTTTGCACTAACTAGCACGGACGTACACGTACGAAGATTAAGAAAATCTTTAAAAATAGCGTATATTTAATTATTGCATTACAATCTTAGCTAAGTTCATACGGGCAGCATCCACGCTCAGCCTTAACAATAACAATGAAGACATTATTATATATATTTATGAAAATTTATATTTGTATTATATATGTAACAATATAAGTGCATGAATAAGTGTGTGCATATAAAAATCCTTACGTGTCGTCGCCTCAATGTGTCAATTGTTCTTAGGCGCATTTACACTTATAATTTAATTCTTATCTTTCCAAAGAAAAAATGACAACAACAACAACAACAACAACAGCAGATGTAATTTAATACAGATTACCAGCAATGCTGCAATGCAATATATAAACATACAAGCATTCATATGCACGACTAATACACACAATAAATGAGGCACATTGTACGCGTACATTGCGCTATATGATTATCCTAAGGCTAAATCAATTTCCTTGAAATATTTTTTATCATAATATCGCTCAGACATATTTTTAGAATTTTACGAAAACATATATAAGCGATCCATTGCTGGATTTAATACGGAGCATACAACTGTTAATTCGATCAACTGTTTTAATGCTAAATATTGGAGTTTCGAAAAATCCGTGTAAACTATTGTATACCGATACTGTACGCGTTGCACACGTCGCCAACATGACGAACATTACGTACACATTGCATTACACATTGCACATGCGTTAAGTGAAAATCGAAACTCATCTCCGCGGTCTAAAGATAGTGTTCATCGAGCTTCACGATCTTCACGTTTATGAAGCTCAATACTATTTTGAGTATCGAAGGTAAATACAAGTACTTTCAAGGTATTTCATTCTTGTTCTTATTATTTAAATGGATATTTCGCAGTTAAATATTTTCGATAATTTTTCGATTCATATCCAATACGTGGAACTCGTTTTCAAAATCGCTATGAACAATAGGAAATATTTTGCTATATTTAATGCTTGAAGAGGGATTTTGAAATGTATTGCTCTATTTGTTGTTTATTGCGGGGAGTCGGGATTCCATCTGAAGATTGTTATGAAAAGCCACCCTTTGAATGGCAGCAATGTGCAATTTTTATATTTCATGGCAAACTGCATTAGACTAAATGGTTCGGCATTCTTTACAGCCGGCTTTTTGTGACGATTATGTTCTGGTTTATTTTAAATTATTCTCTAATAGATGACTTAATAGCTTATTGTAAGCTTTAAAGTTTCAAAAACAAAGAGAGTTAAAAAGTTAATTTCAGGCAAAGCCAACAAACAATATGAAATAAATAATAAATAAATTTTTCATTTTATTCTAATCCCCTACATATGGCTGAAATTAGATGAAGAACGTGCGGCGCTTGTTTCACTACGATGTGATTTTCAAAAGCATTTGACAGTGGAATGAATGGTTAATACACTAAATGCATGCTGCTATGGATATCTATCCGTTATCTTTAGGTTTATGGTATATGTTGGATTTGGTTTTTCTTTTGTGAGATGCTTCTCGTTTTTCACCATGCGACTCTTCTTCTGTCTATTGCAAAAAATTTCAAACAAAAGTAAAAAATTTAAAATTTGTTGAATATGTTTGTAAAAGAATGCGGCAATGCCATGGACTAGCATGGACATAAATTTCAATACAAATCGGTTTCAAGTGTGCCTATTGCTATGCATAATATATGCTGCGGTGGTTGCGTTACTTTAGATAGTTAGTTTAGATAGTAGAAGCAGGCACTTATTGAGAACAATGGGCGCAATATACATTAACCAAAATATTTTCCACCATTTTCTACAAGTTTTTCCCGTCTTTCTGGCAAGATGGCTATAACGCGTTGAAAGAACGATATTGATGTGGCATTGACCCATTCTCGCACTTCTTTAACTTTGTGGAACCGCGTGTTAGCCAAGCCATGCTGCATTAATCTGAACAAGTGGTAATCAGAAGACGGCATGTCTGGTGAGCAGGCTGGGTGCGGCAGAACATTCCATTCGCGCTGCAACAGCGTATCCTTGACAAATCTTGCAACGTGTGGCCGCGCGTTGTCATACAAGAGGATGACTTTGCGTCTTTTAGCCGCTATTGCAGTTTCGTTCGGTTTTAACAGCTCGTAATACATTACATCTCGCTGATCTCACTATACGCACAGAGAAACTTTTTATCCATGACCATGCCACTTCGGCGTCGATGTGAATGGATCTGCTAGACTAACCCAAGACCTTGGCGCTTGGGATTAGTAGTACATTTCCATTCCCTCATCACTCACAATACGATAAAGAAAACGCATCTTTTTTTACGTGGCGACATGTTAAAATGGATAGAAATGGCATTTTCGGTCATTTTCCTTCCTTTCGGATCCTTCCTAAGGCATGCATACATCTAGGAAGTATTGATTTATTGACTGCTAAGCTGGGCGAAAGTTCCTTGAGACTTTGAACTGGGTTAAGGTTTCCAATTCGATGGCTTAGAGCTTTAGGTCACATAGGAAATATTCGAAATAGTTGACCGATCCGAACAATCTTCAAGAGCGTTCGTCCTTGGACCAAACCACATAAGCGTGCCAAGTTTCATCAAAATATCTCAAAAATTGAACGCAAGAAAGCAAGACGGACAAACGGACAGACAAGCAAAGCGGTATAGTAAAAAGTAAACCTACCTCAAATACATTTGGCCGTGGCACACATCCGCACAAATTTAAGATACCCTCGTACCATAAGTGATATAGGGTATATGAAGCGTTTGTTTGAAGAGAAGGGTGTTTTTAATGAAAATATTGTCCACTGCTAGCTATGCATTTTTCTTACTTTTTTAACAAAATTTTATCGATTCCCAAACACATCTGATCTTTTGCGATTACCCATAAAGAAAAAACCAATTTTTCGGACATCGTCATAAGAATGGAAGCACTGTTCGGGCAAACAATAAGTCATCAATTGAAACCATTATTAATTAGAAACAGTAATGTCATACCAATACAGCGGCGAGAGTAACACATTTCCCCGCATTGTCAAGTTGGGTCAGTGTCTTACCTAAATTGTTTGACCGAATTGTTACTCAGCAACTAGTTTTTGCTATGAAATCTTATACTCCTCCATTCCAGGATGGCTTTCGCAAAGGGAGGTCTACTGTCACGAATCTCATAGAGTTTACTTGCCATGTTTTCAAGGCTCTTTCTAGTGCCTCTCGCACGGATGTCGTATATACTGATCTTAACAAAGCGTTTGACTTAGTTTACTATAGTTTATTGATCTTCAAACTCTATTCTCTCTATTCCTCCGCCTTCCCTTTCTGCTTAGTGAAATGGATAAGCTCGTGTCCGCATAACAGATCTATTCTGCTTAACTTCATCGCCTCGGATGAATTTCCCGTGACGTCTGGCGTCCCTCAAGCCAGCCACTTAGGACGTCTTTCGTTTACTTTATACATTAATGATCTCCCCTCGGTGATTAAATCCAGCCAGATCTTAATGTACGCTGACGATGTTAAACTGTTTTCTTCCCTTTCCTTGGAATCGCAGTCGTATCAGCTTCAAATTGACTTAAATAGTTTGGTTATATGGTGCTCGTTAAATATTATGACATTAAATCTAACAAAATGCAAGAAGCTTTCTTTCTTAAGAAGGAAGTCATTCATTTTACTGAGTATTGCGTTGATTCACACAAGTTGGAAAACGTAGATTCGTTCATCGATTTAGGGGTTTTATTCGACTAAAGATTATATTTTAATTAGTACACTGAGATCTCTTTAGGTAAAGCTAGGTCCGCGCTTGCTTTCATGAAGATGTGGCTCGAAGAGCTGAAGGATCCTTGCATTACAAAAAAGCTATACATGTGCTTAGTTAGCCCAATACTTGAGGATGCCTCGGTTGTATGGTCTCCCCCCTATAGGTGTTATATAGATTCACTTGAATCAATTCAAAACCAATTCTTGTTGTTTGCCCTTAGGAATTTGGGTCGGGACCCGCTTGTCTCTTTGCCTCCTTATGAAAATAGGTTGCTTCTGTTATCCTTACCATCATTTGAGAAACGTAGATTTATTCTTGATGTCTCCTTCTTAATTAAGTCAATTAACGGTGCTGTCTGTTCGTCCACATACCTTGGTGAGATAAACTTTAAAGTCCATAACCGCGTCTCTGGGCACTTCGTGTTCATTAAGTTGAGTCAATGTAAATATAATTATGAGCCGTTTAGTCCGTTTAGAGTTGTTTGCAGAAACCTAAATCTGTCTGTCACTTAATCTCAATATCGGATTCCATAAAGTCTATCAAAACAATTTTGCTTAATACGCGCGATTTGTCTATGTCGTATTTAAACTAACTATTGACCTTAATATCACATCATTAAATTAAAAAATTAATTGGTGTCGTTTACTGTATCCGTTGCCAAGATCTTGCGTGTTTGCCATGGCTCAAGGGTTCACTTGCAATTTCGTTCTGCACTGGTTGTGGGTGTGCTCTGTGCTTTGTTTCTTCTCCTTCTCATTTATTTATACTAGAATTATTACTTAATAATTATTAATTTTTTTTTCTTTATTTCTCCTTACATACTTTATAGCAGTTTTTAATATTAATTAACATAAGATTTACTTCTAAGAGTCAATTGAATTCGACTGTGGATTTATTTTAGTTGAGCTACATGTGTAAATATGTAAAAAAAAAAGAAGAATAAAAAAGAAAAAAAATAAATCACTGAAAGTTGAAATTGCGGGCCATTTGCCGCATCATGCCCGTTTTCTATCCATCACCCGTCACGATTCACAAGCACTTTTTTCGGCAGGTTCTGCCTTCCTGCTTTTGACGTTCTTTGGCATACAGCACAACTTATTCAAAATTCGTGAACAACTTCTTCAAAGCTCTTGCGTACACGACCACATAGAAAAAAGTCTCTGATGCTTACTTATGCTTACAATGCATGATGTAAGCGGTGACAAGAATAGTTCATCCTTAGCATTGGATAGTAGAATAGGTCCATGAATAATTTAAGTCCTTTTGCGAACGTGTTCATAATTTTGAAACATTAAAATTGACCCATAACTTGGTTCGAAATTAAAGTTGAAATCAACATATTCTTATATATGCGACACCGCAGTAATAGGAAGCTGACGTAGCACAAAAAGCCAAAAGCAATAAATATTATAAATATTTTCTTAACACATATTTGACGCCCTAATGATAAACGACATATTAATTGTATCATTCTTTCTGTCATCTATGGATAAATATACATATTGAATGGGTTTTTTTTTAAACGGTGAGGCTTTTGAATTTGAAGAAAAAAAAAAATAAATAAATAATAATAATAATAATAATAATAAGCCAATCAATCGCCGAAATTACTAAATTGCCTTTTCTCATAAGCCTGCCAACGTATATCGATCGTAATTTAAGTGAGGGCGAGTTTGGATTAAATAAATTGAACTTCCCGTTATCCGATGACTAATGTATGAAAGATTTCAGCAAAAGGAAATGTCAAAGAAAATATAAAAGAAAGGAAGGAAACGTAGCTTTTTTGCTTTTTTGTATTTTAAATTTGCCTGCCTTTTGGGTAACTTCAAAAACAACTAACAACAGCAAGGAGAAACAGTTGCTTCTGCTCAATGAAAATAACGAAGCGACCGGGTCTCAAATATACTAACCTTTTAGTAGTCTAATTTTTGCCGATCGGACTGTTTATTCAAGGTATTAATAGGTGCTAATGTTTCGAATCTCGTAATGTGTTCAATGAGCGCTAAAGTCTGCCAGGCAGATGTATGCATGTAAATTGCAATTAAATCTATATACATATAAAGCTTATGCGCTATTTTACTGACAAAGAGTACAAAGACATAGGTCTAATTTTAATTTGAAGAACGCGTATGCACTTACCTTCAGAGACTTAATCACCAAATAATTTTCTTTTGTTTTTGCAATTGTTCTGATTTCTCGTTTACAGTGAAAAATTTTGTATACAAATACTAAAACAGTTATATGTATATATATATATATATATATATATGTTTTATTAACTATTCACTTCGTTATTTTATTTGTTTATTTTTGAATTGTATTTTTATTTATTTTTTTCTGTAAGGCTTCTTTTCATATCTGCATGCGTGTAAGTCTTGCTTCGTGTCAACTGTTTAGCTTAAGGAACAAAACGAATTTGAAGCATTTCCACTGTTTTAAAAGTCTATGGACAAATTTTTCTACTGAATTCTCATAAAATTTATTTTTAATAAAAAACAAGAAAAATTAAATAAAAAAATATAAATTGTTTTTGCAATAACCAAAAAAAAAACAATAAAGAAAAGCACACACGCAAACGCACACATACCGAAATGCATACAACGCCAAGCGATAACTTGCCGTGTATAGTGATGTGAAGAAACTTATCTTTGCGGTGGACAACGACAATAGACACAGACAACCCCACATGTATATAAATGAATATCTTAGTTAGTCTATACGTTACTGATAACACGAGTACATAATAAAGACGAATTTTATTTTTAAATAAATAAAATATGAATATACTAAAGATATATTTATATAAAAGCAAAGAGTAAAAGAAACTGGGAGAGACAGAGAGAGAAATAGAGAGAAAGAAATAAATAAATAAAGAGAGAGAGAGAGAGAGAGAGAGAATAATTTTAGAAATTGTTCAATTGTAATTATTTTTTCAATTTTTTTTTTTTATTTTTTTTTATTTTTTTTTTTCTTTTTTGCAATTAGAAACTCATTTCATTAGCATTTGTTTGTTTACTTTGTTGGAACTGTTTTAAGTTATTAAAAAATATTTTTAATTTTTTGTTGTCGTTTTTGTCTCTTTATTACTGTGGGTAGTTATGCGTTAAAGTTGCAGTAACGCTAGAGAAAACATATATAGTAAATGATTTTTATTTAATACTTTCATCTTTATTTGATTATGTTCTGTTTTTGCTTTTAGAGAAAACGGAATCATTTCTTAATTATAAAGCAAATAAAACAAATGTTAATCTTCTTTTCATTTATCTTTTCACTGTGTTTTTTAGGAGAAAATTTACTTTTTTTCAATGTGTTTTGAAACTGATAAGAATTTGAATTTGAAGTATCGATACCGTTACACCTTTCGTTGCTTTCTTGTATATGCTAGAATTTTTACCCTGTTGTCTACTGTTCACTGTTAGTCAAGAAATGGAGGAAAAATAACAATGTTTGCAATTCGCACGCTTCTTCTTAAAGCACTTTCAATTGCTTTGAAATCGAAAACAAGACTGATAAAAGTAGAGCATGCAAACCGTTACTACTTGAGATACCATATACTCATAACTCATATTCATACAGAAAATCAAATCATCTGCAAACTTTTCGCGTATATACATTTCTTAACATTAAATAGTTAGATGTTTTTACGTTTTATTAGGAAAACTTCAAAAATACACAAAAAAGATATAAAGAGAGCGATTAAGGACAGACGTTAAAAATGGGATGAGAGTATGTAATTATACGCATTCTAATATGGCGGTGAGCTTCATGTCTGTGATATTCAAAATATGGTTCGAACATGGTCAACATGCACGTCTGGATATAAACGTTGGCATGAAAATAATTTCAATTTTTTTTCTTACATTCGGGTTCGAAACGGTCCCCACATAAACACTTGGCTCTTTACGGGCTGATATCATTGTAAAGTATAAAACATGTTTTTCTCCGGTTTTTTTAACAACAAAATAAAAAAGTGACAGCTCACGTAAAGCAATCCTTTTTTCGCTCAACCTTTTTCTCCTTCAAGTGTCATAATGCCTTATTGTTTTGCATTTAGACAAACGAGTAAGTTTAAGTCTAATTCGCAATACCTGCACCTTGGATTTGAGTGATTGATTTGAAGCACCTCTGTTCCCTTTGCACAAAGGGATTGTGTTTAGCTGCAAAGCCTTTTCATTGCATTCAAAAGTTGTGATACCTGAGCTGAGAAACAAAGCAACAAAGACCATACTTTATAATTTCTTCTATTTCCACATCTAAGGTGACGTCTTCAAAAAAGGCCCTATTTTATAAGTTTTACATTTCTATTCCATCCATTGAGACTTTAAAAATTTCACAAACAGTCCGATACGGGGACGTACGAAGTTTATGCGATTTGATATTTGCGGTTGAGCGAACGGAACCGCGATTCGATCAGGCTCATTTTTGAATTTCATTCGGAGGCTTCAAATTTCATTCAGAGACAGCAAAAATTAACGTATTCTTCATAAATGTAATTTAATCGTCTTCGACAATGGGTCTTCGAGACGCCTTAATAGATGTTACAAAAGGAACGGATATATTAGTACACCCTGATCTTACAATAGCGCCTTACATTTTTATTTATATAGAGCGTATGGTAATGGGATACTGCTTTATAATTAGTGCAGACCAACGCCTTCTTAGATTTTAAAACAACAAAGCAACATACGTTCAACGTACGATTTATATCCAATATCAGTAGAACAAGAACAGTAGAACATTTTACTGGAACTACCGTTGATTAATGGTACCGATCAGTAGGGAATCAATAGCAAAGCTGTATCCAGATCTATTCCACAGTTTGCGGTTGTAAATACATACATACAATTGCCTTAAAATTAATATAGTCTTTGACAACATGGTTATTTACGTTATCACTGCTTATCACTGCTAGTGTAAAGTAATCTTAAGAATTGCGTTACCGATAATTTTTCTTGATGTCCACAAAAATTATTTCTAATCTTTTTAATTCAACTCCAAGCTATGAATTGGCTTTGAAAAGACCTACTACGAGGGTCTTCTTTTTATGAACACCCCAAAATTATGCAATAATTTCTAACCGTCTCACGAAAGAAGCATACTACGAAATTTTTTAAAGGTGAGATTTCATTAATTAATTAATCTTTATCTTAGCTCATACGAGTACTTTCAAAGGAAGCATTTTTACAGTAAATGTGAACTGAATCATGTTATATGTACACATGCATTACGCGTTGTAAATTTTTTAATTGTAATCTTAGATGAAGATTTAAAAATCTTTTTATTTTTATTAAAAATTTTTCTTATACATTTTATTTTTCTTCTCATAAATGCATCATACTTTGTTTATTAGGCTTTGAGGTTACATTTTCTTGTTGTTATACACCTACAGGCGATCTTCTGCAAAAAAAAAAACACGTTTTGTCTTATATGCTAGTGCGAGTACATTATCGAAAAATAAGATATGAAAGAAATGTAGCAGAGATACATAATAGTGTTTAATGTTTACGTGCAGCTTTCTTCCGAGGTGAAAGACATAACGCGTTCAGTATGGTGCGCCAATTGCCTTTTACTTAAAAACTTGGGGTTTGAATTAATGATCGAGTTGAATTAAAAACTGCAGCTAAACGTGCATTATAAGTGAGAATTCTGGAAAACGTGCAGTGCATAATTCGGGGCTATCAGACCTGTTTTTGCCTTAACACCTTCTCCAGTAGACAATTTTAACACTGTCAGGAAATTATGTCATGTCCATGAAAATTAACGCCTTAGCGTAGCATTGGAAGTTTAGATTATCTGGGTATACTTAAAATAAATTGAAAGTATTTATTTGATTAATTTTGAAAAAATGGTACATATCCCTTTTGCTGTTGGCATCAATATCTACCACGAAATGATGGCACTTTCTAAGATAACCATAACCTTTTAAGAATTTTTGCTTAAATGGACTTAGGAAATATTCAATATTAACTAATTAATTAATTATGTGTAAAATACTCCTACAATATTTTTCCAACATGAAAAATCAGAAATATTTTTATACAATATATAGGAATAAAAAGCATTGGGTTTTTATTTTGCATTTTGGTCTTGAGCGAGTGGATGGACCCTCTCTTTATCGCTTCACATTTAGTTTTGAAATGATTTTTCAGACTTTTCTTATTTTTAAGTACACATTTACTATTATTATATTAATAAACCCTCTTGGTTAAATAGAACTTTGCATAACCATTAGCGGTGTTTGTGTGGTGAAGCGTTCATTTTGTTGAAGTGATATATTATCAATTTCACTTCGATCTCTTGACTCGGATTCCGTTAAAATTTTCATTTCCCTACGCATACGTAAACAACTATTGCGTATACTGTAGCTAAAGAAGATAATTAAGCCGATTGCAATCCATACACTGAAACGAATCCATGTCATAATGTCCAGTTTGATCATAAGGTAAACATTAATTAACAATGAGAAGCCAGGAACCCACGGCACAAATGGAACTTTGAAAGCTAAGTAAGCAGGTGATACTGGTTGTCGAGAAATGGCATAGAGAGTTAGTATTAAAAAAGGTAAGGTCACAGCAAGTTTGACAATATCGGACGCAGTTACATGAGAAAGATTCTCCTCGAAATTACTTAATACCTGCGTTAAGAGAATACATTGCAGTACTGAAAAGATGACGTAAGTTATTTCGCTGCAATTTATAGAAGTTTTCTTTAAGGCAAACACTTACCGTACATCAATATTAGCATGGTAACTAAGTGTGATGTTTTCTTGGTAGGTACTACGGATCGAGAGCTATTAAACAGCAACTGCCAGAAACTGCATTTTGTCTCATCATAGTCTATAAGAGTGTGACCGTTGGCTAAAATCTTACGGTCCGCACTTTCATAGCGTAATATTAACACGCAGGCTGCTACCATGGAATAAGCCAAAAACGTACCAATAGACATCATATTCATTAGTTGTTTTAAATTGAAAATTGCAGCAAAGGCGCCCGTTAAAAATCCTGTCAATAGAGTGCTATTCAACGGTGTCTTGTGTTTCGAACTAATCTCGGCCATAAATTGAAAAAGCAAGCCATCTGTAGCCATAGCATAGACTATGCGTGGTAGAGGGAACATAGAACCCATAAGGCTGGTGCACATAGCACATATAGCACCAATCGATACAATGTATTGAGGTGCTGTCCAACCATAAACGCTAAATACATGTACCAACGGAGCGCTCTCGTCCTGTTCATAGTATGGCAGCATCATAGTAAGAACTGTGGAAATGCCGAAATAAGCTAAAAACACCATAGCCAAAGAAGTTATAACAGCAAACGGTATGGATTTTTTCGGATTTTTAGCTTCTTCACCAGCTGTCGCTATACAATCGAAACCAATGAAACCATAAAAACAAATAGCCGCCCCTCGTATGATCCCAGCAAAGCCATAAGGAGCAAAACCACCTTCTCCATAACCTTCCGGTATAGAGGATTTGGGTAGAGTCCAATTCTTGGTAGTTACTATACAGTAATGAGAAAAGGTTTACCAAAAGTCTTCAAAAATCGTGAAACTGGAAGACAAAAAAGTTTACCTTTGAAGAGACCAGCAATAATCACAAACAATACGACACTTAAATTGAGCAGCGTAAAGGCAGTGTTAAGACGTGTCGACTCTTTGACCCCGAAAGCTATGGCCCAAGAAAAAATTATAGTTACTCCAAAAGCAAAGATATCTGGATAAGCATTAAGACCGTCAATATTCATTGGCAAATGGGTGCCTAAAAACTTCTCCATGGCATGACCGCACAAGTTATCCAAATAGGAACTTAAACCTTTCACAACACTTGCCGAGCCTGTTCAATGCAAAAAATGACACCAGAAAAAAGTTAATTGTTTCTATTAATTTACAATACATTTCAAAGAACATTACATGAGGCGAAATCATTTCAAAAGCATTTCGAAATAATTTCGGTTTTCATTTTCTTCATTTACTTCTTGAATTCAATCAATTCAAGCTCACATACAGTCATATTTGTTCATATGTAGGCAATTAAATAACTATAAATCAATCAACTCGATTAAAATGTGCTTTTTCCGCATACAACGATAAATGCCAGCTATTCGATTCAAATGTCATATAAACATAAGAAATATTAAGCTCTCTCTGCATATTATACATAATATGATTATTCAGTACTCCGTACAATATTGGAGGAAGACATCTCATCTTACCTATGGCGTACTCCAATATCAAATTCCATCCAATAATGAAAGCAATGAATTCACCAATTGTTACATAACTATAGATGTATGCTGAACCGGCTCGAGGAACCCGTGCACCAAATTCGGCGTAGCATAGCCCAGCAAAAATGGACGCAATTGCAGCTATAAGAAAACTGAAAATAACTGCCGGCCCAGCATAAATTTTGGATACTTGACCCGCCAACACATAAACACCAACACCCAATGTCGAACCAATGCCCAATGTAGTTAAATCGAACGCTGACAAAACTTTGGCTAATTTCGATTCATTTGAATCCTCAATTGGTTTTTTCCGGCTAAGAACGTGATATATGTCTCTCAGTCCGGGAAAAGGCATACTAAATAAACGAAACGAAAAAGCAAATAGAGCAACAAATAATCGATTATACATTGTCATGAACGCTTAATAAGTGTAAATATTTCAAATAATAGAAACTGAAATTCATCTTGGAGCAAACTTTGCATACTCATTTTCCTAAACATATAGATGCGTATTTTTTCATTAAGTATCGGTGGATTGAAATCTAAAACCGTAGAGTTCTCGGGGGCTTAATGCAAATATTTGCTACATTCGTTTTATTTGAAGTTGTGTCAGTTAAGAGATATTCTAAGAACTTTTATACGTATTATAAACGCTCTTTGTTGAAATCGAATATCGATGTATTTAGCAAGTTGCCGCCTTTTTTAGCCACATTTTGGTAATTCTAAATATTTTAATAACAAGCAGCTTCTCTCAAACACGAACCAAGTAATACGGCCAAATTGGATCAGAATATCATGCTTATCAAAAATATACATATATTTGGCCCTTATTGCGTTGAATTGTGCTGCACTCCCATCTTCCAGTAACATGCCCTATGTAAATAAAAATTTCTTGACCGTAAATGTTTGTACGAAAAAATAAGCAAAAAAAACAACAGTAGTAATAATAATAAATAATAAGCATGAAAATTATATCTGCCTGTGAACGAATCTTTTATGCCCGCCACATTTATCCGAAAAAATACATAAAAATAAAAAAAAAACTAAAAAAATATATTTATATATATTTTATAATGCTGCATGGAGGTGCCTGATTTTTTTTTTTTTTTTTCTGCACAAACACTCTAGGACCACCTATGGAATGTACGTGGACATATTTATAGTTATATCTGTTGCAGTTTATGAGTGATGCGCAAGAAATCTGAAAAGCAGGAGCATTCTCAGTTTATGTCATACCGTAGGCGAGTCCTTGAAACTGATTTGATGGACAAACGGATAGGTTTAAATCGGTTCAAAGTTTTATGCTGATCGAAAATATACGTATATACTTTGTGGAGTCTCTCATGCTTCCCTCGATACGTTTCAAACGTTTTGACAAAATGAATGTACCACAGTCTTCGTTAGGTAGGTTGGTAGGTATAGAAAGTAAACAAAAGTTATGGAATAATTTTTACTATATTAAGCGTATATGTCTCTCTCAAGTGTTGAAATTTAAAACTTTTTTTCATTAAATATAAAAAAAAATAAATAAAATGTATTCACTATTTCGTACAAATAAAACGTTTAGACACAAGAAGCCTGCTTTTCAAATAGGTACATTTCTTGCTCATATGAGCAAACAAATGCAGTAGGTCAATACAAATTGTCCCCGTATTTGCTAGATCTAATATTATCTGCTTGGAAAGTTCCCAAGAATGCGCCACCCCGTTAGAGAAGCGTTGGACTGATTGTTGTATCTTTCTTAAAGCGAACTAAGTTAATGAATAAAGCCCGATTTTCCGAAAATATTTTGTTGTTGTTTTTTTGTTACCCAGTTCCTATTTAGATTATCTATCGACATATTACTAACAATTTAATTAAAACATTGCTTAGAAGTTCATTTATTTTATTAAAAGAGTTTACGCAATTATCCTTTGTGGACCTCTAGAAGTGCATAAATTGCAAAGAAGCTATAGATGATCAGCAGATTATGGCTACACTGACTTAGAAATCTGAGCCTGATTGGCAATGTACATAATTTATGACATGTTCGAAGCATATTTTTAGGAGCCTCAAACGGAATGAGAGAAAATATATTGCTCCATCCGTATGCTCTACTAATTATTACACCAAAATCTATCCTAATTGCAATTTAGAATTAAATGAAGACACATCGGCCTTTATATCCACCATAGCTAACAATGAATTTGGCTCCGAGTAGATCATTGCTATATCAGATAGGAAATAGTTCATTATTTTCTTTCAAGTATTCATGGCATGCATGTGTCTGAGGTTACACATATTCACTTTACGCTCGCTTTGATGCCCAATGCCTGAAATCAATAGATAAAAATTGCAATAAACTTTGTTAGTTATAGACTTGTTAGTTGACAGATCCGAAACTTTTTTATAGTTCATCAACTTTTTAAATGGTCTTGAAAATAACTAAAAATAAACATGAGATTACCATATAGTATACAACAAAGTTCATCTAAGCTCTAAATTATGAGACCAGGGTATATATTGGTGAACGAATATGAGCCTATGAATTATATCTTATTAATAGTAAAAAAGCACAGGTTCTCAAGATTAGACTGAACAAGTTTAGTACCATATATTGAGTCAAAGGAGAGAGACAGTGAGTGACAAAGGTTTTACGTAGGTTCCTGCCTATGTGGCTTAACCCTACGGTGCCAATGACACACGGGTTAATATAGATCTTCCTTTTAAAAAACCGTGCTGACAGTGGGATATAATTGATCCTAAAACCGGAGTAAGCCTTTTTGATACCACTGATTCAAATAGTTTGGACAGTGCACTAAGTTTGGCAATTCCCCTATAATTCTCAATAAGTTTCCGAGAACCACTTTTATAAAGACGTAAAATAAAACTACTCTATCAAATCGATGGAAAGTAACCCTTTTTTAAGCAAACGTTAAAAATATGTGTAAGGGGAGAACATAGTAAATCAGCACAATGTTGGAGAATAGCAGACGGAACGCCATCAAGACCATGGTAATTGCAAGGTTCCAGCGTTGACAATGCTATAAATACTTCTTCTTCAGAGAAAGATATAGACGGAAAAATATCAAGGGAGCTTATCGAATACGAGTAATTATTAAGCGAAATATTTGGACTTGGACGGAAAGAAATCCTTTTACTTTTCGTCTAGAATTTACGAATTTAAAAAAAAGCCTCTAGGATTTTTTAGAAATTTGCGTCCAGTTGCATCAATAAGATTGGAATCACAAGTATAATCTCTAATCAAACCACTCCAAGTGAATTTTTTAAATAGCCTGCTTTTTTTATTACGGACCATCCGTAAATGCTTGGTAGACCAAACAGGAGACTCTGATGTGTGACAAGCCTTAAACGGTACCGAGACGGAAATTACGGAAAAAAGCTGACTGTAAATAAAGGATGTCGAATCATCAATATCTTCAGACCGTAAGTCCCAGTCAACGCCACCCAGCATGTTCCTAAATTTAATGTAATTCGTTTTAGCAAATAAACGCTGATCAATTGGTCCACGGTCCATTGCCAGCTAGCCAATTTGCGGCCAGCAACAGCGAAAGATGATGCCTATCTTCAGGCGAAACAAAGGGCTCCGCTCGAGATACAGATATATCGGTATCGCAGCAAAAAACTAAGTCAAGCAATTTATTATTCCCGTTAAAGATGTTGTTAAGCTGACACAAACCAAACCCGTGGACACCATCGAAGAACTCTTTGCAAATTAATGGATAAGAAAAGGCAATACAATATTCAAAGTCATCATTTAAAACCCACGAAACGTTGGGCAGATTAAAGCCACCTAGCACTATTATAGACGGTTCGAATTTGTTTTCAAAGTTAATCTCTGGCCATAAACTAAGCATTAACTAGACAAATACGCGGACACCCAGACGTACTTGCAAGTAGATATAATAAATAAATCGACGAAGAATCTTAACTAAGAATATAAATATTTCATGGGATCGTAGATGAACATACCTGTGTGTTATAGAATAGTGGGTATGAAAAATCGAATATAATTTATCTCTTGATTTTTATTTTTTTTATATGTCATTCGAAATTTTCAATTTCTCTTTAGAAGATTGTGTTTTGCTTTCCAACGCCAACGCTTATTACATAAGTTTTCAACTTAAGGTCATTTGAAAGTTCACTTTAAATATATGCAGTTATAATTCACTTAAATTTTGTGCAGCAACTTTTATTTTTACTATTTACTTTTTTCTCAATATTCAAGAAATTTTATTTTCTCTTAGTTTTAATTCTCTTATTGTTTAATTCTCATCAGTAATTAATTTCTTATAACTTGTATTTTTCCGCTATTATCACTAAGCCCGTCGTTTTCACTTACGACTCTAAGTTTGTCAAGTCTTTCGGGTTTTCAATTAAATATCATACTTTAATAATCGCCATACATACGTAGATGCGTGTGTAGTGATGAATTTAAATGGTTTAAAATAATTTGTTAAAAAAGCTTTATGAACAGAGATCCGGCAATCTTTTGTAGCTCAATTCTCCCATACAATGCAATGAAGTGTTTGGAATTTTCGGAAATTATATTATGTTTTAACTGTGCCAAGCTTTTTTCATATGTGCGCTATGCACTTCGTGGAATTACTACAGATCACTGCAACAATCCCGGGTTATTAAAATATATATTAATGAAAAAATGAAACAACTTAACTTGTACTTAAGAGCGTACTTTAAAAAATCTCTTTGTTGTTAGTAAAGTTTCAATTGTAATGAACGCATTCAAAACGCACCTGCCGCACATGTTGCTGTGTTCTTTTGTTGACGGACTAGACATTTTTTCCTATGTTAGAAGCTCACCTGCCCAAATAGGTATTGCCTTAGTGTACCACAGATCAAGTTTTACCGTTACAAAACGATTACACTGACGTTGGATCTTTAGTTTCCGTGTAAGTTAATATTGAAAATCAGAATCAATTCTGATCAAATCTGAAAATCAATTTCTGATGAGATAGGTCTTGATGAACACCAATAGCGTAATTAGCCGTAGTAACAGGTATAGTTTAAGCGATATTTCCTTTCAAAAGGTTGTGCAGCAGACGAGACGCCATGTATAACTATTACAACAGTAATTAGATTATTTAGTCGTTTTGACTAAAGTTTACTAACAATGTCTCTTAAAGTTTACGAGAAGGTTAATTGTTTGCTTGCCCCCTTGCGAAATTTTTGTAATACTGACCACATACGTAGTATGGAAGGATGTAGCGGATAATTAGTTATTTTTCGAACTGATAGGCTAACGGCTCGAAAACTTTTTTTGAGATTTCTTCTTCTTATATCTGTTTATAAAGTTTACATCCAATTAATTTTATCATTCGGTATAAAAAGTAAATATATTTGGCGAGGGTAAGATTCTATGTCCCTTTATTGATGTTAATGCATCTGCCATTTGTCGTTGGAAATATTAAGATCACGAAATTTGTAAAAGAAACTTATGACCATAGGTTCCGTACGCAATTCAATTTTGAAAATCGACTTTATTTGTTAATAACCGCGTCGAAATTAACAAAGAAATTAAGAGAATTTTTCAGAAAGGGAAAATTTCAAAATAATACTTAGAAGAATGTCCAACCAAGTTCATTTAAAATGATTGGTGTTTAAAGGTGGTCAGATTCGGCCATTTGCAAGATATACACCAACAAAACGTTTTACTCGAAGAAAAAGAACAAACCAAAAATTAATTCAAAGATGAAGACAATAGACTCTTTCCACATTGCTCGCTGGTTATTCCGCATCTTCTTCGAATCTTCCTCCGTTTTCAGCAAAAGCGAATTTTCGTCTACTCAAATTTTTCCCATTTCGACAAATCAAGGAAATTGATAAGAACCTGAGTTCGCTTAGTTTATCTATCAATCTGCTTATTATGTTTCATTATCTTAAATTATATCAAAGCTGGTCGCGATTCAATATATGAGAATAAAACAATTTGATTATGGAGATCGGACAACTCACTGCAAGACGCATTAATCAAAATATTGAATTACGACTTCTCTCTCAGAGTGTATCTCCCTTGATTTTTGTATTCTCAAATTCTTCAAAAATTTCTTCAAGATATTTTCTAGTTTTGACGAGTTGACAAGTTCCTAAACGTTTTTAAACAAAACATGTTTAGTTATGTTTCAAGCTTGATAATAAGTGGTTTAAATATTAAATTAAAGAAAATTTTTGTAAAGCGTTCATAAAAAGCTTTTATATATGAGTTATATTTACTCAACAATTACGAACGGCGTTCCCAGCAGTTAAAAACACTACCCAACCTTGCCATCTCTAAACGATAGATTGCATCAGAAAAAGTCCGAACGTGTTAGAACGAAAAAGCAGAACCAATTTGCTTTGCAAAAGAATTCTGCAGATATCGCATTTAAATAAATCACCCTTTACATACATTATTACATATAGCGATGTTTGCAATGTGTATTATAAGCGTTTGAAGAAAACCCCCTCAGATATGTGTCGCCACTTTGATAAAAATCAATAAAAACGAAAGGCAAACGAATCGAATTCTTTGAAAATAGCTGCAGCCAAAAAAAAAAAAACTATAATTAAAAATAGCGAAAGTGTTTCGTAGGAAAACTCAATTAGATTTGCTTTGGCAGTCTATGAAAGCAATTAAAATTAATTTACTCACCCAATACTTTCAAAAAATTCATTCATTTTTTTTCTTATTTAACAATTTTATTTGCAAATCCAATGTTATTGTGAATTTTGTTCGAGATCTCGTTCATCTATATTAAATTAACTTAATCTTTTAATCTCTCTCCATGAATGCAAAAGAAAATAATAATAACAATTAATTTATGAAACACGCGGCATTTTATCTACCGGCCAAAATTCAATATTATTACTAATTTTATCCAATGTACACGTTTTGCTGGCATACCTGCAAGAAACAAAAAAAAACTCTACAAACAGCTGCTTGTCTTCAAAGAATTAATGATTAAAAGAGCTGGAGAGAGGTTGAAAGAGAGAGAGAGAGAGAGAAAATGAGAAAAAGAATTGAATAATATTTAAGAGTTCACATGACAAGAAATCTCTTATAAATAGAGAGATAGCTTTTTCGACATGTGTTTGACAAGTAATGACTTTCTTTTTAACTATACTATTCTCGGGCATGTTAGATTATTGTAGACGACAGATCTCATTGCGACAACAGATGGCGCTAATGTTATTTTTGAAACTAAATATATGGGAGCCTAAGCTGCTGTTGTTATTTAATACTCCAAGACTTTTAAGATCTCTTAAAACAAAATAATAGATAAAGATATGCTCTCCTTAAGGTCTTTAGTTGAAAATAGACTCACATCAGAATTTATTTCCCTGTTCAATCGTAAAAATAGGACCTGCTGTAGCAGATCTTATTTAGCGTAAGCTATCTTGATGAGTTACTCCCTTATTGAGCGAATTTCAATGTTTCAGATTAGGCACAAATTTGTCAATAACTTGAAAATCTATGTGCCAACTTTCAGCATTCTATCGTGGTTTTTTCACATTCCAATATTAAGCGGAAGGCACCTGAACAACTTGACATAGCTTAAGAAGATGTAAGTATTGTTGGAATCTCTGATGTGTTTTTCTGATTACAACTAGAAGCGAGTGCGATTAGTAGGTACATGTCAAAAGCAATAAAGTACCATTCGTGATGGAGCAAATTTTCGATCAATAAATAAAAATTGATTAAAAGATTTTTTTTTGTCTAGTAATTGTACCTAAATAGTTTTGGGTCAATATTTCTCATAAGCAAACCTTAAGTAAGTAATCGGGAATCTTCGTAAACGCATCGAGCCCATTAATTCGCTGAATTTTTATATAATTACAAAATCTCTGCTTCGGTTTAATTTTGGACGATATTATCGGCATATAACATCCATTTTAAAACCTAAAGGGTAAGCATTAATTTAGAGTATACATATCAAGTTTTCACCCTTTATTTCAATTCGTATAATCGTGCTTATTTTATCAATAGACAAACAGAGAGACAAACAGGCAGATAAATGGGCAGACTCATGCGGCTAAATCAATTCAAATCTTAGTTTTACCCTGATGTTACAAGTGGTAAGACAAAAGTAATAAGTCCTCATTCTTTGCTGGAGGTTATAACAAATTTGAATACTTTTCGAAGCTATAAACATAATAGCGAATATGGGCCGGCAACTAGTAAACGCATTCTTCTCAAAGATAAGTTCTATCGAATCTCTCCAACATCGCCAGCTAATTACAAAAGATACTGTTTCCGCATTTTATATTCAATCCATGTACTACACTAGTTTTATCCTTTTACAATTTAGATCTTTTCTTATGGATTTTTTATAAAGCGAATTTGGATAATATTCTCTAGATAATATCTTACTCCTTATAATCAAGAGTTTTTAAACTTTTGGCGGGAACAGAAACATTTGTTTGTTGTCGTATTTCGATTTATTGTGCCACTTGTGGTACAAGAGTATATTAAGTTAATGCGTATGTATGCAACACTCAGAAGGATTTAAAATTGATTCACCTTTTATTATACCCGAGAGATCAGAGCTTTCATGTTTCTTAGGTTCAATCTACCGGTCGCAATTTGTAAAAATTTTGATAAAATTTGATACACTGATATGTTTTGGTTCAAAAGGCGAACTCTATGGAAAGCGCTTCGGATCGGACCACTCTTCTGATCACGTCTCATATAACACCTTATTTTGAAAAAGTCGTTGTATGAATAACATAATGCACTAAGCGAAGTGGTGTAGGGTATTTAATGGTGAACCGTGTCCTACTGTAGTTTCTTTGCTTGCTTTTACGGCTTTGTGATTCGTTATCTTTTATTTCTTTTATAGATACAGTTAGTAAAAATTTTATGGTCGGGCAAGGCCGATCTTAATATATTACACGACTTATCCTCATTTTACAATTTTTCATATATTTTCCATTTTCATGATTTAAGTCCAAATTTGGTAACTACAAATTTTGATCACTAAATATTAAAGATGAGATATATTTGCCAGATAAAGGTTTACTTTTCGTAGGACTAGTTATATGGGAGGGGACTTGAAAAACTTTTCAAATCAATTTTATAGGCCGAAGTGCTGTTAGTCGGTGATTTTTATCGGGAAATTTCGAAAACTAATTGATATAATGACTTTTAAAGTAAGGCGTTATACGGCCAAACTGATCCACTCCGTAACATAAAACTTATCAAAGGTTGATGGGGATGAGGAGGATGCCCTTTGTAAATCATTTGAAATATTGACCTGACAAAATGTTTAACTTTCATTACGGCCAGCCAATTGAATAACTCGATCGCCATAGACGAGTCTTCGGAAACCATAGAAACACATGCTTAGTTAAATATGAAAAGTGCCTTATCAAAGTAATGTCCAGCGATATTTGTCTCCCTCTAATTTGGGATTTCTCTAATTTCTCTTGTAGAGCAAATTATTCAAATAAATTATTCGTCCGATTTGCCTGATGATGATTCTAAAATTTTCTATCTAATTTTAACAAATTTAATTATGGTTATCTTCGTGGTTTCGTACGCATGAGGGGCTTGCCATGGGTTATGTATGCGTTTCAGTGCTCATAGTATATATAGATGAGATTTCCCTAAATCTAAGAAATGCTACTTTAGAAAGCGATTCCGCATAATTCGAATAATTCACGCATTTTGTGGGTTTACCTTTTTCTTCAACGTTCAATTTTCGATATATATTAACTATGACACTGGTGGAATATTCAAGTTCCAAGTTTGGAAAAGATAGATAGATAGATATATTGCAAGAGTGGGATTAAATTTAGAGTAAATTAAATTCCTTGCTTAAGTAGTGCTGTTTTATGCAAAAGAGATTTAATTCTCCTTCTTGGTTGCAATCTTTAATACCAAATTTTTACCTGGTAGTAATATTCTCTAATATCCCAATGAATGATTAAATCATAAGTTCTCGGGATAAGTGTGAAGTGAAGTTTGTTATGCGTTTTATTAGTTTACTACTATAGTTTGGATTAATGTTTATTTCCAATTTTAATGGCAGATGAGAGAGTGAGCTTAAATGTCAGTACTTGGAATATGTATAGTGATCGGATGTCCATTGTACACTTTAATTGCAGACGGACAAGTTTTTCTCTTAAAAGAAGATAATAAAACGGTCGTATTATTGGCATACGTTTTATCGTCTCTGCGGTGCAATCAACACAAATGATATTAAATTATAAGTAGGAAAGCAATTAACCCAGAGCGCTGTGTGTGATTCTTTGGTGTCCTTGTGCGCTTTTGCGAATGCATATCATATTATTTTCTCGAAGTTGGGTATAAAAATTAATTCAATTAGATGAACAAGTAAGAACAACAAGTCGGGCACTCCTTCACTCCTTTTCGTAATAATAGACCAAAAGTTACACATTATTTTCACGCAAAGGCATGAAAGCCTGCCAAAAAACTGCTCCCGTTGAACCAAATTTTTCATCCTAAATACTTTTTTCATGTCTAAATACTATTACAGAACGAGTTTTGTCGACAAATTTTGAACATTGAATTTTGTTTCCTATAACGACTTTTCAATATAGGGCGTTATATGGGGACTGGTCGAAAAAGTGAACGATCCAAACCATTTTTAACAACGTTCATTCTTAGGTCAAAGCACGTCAGTGTACCAAAATTTCATCAAAACATCGCAGAAATTTGCGACCTGTAGCATTAACAGGTACGCTTCAGAAACTGATTCTGAATTGATCGCTATAATAAAGGGTATGTCTATCTTAAGCGCTTCTGCGTGTAGCACATAGGTCGGCACAAACTTAAACTTAAATAAACCACAAGTGGTGTAGCGTACAATTATTAATAAGTGAAACAATAGAAATAAATGCAAGAGGAATCTTAAAAAATCTCCTATGTGCCCCATGTATGTGCAAAGGCCTTTATGAAATGCGATATAGTTTGAAAAATTTCATTGTAAATTGAATTTTCTCACTTTAAAAACGAAAAACTTAAAAAAAAACAACAACAACAACAATAATAATAATAATAAGAAGAAGAAAAAGATGGGAGAGAATGCCTGCTTTCTGCTTCCGTTTGTTATCAAATTAGAAATTTACATTTGGTTTTCTATTGTTTTGCCTTCTTTTTTTTTTGCCAGAGTTTTATTGAGTTTTAAATTAAATGCGTATGCAATTGAACTTTATAGCAGAAAATTTTTCTCTTAATATTTATTAAATTAATACCTTTTTCAAGTGAATTCAAATATATATGTGTGTATACATATCATATGTACGCTTGATTTTTCATGTATACGTATATGCGTATATATGAAAGATAATGATCGTTTGTGTACGTATGTATACGTGTGGATACGATCGTACATGTGCGCGTAAGGGTGTGTTTGTTCAGAGGTAAGTGCCTCTGGAAGCATGAACAAATAAAAATTTTATCATAATTTAATTAAAAAGGAGAATAGCGTGCGGGGCGTATGACTGCTGCGGCAGTATTTATGGGCAGCAAAACATAATAACTCCATTTAGCTAAAACGATGAGATGGGAAACCGAAAAATATTTAACACTTTTAACCGCAAAAACAATTAACATAAACGTTGCCCATGCATATACGTACATGTATATATATATATATATATATATATATATATAACAATATACAAGATGTTTTATGCACATATAAATAAATTCCACAATTTGTTTTATTTCAACTTTATTTTCATTTTTTTTTTTAATTCTTTTTTTTTTTGTTTTCATTTATTTGTTTTGTTTTTGCTATTTTTGTTTCGAATTCATACGCAGACAAAAAAGCGACTATTAAAGAAACGCAGATGGCGTGAATTGAAAAATTCCAGTGAACAAAATCTGTGAAACTTGCTTTTAGGCTTTGACTCAACTGCAATATTGTATGGTTTAAATGAAAGTAAAAAAAACAAAAAAGACCGAAAAAATGAACTAAAAAATCCACGCACACATACGTTTTACCAACACCCGCTAGTCTCACCTACACCTACACGTTTATTCATATGTATGTGGTAAAATTGTATCCGCGGTTACTTACCTACACACGTATATGCAATACAGTGAAAAACGTATCACAAGTATTTTCCAATAAATATGACGGGATTTAAAAGACGAAAAACAGGGCTCATCGCTGTTGAAAGGTTAACTTACCTCTATATATCTGTATATGTATGTGTATGTATGTTGGCAAAATGCGATAAGAATTGTTTAGCACCCGTTTTCCATCGTTTTGCTCATCAATTCAATTGGTTTGCAAAAAAAAAAAAGTAAGAAAATTAAATTCGCTCGGGACCGAATCTTTTATACCCATCGCCGTGTAACACAAAAAAAGACAAAAGAAATAAAAGAACAAAATTCTCATGCTCCATATTAATGGAGTGGCCGCAATTGATTTCTTCTATTTTCAAAATAAAGGTTTTTGTCGTAGAGACATATGGGTGTTGTAGGCGTGTCCTTTGAAAAGTTTAGGTCGATTTAAAATTTTTTTGAAAATTTTTAAACGATACTTCAGTTTCGCCAACGAGAGTATGTTTACCACATATGCTGCAAAGTTACACAAATAGACAGATGGACAGACGAACAGGCGGACATGTTTAAGTGCATTCAAAATTTGAAACTGGCCAAGAATTTATATACTGGCGTTTTTGAAGATCATAAAGGTATTGAAAAAATAATTAAAGTTTGACACACTACAATATTGGGAAGTCGTGGTCAATTTTTCCCATTTCTGTGCACAAATCCTATGGCATCGCCCATACAATATGCGTTCAAATTTTTGTACATTTATTTACTATAGCTTATGAGTAACGGGCAAAAAAACGATTTTTCATTCCCTTTGAAAAACAGAGGTATTCTCAATTTACATGGCGTTGCGGGCGTGTCCCTCGACCGATTTGACCCATTTTCAATAATAACCTGCGTGTAGGAACTTCTAATGTTTCTGACAAATTTGAAGTCGATAACTTTACGTTTGCGGCCAAGAGAATGTTTATAATAGACATTACACAGACAGTCAGACAGACAGACGGACATATTTAAATCGATAAGGGATTTGATGCTGATTAAGAATATATATACTTTGTGGGGTCTCTGATGCTTCCTTCTGGGCGTTGTAAACGTTTTGACATAATGAATATACCCCTCATCCTTCGGTGATGGGTATAAAAATGAAATAAAAACAAATATCCGAACATGAGTACGTGTGCATGCACACATCAACGCAATTTAGTGTTATTTAAAAGGCTGTGTGTGTAGTAACGCGCATTTACTACCTGATGTACAGATTATTTGCGTTTATAAGTCATAAATATTTGTTAGCCATTAAAATAAACTGCTTTAGCCCAGAGTTTTTCAATATGGGATATAGAATCTAATACTTTTTTCCCCCTCATCCAACGATGAGGTGTATATTCGTTTTGTCAAAACCCTTGCAACGCGGCAAACGCCTAGAAGGAAGCGTTAGAGACGCCGCAAAGTATACACATTTCTGATCAGCATAAAATTCTGAATCGATTTCAACATGTCCGTCTGCTCATATATGTAATGTCTGTTGTAAGCATTCTCCTGGCCGCAAACATGGATCTATCGACCTCAAATTTGAAAATGGGTCAAATCGGTCGAAGGATACGGCCATAGCGCCACGTAAACCTCAGTCTTTCAAAAGGGTAAAAAATTGTTTTTTATCATGAACAACAGCAGAAAAATGTACAAAAATTTTAACGTATGTCCTATAGGCGATGTTGACCATGCCTATCCAATATTAAAGTGTTTAAAAATTAAATTTTTTTTTTTGCAATATTTTTATAATGCTTGCAGAAGCACGTTTTAAAAACCCCAGAAGGTATATAAAGTCTTGGCCAATTTAAAAGTCGAAATCCAGTTAAGCATGTCCGTCTGTTCGTCAGTCAGTCAGCTCGCAAAAAGATATGAAGATATGGCCTACAAGTTTGCCAAGCCAAGTAAAAATGACTAAACCGGACACGGAACGCGCCTGCAACGCCCATACGTCTAGGCAACAAAAACTGTGAACGCCTTTGGTTTCCGTGTTTTTGTTCATTGTTCATAAAGTACAACACACACACCGTTTATTCTAAAAATAGAAAACATCAGTCGCATCCATCCAATATTACAAAGTACGAAAATTTCGTTGGTTTTCTTTTTTTAGTCTTTTTTAGGATAACGGTGATGGGTATGAAAAATTTGGTCAGGACCGAATATAATTTTCTTGCGTGGTTTTTTTTTTTTTTGTTTATTTTCGAAAGATGAAATGTGTTTTTTGCTTTTTATTTTTCGGATAATCACACTTTTCTTCAAAAACCAGTTAACAAGCTATGGTTGGAACTTACGAATCTCTTAATTAAGCGCTTGAAGAAGAACTTGACTTGCCTTAGGCTGGCTATCTTTTTTAAGAAGAACCACAATGTAAATTGGTTGCCTTTGCTCTAGGGCTTGATCTCTTCGTATTGGTCTTAAGCTAAGCGAAATACTGGCTACTCGCTCCTAATAGGAATTCTGTGTTATGTTTCGCTTTTGTAAAGCGAAATTTATAAGTAACGAGGAAAGATAATCTGTTAGAGAACTTGAATATTTTCAAAATGATCCGATTTGCTCTTGTATTTGTTTGGCCTTGATGAAACTTGTTCTCTTCACATCTTATAAATCGGCATTTACCAATGACTTGCAAACTATAGGCAAATCATTTCTGATCATTTTCAAGGGTACGCATTACCTTTACAATTATTTCATTAATCCATCACTAATTATTACATGCTGTTATATATTTTTTCATTAAAATATATTTTTATTTTCGAGGGCATCAAATCAAATATCAAGTGCACTTATTAGGCATCTGAAACAAGCTTTGACCCATTTTTTGTACGACATTTTGTAAAACATAAGATCAAATATTTTTAATTTTGCCTATCACATGGATGGTGCGCTCGGTTGAAAAGTCAGTGTGAAAATTCTTTTCAACGATTTCACTTCAAAGGCAAATCAGCTTTAATTTCTTAAGTCCATAGCATATATAGCGTTAACATTGCATGTCGTTTCGCAACTGGTTGCTTTTGAAGAAACCTTGTTCATAAGAGACTAATCAACCCAGGCAATAGCAAAGCGGGCAAATAGCGAAACCTTCTTAAGTTTTAATGCCTTGCAACGTATGCAAACGTCATTCATACATTCGACTTTCAATGCTCGTAAAATGCAATACGATCAAGTTTTACTAACTAATTAATGTAATCGAATCATTTGCATGCATAATCGACTGTTGCCATTGTTGTCCAGCTCGATCATTATATAACAAAAATCGCCTTAATTCTCTAACAATTACTCGACTTTGTCCTATTTATTTATTATTCACTAGCGCGTGGTTGCGACATATTTAATTTAATCATTTATTTATATTTATTTCGTTGCGTTGTTTCCTCTTCTTCTGTCTCGTTTTATCTTTCTTCCCGTTTTCTCTTGGCTGTATTTGTGCGGGCTGTATTTGTGTGGTCATTATTTGGCTCTCAACCTTTTCGCAATTCATCGAAAATATTGCGATAATTTCGTAAAAGAGACGAAAAAAGTGTATGTGTGCAGCTTAAATTTGTTTGAAAGACCTTTGCAACCTACTTTTCATCTAATGTAAGATCAGTTATTGAACAATGAAAGCGTAATGTTTCCCTTTATTTTGGCTAAGGAGGGTTTATTTTTCAAATTTTCATTTTCAACTCGATTAAGTTCGTTTACAGTTTATCTCAGAGAGAACGTTCTCTTTTATTTATAAAATTATTCTCAGACCACGACTCAAGGAGAAGAACTGCTTTGACCTAATTGCCTTGAGAAGTGCGTTAGTAGTGAGAGATTCATTTCGAAGCAATCACCGATAACGATTTCACTAAAAATTTGCGAAAAATTAGCAAAATCTACATATATAGGAAGTTGTCGCAGTTTCTTTTCCTCGCTCTCACAATGTATCACACTTAAGTTGCTTAACTTGGTACTTTCTTCATATTTTGTGCATATCATCCTACGGGGATCTTAGCTAACAGTAACAAGTAAAAAAATTAAATTCGGTCGAGACCGATTCTTTTATACCCAGCACCGTTTACCTCAAAAGAACAAAATTCTCATGCTCTATAATATGGAGTTGGCGCAGTTGATTTCTTCTATTTTCAAAATAAAATATTTTGTCGTATAGGCATGGGGGCGTTGCGGGTCCTTTGAAACGTCTGCGTCAACTCCAAACTCTTTTGAAAATTTGTAAGCGATATCTTCATTTTCGCCAATGGAAGAATGTTTATGTTGTTATAAATACTACAAAGGTGCGCAAGCAGACAGATGCACAGGCGGAAAGGCGGACATGTTTAGCTGCATTCCAAATTTCAACTGGCCAAAAATTTATACACTTTATAGGGTTTTTGAAGCTTGTTTCTGCGCGTTATAAAGGTTTAAGAAAAAAAAATTAAACTTTAATACACTATAATATTGGTGTAGGCGTAGTCAATGGGCATTACAGCATCGCCCATAGAATGTGCATTCAAGATTTTGTACATCTATCTGCTATAGTTTTAAAGAAATGAGCAAAACAAATTTTCATTCTTTTTGAAAAACAAATGTGTTCTCAGTTTAGTGTAGTGGTGCTATGGACGAAATCCTTCGACTGATTGGGCCCATTTTCAATATTAATCTGCGTGCAGGGACTTCCAATGTTTCTGGAAATTTGAAGCAGATAGTTTCATTTTTGCGGCCAGAAGATTGTTTACAGCAGACATTACGCAGACGGACACATGGACATGTTGAAATCAATTTAGAATTTGTGTGGTCTCTGATGCCTTCTTCTGGGCGTGGAAAAAGTTTTGGCATAATGAATATATAGAAAAGCACAAATTGAGTAAAAATAAGGTTTCTTACTATCATTCATTCTACTGCTAATGACACCTAATATGCGCATATTTTCATGTACTGTGCGTGCATGTTAGGGCTAATTAGCTGCACGAAGAAACGAATGATTGATAAACGAGGAAAAAAGTCTATAAACTCTTCTTTATACCCAACACCGAAGGATGAGGGCTGTATTCATTTTGGAAAAATGTTCGCAAAGCCCAGAAGGAAGCCTCAGAGACGCCAGAAAGTATATATATTCTTGATCAGCATCAAATTGTAAGTCGACCATGTTCCTATATCCGCCTATCCGATGCTAATGGCTTCAAATTTAATTAATTGATTTTCTTACTAGCTTTTATTATTAGTTCGGTGATATAGAAAAACAAAAAATATTTTAAAGTCATTAAACGTAATAGGATTATAAAAAATTGTTATAAAATGATGTATGAAGCAAAGACAATAATTTCGGAGAAATTTTTGAAGAATTTTTTAGTTTATTGCAAGATTTATTTATTAGGTGTATGCATATATATATTGATTAGTGTTATTTATTGGTGAAAGTGATAAACTATTGCGAAATATCAATGTACGCAAAGGTTTTGACTTTTCTCCACCTAAAATAACTTTTTTCCATTTAGTATTATTGAGTTATGCACCGTATGCTGATACTAATCATGGAGGGCTTAAAATTGCATTTTCGATGTTCATTATGTTTGTTGTTTGATTTGAAGCAGTCTTCCGCCGAAGCCTATCAAACAAGGTGATACGGTGATGCTGTTCCATCATGTTCCAATTGTCGGCTTTGGTTTCAACGGTTTTAAAATGGCGACTTTAATGCCAATGACAAAGAACGGCCTGGACGAAAACCCATCCCAAACTCTCAAAGAACTTTCGAACAGCTTAGCGCTTGATGAATCAACTGTTTCTAGAAGTTTACAAAAGAAGGGAAAATGGTTTTCCATACGAATTGAGTGAAAATGCCATTTCGAACCGTTTCAACACCAAGGTTTTATTACTTGCAAAGCAAGAAAAGAAATGTTTTCTGTGCCGCTTTCTGACTGATGATCAAATGTGGACCTACTGCGAGAATGCCAAACGCAAAAAGTAATGGGTTGGTCCGCGAGAGCCATCTACATCGACACCGAACGGATGTCCATAGCCATGAATTTTTGTAGTGCGTACGATGAGATTAGCAAGCTGTAATGTATTTCAAGCTGCTAAGACCGAATGAAACTGTCACTGCAGACGTCTACCGACATCAATTGGCCAAATTGAATGATGAATTATTGCAAAAAAGACCAGCAATAGCGTATAACAGGCGCGAAGACATCCTCTTGCATGACAACGCTCGGCTACACCTTGCAAGAGTTCTCAAGTTCTCAAGGATACATTTTTGCAGCGCGAATGGAACGTTCTGCCGCACTCAGGGTACTGCCTAGACAGCGCCTTTTGATTACCGCTTTTTCAGATCAATGCAGCATGAGTTGGGTGGCAGGTGCTGAAGAAGTGCGAAAATGGATCGATGATGTTGACCAATATCGCTGTTTCTGCACGGATATCGCTGTGTTGGCAAAAATGTGGGAAATAGTAAAAATTTTTCTCAATAAATGCCTCTTTCAAGTGGAAAAATGATCAAAATACATTCACGCGCATATTATACATTTATTCCATTTTTAGCAACAAATTGTTCACAAAAAATTTTAAAGAATAATAAAGAATTTATAGAAGAAATTCTTAAGAAAAAAACAAGAGAAAGAAAAAAAAATCATTCTTCTGTATATATAAGAAATACTGGATTTTTATGGGAGAGAATCTTGACATGAATATCTTCGTTTATGAATAATATTTTGTAAAGAACTACTTGACCAGCCGTGGATTCGGGAAAATTTGCCATGACTTCGATTTGTAAATTTATTATCAAAAAGCAAAAATAAAAGACCCTCGCGTAGTATTAATTTGAAAATAGTTTTTTGGGTATAATTGTGTAAATAGAATTTTTACACTTCTTAATTCGGCTCTAACTTGAGTTAAGAATTTTATGCTAAAGTGTAAACGAGAATCGGTTCAGAATGCGTTATTGTAATAATGCCATCCTTTGATAGGATTAGCCGAGCGGTGCGATAACGGTTACGTTGCTTATTTGATCCGGATTGCAGTAAATTCGAAAGTTCTTCAACGCTTGCTTCCTCATTAGTAATCTGGTTACTACTTGCAGTGGTTGTTGGCGGACCATAAGTATTGTCAGGCTCTAGCATGGTATCTGTAGTCGATTCTGGCAGTCCGTAGGTTTGATCGGGCGCTGCGACGGGAGGACCGTAGGTTTGCTCAGGCTTCTCCGTTTCTGTGGGCAATTCGAAAAGTATTTCTGGTGTGACACCAGCTGCGGGATAAGGTGCAACATCCGTCGTCTTCTGTGTAATTGGTGGCACTTCTTGTCGCGCTAAGAGCATTGATTGCTTTTTTGATGCCCTAAAACGTAACGGTTCAGCCGCAAATAAAGCCATTGTAAACCCAACTAGAATAAAACAAAATTTGATCATGTTGTCGCGATTGATTGTGATGTCGTGAATGAGTATTGATTGTTCGTTGCTCGATGGCTGTATGTGTTATGTTGTTGCGACTTTAGTTAGCTTTTGATTTATATAGCTTTAGTCGAAGTTAATTTAACAGTCGCATTACCATCTTTATTTTAACAATTGCATCATCTTGATATTCAATTATTTTCGCCATTTCATTGTTTAGCAAACCTAAACCTAATGTCAATGTCAATTGCCTTTGGTTGCCAATTTTGTATATGGGCTAACTACTAGTACAATTATTTATTTATTATTGTGCTTTTTTTTTTTTATTATTATTGTTTTAATGTACTTTTGGATAACTCTAAACGTGACAATAACAAAAGATTGAAGACCTTGTGTTCTTCTACTTTAATCAAATTTGAAATAAATATAAAAAAAATTGTAATCGTCTCGAATTTTTCGATAATTTTCTTAGCCCCCTGGCGATATAGGGTAGTTGGAGTGGATAGAGTGTGGTATAGCACGTTACACATGCTTTTACTGGTCGTATTCGACGTGCAATTATGGTAAAGTTCATTAAGAGTTCATTGTGTTAACTCTAGTTGTGCTGACTAATTGAAAATGAATTAAGTTGCATGGTAAAGGTGGCTTACATTCAATATCTATTTATACAGGCGTACGGACATACGGACGTACACATGTATATATATATATATATGTCTACATATATATATATATATATATATATATACAATACAATTGTCAGTTATATATATAATACAATTGTCAGTTGATATAAAATCAATTTTAAAACACTAAAACCATTTGTATCCGATTTTTTGTTCTGTTGGGTTTTTTGGGGCAAAGTAAAGAATTCGGTTGTCCATATGAATAAACGCTCATTAAAATTCTCAGAACACAACTAACTAAACCAATATGTCGCTCCACACGAATCAATTTCCAAATAATTAATTCTTGTGTTTTAGACTACACATGCACGCATACTCATGTGCCTAAACATGATAATGCATATACGTTTGCATGTCGTAAATATTCATAAACGCACACATATTAGATATAATCAAAGTTTCTAGAAATATATATATATATATACCTATATATATGCATTTATATGTTTAGTTTAAAGAAGCAAAGCAAACAGAGTCACAGCAATGCCGTTTGACACGGATTTTATTGTAAAAGGTTAAAAATTTTATTACAACAAATCACCCGATAATCAATATTATTAATTGAACCAATATCAGTAGCAGTGAGATCAAATATAAAAATAAATCCGCGCCTTACCCCGCTTTAAGGCAAACTTTGCATACTTGTTGTCGAAGATAAATATATGAAGATACGCATAGACTTGTTATGCACTGCTATCGGTATCGATTTCGCTTTTTTTGATCAAATTTATAAAAACAAAAAGTAGCCTTAAAAGTATTGAACTTCTAAGAAGTCAAACTTAAGGCATTTCATTTCATTTGTGCATATTTATCTAAGTAGAACGTAGAACGCCAATCGTATTGAGTTGATTTCTATAGTTTGGTATTTCGCTTTAGATATTATTAGGCCCTGCATCACTTGCGATGTAAGAGTGTATTAAGTTTGTGCGGATGTATGTAACACTCAGAAGGGGTTGAGTGTTGTTCGTATGACTAATGTTTTATTACATCGATTCGCTTGCCCCCCGCTGAAAATTTTTGAGTTGGGCAAAGGATGAACACTATTGAAAATGGTTCGGATCGGACCACTTTTCGATTGCTTTCCAGATTAACCTTATTTTAAAGAGTCGTTATATATATAAGAGTAGGGTGGTGTAGGTTATACGGTGGTGGACCGTAGCCCACTGTAGTGGTTTTTTTTTTTTTGGAAATGCTTCAGTTTTTTTTCCTCTTATGCATGTGTTCTGCTCCAGGGATACCGTGAGGTACGATAATGATAACGAACGATTCAGATCACTTTCGCTGAGACTTATAACGAAGGTGAAATGCTGCAGGAATTTCTACCCGCTCAATAATGCTTCAAAGAATCGCGGAGATCTCATTCGTTGGGCTGACAACGAGAACAAAACGATGGCATTCGAATATAGGGAACTAAGTTGTGTTTTTGCTTGAAAAATTTTAAATCTCTTCATGCCATATAAAATTTCTCATTTCTTGAGTTCACTTTGCCCGATTCCGAAACGCTAACGAAAATTTCCTCGAGAGAGAGTTTCTCATAGGTAAATATTCAGATTGGTGGAACCAAATGGCGCCATAAATATTTTATACACACATGTATTATATAAATTTTGTTCTTCGCTTCCTATTTCTCTCTCTCTCTCTCTCTCTCTCTCTCTCTCTCTCTCTCTCTCACTCACTCGCCACTTCTCTCTTCTTCTTTCGTTCTTTCATTCCTTCTTTCTTTCTCCGCTTTCATTCTCCCGTTTTTCTCAAATTGTATTTATTTCCTCTGTGTTAATCTATTATTATATTTTCTCGAAACTTACGAGTAAACATTTGCAGAATTTATGTGTGTTGTACGTATATCTTTGGCGGACGCCTATCGATAAAATCTTATCTATTCTAAGGAAGAAACGGATCTAACAACAAAATATAATCAATTAACAATAAGTAGATATGAAAAAAACTTGTACCCAATGAAGTCTAAACGTATTATAATATTTCACAACTAAAGCAAATAATTCTTGGCGTAATTAGTGAGGAAAGTTTCGAATAAATTTCTTTTCGTTGCTTATAGTTGATAATTACAATTAAGAGAATCGATCCGTTTTCCGACTGACGGACGATATTTATTTTTTTTAACTTTTCACCATTTATTTAACCCTTTCACAAACTGGGTAATAAATCCAGACTAAGTTGTTCATTAAGATTCTTAAGTAAACCGAGTAGAAAAAAAGGTTTTTCTTAATAAATCTTACGAATAACATTCTTTCAGGAGAAGGCAAATTCCTTTTTGTGCAACCACATACATCCGAAGGGTTCCTTACCTAACTTTCTTCCGCTCTCTATGTTCTTGTTGCTTTTGTTTCATAATTTTTTTTCGTTTTTTTTCGTTTTCGGTACAAATATTTATAGCTTAGCCACATACTTGTATATCGTTTTACACCATTTAAGACTGCAACTGCAACTGCAACTGCAATATTAAAGCCAAGACTACTGCCACACCAAGCAGCATCATTTTCATCGTGTTTGACGTTATTATCATCGACGTCGCCGTATACATAATCGTCGTCGTTGTCATCGTCATCATTTTATTTGTCTGAAATGAATTTCTTTTTCTATTCATTTACATTCCTGGCGGCATTATTTTTGTACCTTATTGTTAGTGTTTTGTATGAACGTGTTAGTGTACTGATATATGCACTTGATATATATGTGCAAGTGTTCGTTCATTTGCGCTTGTAACTGTCTTTGTAGACAACAATTGTTATTGTTGCTCCTGCTATTGCTGTTACTCTTAAGGTAAAGTCTTGTTACTATTGCCTACTGCTGTCATGACTGCAGTATTTCAAACCCAACATTACCAGGGCAAAGTATATATGTATATATGTATAGAATTGTATATTTATAGTATATAATTGTATATTTTGCTGCTGTCTAACGCTATGTCTGCGCTATGTGTACTACCAGCATCAGTATAGCAAACAATGCAATGTTCTATTTGCTGATTTTTTATTGCCCTCGTGCCAACAGACAATAATCACTTCTTTAGATTAATGTCCTGTTTGCGATATATTACAATACATTGCTTTAGTGTTGTTGTTGGTTGTGACAAATAAGTAATAAATAATCGGTCGCATACATGTGCATATACGGCGTACGAGTTTATTAAAAAATGTATTGGCAAATACTTACAGTGTTCGTTATATATGCATTTCACTTTGCTTCTCACTTTTAATTTAAGAGACTGATCTTAACAGCGAGCTAGCCTAGACTTGTTGCCTATAATTGTTTCTTTTCAAGCGGAACGCAATAGTTCTCATGCTCTGTTAACGGTTGTTATAGTTAGGGTATCTCGCATATTTTATGGCGTAATATAAACAACAGGTACAAATACAATAATATCCCGGTTTCTCTCGCAAACGTGCTCTGACACGTTAGTAGCAGCGGTGACATTGATAGTGGTATTGTTGTCTTTGGCTTTGCTGTTTTAAGTGGTGACTAGTGAAGCACCATATTTTACCACTTGTCACGTGGGTTAGATATTTTATGTCTTCTTCGAGTTTTACTTTAGAGCAACAATTGCAACCTACAATCAACGGACTAAAACAGTGGATAAAAACAGCGAACTGTGTGCTCCTCAGTAATTCTCACAATCCGTCTTCCGCTTTCCCACTCTGTCTGCCTTTATTTATCTCAATCTTTCACTTCCAAAAATAGTTTCTATTAAAAGTAATGAAATTGTTGCACAAGCGTTTTTCCCACAACGAAAATAAGTCTCTTCTGCTCTTTAGTTTTTCTACCCATCACCGAACGATGAGGGGTATATTCATTTTGTCAAAGCGTTCGCAACGCCCAGAACGAAGCAGCAAGGACCCCACAAAGTATATATATTCTGAATCGAATTCTAAATCGATTTAAACACGTCCATCTAACCGTCTGTCTGTCAGCGTAATGTCTGCTGTGAAACAAAGTCTTGGCCGCAAAAATAAAGCTATCTACCTCAAATTTGTCAGAAACATTGGAAGTTCCTGCATGCAGATTAATATTGAAAATGGGCCAAATCGGTCGAAGGGCACGGCCACAGCACCACGTAAACTAAGAACACCTATGTTTTACAAAAAGAATAAAAAATTGTTTCTTTGCTCATTACTTTTAAACTATAACGGATAAATGTGCAAAAATTTGAATGCATATTCTATGGGCGATGCTGTAATACCTATACGAAAATGGGAACAATTTACCATGCCCAGCCAATATTATAGAGTATCAAAATTGAATTATTTTTTCAATACCTTTATGACGCGCAGAAACAATTTTCAAAAACTCCATAAAATATACAAATTATTGGCCAGTTTCAGATGTTGAATACACTTAAACATGTCCGCCTATTCGTGTGTGCATCTGTCTGTTTGCATTTGTGGTAAAAATTCTCCCGTTAGCGAAAATAAAGATATCGCTTACAAATTTGCAAAAGAACGCCCACATGCCTATACGACAAAATATTTCGTTTTAAAAATAGAAAAAATCACCTGCACCCACTCTCTATTATAGAGGATGCAAGTTTCGTTCTTTTATTTCTTTTGTCTTTTTTAGGATAATGGTGATGGGTATAAAAGATTCGGCCCCGACCGAATTTAATTTTCTTACTTGTTATTTTTCATTATTTTTTTTTCGCTTGCTTCACAACTGTTCAACTCGTTGACATTTAGAATGGAATTGAAAACAAAACAGAACTCCAAACTGCATACTTTGTGTGAACACTGAAATAATCCAAACGAAATGAAGCAGCACAATAACAAAGACAGTTGCAGCAACAATAAAAACAATAAGGAGCGAGAGAATTATATTGCAGTGTTGTAGTGGGCGTACGAGGCTGAGTTGGCTGACATTTCTTATCTATCGCCAATGTGAAGCAATTAAGGCTGATTATAGTCATTTTTTATTGTGTTGCTCTACCTTGAGTGAAGTGAATGCATTAAAATAATAATAAATGATTTTATTGTTATCTACAAACACATCTAAATGTGCATCAGTTGAACACTTCACTTCACGTTGAAACGATGAAAAGATTAACGGCTAATTAGAATTTTCAACCCAGAATTTCCCCAAGTAAATTGAACTTCGAAGGTTATAGTTAAAGCGAACATCTGCTCTAAGATATGGCAACGCGTTTTTATTTAATTAACAATAGTTTCTTGAAAGGGTTATTTTCATTAAAAACATACATACAATAATACTTTTAACATAAATTGAAAGAAATTAAAATTAACCGGCAAAAGGGCTACGACCTCTCGATGCACCGGCAACATTTGCTACTGAGCTATTTCGTTGAGCCTCAATTGCCTGATAATTTAAAAGCCAAAATGGTCTTTTATCTTCGGGTAAACGATTCAATCGATCTATTAATAATTGATCACCTTGAGCGTCCAATGGCAAATTTTGCATAGTTGCAGATGCAATCGTCGACGCGGTACTTTCAGTATTAGTTTCACCAAAACGTTGACTAAATGCTACGTTATTGGATACTCGCGGTGGTAAAAGAATCGTATTAACTGGTTCTGCCAATACCACCGGTAAGCCAACTGGTGGTTTTTGTGTCTGGCCGTAAGGTATTTCATTGGTTGCAATTGCAGCATCAACTTTGCCAAAACGATTTTCTATACCGTCGTCGTTGTTGTTGTTATTATTTTCTCTATTTGCTTGGCTATTCAAAATGTATTTATCCAATTGATTGAGTCCATCCGGTGGTCGTATGCCAGCAAAAGATGGTCTTTGAGCCCCAATAAGTATAACTTGTAGTCCAATAAGTAAAATGAAATTTTGATATAAGCACTTCATGCCCATATTTTATCAATCTGTCTGTGTATAGATAGACGTTGTCTATGTAATGTATATATTTATGTAGTATATGTTTTAAAAAAAGCTTGTTTTATACAGATTTCAACTTGACACCGGTTTTCTTCGCACTTTCACGTCTTGAACTAAACTGTTTTCGTTTTAGATGTTCTCTGCTTATTTATAAAATGTGTGTATAACAAGACGAGAAATATATCATCTCAGAATAGTATAAATAATGAAATAAAAAATTCAAATAAATTGAATGCTTACTCATTCTCGTAAAAAGCGTGGAGAGACCCAACAAAAATGAATGGAGGGATAACTTTTGTTTTCTTTATCTCTGTTTTTTTATAGAATATTTTAATGAAAGTGCATACTTTTTTCCCATAAACGTCGACAATAAAATTTTTTAAATTAATTTAAAGACTTTACTTAATTGCTTATTAATTTAACTTAAAAAGCTTAATCGAAGTCATGATGAATTTACTTTGAAAAATACAATCATTGATTAGAAAACACGATCATTTAAATATGTATACCAGGGTAGACGAAAGCTTCATTCGTATAAGCTTTCTTAGGTGTCATACATAGGGATGGGTTAATTTTCTTCAAACTATTTCTCTATGGGTTTTATTTGCGGTTTGGGTTAAACCCAACCTTAACGAGACAACACAAAATTAAATCGTGAACATAAACAAAAAAAAAAACGCTGCGTCAACAGGGTATCTACAAAAAAATGCAAAACAAAGCAAAAACACTTGGTTTTCAAATACCCCTCACCTTAAGTATATATATGTGATGATATATGTGGTGAAGCTCGCTTTCAAGTGTGAGTTGGGATCATCAGTCGAGAATATACACATCTAGCTTCACCTTACCATCTCAGAGTGTTCTCACGTCATGTAGTGACGTAAAGCCTAAGTCAACTTGGTTAGAGGATTTTTATAGATTCTCTGCCAACTTTTCCTGGGTGCTGTAAGCATATCAATGGAATTATATCTATCCTCTGATAAGGGGTATAAAAGTCATATTAACGTTAAAAAGATGCTGAAAATTTATCAGGTAATGCATTTCGACGCGTTGACCAGCCGTTCGATATTGCTGTTAAACGAAAACTTGATGCAAATTTGCAAAATATTCGTGACACGGCTGACGGGATATATTAGGGTGATCCATAAGTAATCAATAATTTTGCATTCATAGACAAAATGTTTTTTTGAAATGACATTTTTATTTTTTAATCGTTTATGTAATCATCGTCGTTTGCGATGACTTGTTGCCATCGTTCCTGCAGAAGTTCAACCCCCTTCTTGGAAAAGTGTGTGTGGGGGGAAAATAATTGATTACTTATGGTATGGGTAATTGATACTTATGCATAGATGCAAAAGCATTATCGATTGGTGTCATCCTCTATGCATATTTTGTAAACTTGTTTAAATTCCTTACTTAAACGAGTTGCCTTCTATGCCTACTGTTGAGTCAACACGCTTTCTTCATAATGATAGATTAAGCTCCATGAAGAAAAGGAAATGTTTGTTCGATTATATGAAATGAGTTTTTATATAAAATCTCTCATCTAATGATCGCAAGCCCTTCCAGTGAAAATAACCCTTCCTTCAAGTAGAAGATATTAGTCAGCATATTGCGAATGGACTTGAGCGATATTCTTGCCAAGTTCTCTGAGACTCATACAACAATTTCCGAGCATCAGCTATCAATTTCTGGACTTCCCACAATACTTTTTACCGTTAACATGCTTAGGTTTTTAACATTCGCCGTATGCGACTCCTTAAGACTCTTAAAGCCTTAGCTTAACGTAAACTTTTCGCATTTCACTAACTATGGTTAGAAAAAAGGCCGCAGTTTTCAAACACATACAATGCAACGGAGTGGTGAAGTTATTGGTGTAATTAGCGAGATACATAATTATTTCTAAACAAAAGCAAACTAGCTGTCATTTGCAGAAAACATATGCGCATCCGTCAATCACTTCTTGCTGAAAGAGTTATCATTGAAGATGCCGAGTGTGGCGTTTTCACTATATTTCACATATTTATACATCGAATGTCTTGCCACAAATGTTTTTTGCCCTTTCTTAAATTATTATTAGTAAAGCAAAGTTCTTGCAGTTTGCATTTTTGCAACTATTAATTTAAATAAAGAGGTTTCTTCTTAATGAACTAAAAGTGGTGTACAACGCTTTGATTCATTTGCCTTTAGACGTCTTTCGAGGAATCTTCGTGGATAAAAATGCGCATTATTCGAAGGTGAGCATCGTCTGTCCATTTAGTCGAAACGAATTCATTACGGCCTCAGTGGAAATCAAAAGCTAAAATAAACAATTCTCTAGCATTCTATAGCCAGGAAATCGAATTTTCCTCTTAAGATTATCAATTCTTTAGAGCATATCGATGTATATTTTATTCTTTTAATACAAACGCCAGAAATTATAATGTGACGGCCAACTCCCTCTATCACTCAATTGACTCCACCGCCCGACTCATTAACACAATGGCTAATTTTTTCTCTGCAATAGTTCTCCGCTCTTGTAGAAAGTTTTTCTTTCACATAAACACTTCAAGTCCATGCAAACTAGTCTGTCCATATTCTCTGGCAATGAACATATGACGAATAAAATTGTTATACGAGCAAGCAAATGGAAGGCACTGGTGACTAATAAAGTTCAACGCATCCATCCTTACCGGGAACAAAAGAACTTTACTAATCGCTTAGGAACTTCGTTTCACTAAACTTAACATCTTTTGTATTATTATAAATGTATTATTGAAATTGACCTTGTAAAAATTATCGTCACTTGATGGTATTGTAGGCTACTCAGAAGTAGTCTAGTAGGCTGAACACTCTGCAAAATATACTATCTGTGTGATCAATGTAACATCCTGAAATGAAGAAAGCATAGCAGCCTTTGTGATTAGAATCCTCCGCCTGTATGATGTGTTATAGATTAAGGTTTGAAAATCGAATTGAGCCCATAGTAGATGAAGGGATTATAACTTACAATCTATGAAAGACATTGATCGAAAACTTGGCATAAACACATCTATTAGTGTATATATAGATTGCATCCGATGGATTAATTGACACACTAACAAATAACAAAAATACTTTTCATTTCTTATAAACTGCCTATTGAATTTAAAGTGTATATAAAAGGCTCGGTTCGCTTCCACTTTACAATTTTTGCTTTTGCACTTTTCTTACATTCGGTGTTTTCATGCATTTCTTCGCTTGAAAAAGGGGTTTATTGTGGAAAATGGGCACGAAATATATCAACTAAAATAGTGTCCATCAGTTTCTACCACATTTTGCAATATTTTTAGCAACATGTCGATATTATGTCGAAAGAACTTATATTGGTTTGGCAGCGATCCAAGCCGTTGATCGACCCATTTCCGTACTTCTTCAACTTTGTGGACCCTCGCGCTAGCCAAGCCATGCTGCACCGATCTGAGCAAGTCATACTCAAGAGGCGCCTTGTCTGGTGAGTGAGTACGCTGGGTGTAGCATAATTTCCCAAAGGGGCTGCAGCGGTATTGCGGGACGACTGTTGCAACGAGTGGCCAAAAAATTTCATTTTCAGTCATTTCGTGGCGCCATTTCTCGACCGTTGAAACCGAAAGCGACAAGTCCAATACGATGGAGCAGCATCACCATAAACCTCTGAACATGTTTGGTGGTCTTCGGCAGCAGATTTCTTCAAATAAACAACAAAAATAATGACTTTGGAAGAAGAGGAATTTTGAGCGCTCCATGATTAGCATCGGCCTACGTTGAATAAGTCAATAATATTAAATGGAAAACTGTTAATTTATGTAGAGGAAGAACAAAACCATCGAATTCAACCGTTATGTACACAGGTATTTCCCAATTCTTCATCAGATTTGCCTGTAGAAATCGCCGGTAAAAATACACGGAAACTGAGCAGTACGTTTAGATTCCCAACAAGCATCGTCAATGCTGATATCAAATTGTACGTAAGTTGATTATCGGTTGACGAAATCTTTCGGCAACTTCGCCGCGAAATTGAATCTGTTAGTGAGGACCTTACTTACGAGGTCACAAACCAATTGTCAGAGTGTAATAAAATTTTGACACATTCCGTTTGAAGGCTGTTATTATTCAAAAAACGTATGGGTCTAGCAACAGTGTTGCCATATCTATGTCAGACAGGAGATTTATTGAGTGATGTGTTATAATAATGAGTTTGAAGTAGCAATAGAAACAACATTACGTGTGTTAGATACAATAGACATGGCGACGTGAACAGCTCAGTTTTAGTAGATAAGCAGAGCCTATCGGCAATAGCGATTACATCAGCAATAAGACCAGATTACACAACTATCAATTTGGCAAAAGCAGTTATTATGGTGGAAATTTCGTTGAATGTCTACCAGATAGCGTATCTCCACCATTGCATGTCATATCAAAGTTTTCATTTTATCATCTACGGTATAGCAATAAAATACTTTCGGCATCGATTGAAAGCTTTAAAAGAAGTAAGATGGAGGGGAAATAAGGTACACGCTTTAGTACGCACAATTTCTGATATCATTCTTTAGCTGCCGTGTAGGAAGCTGTGATTGCGACAACTAACGGTACGAATAATTTCGCCAAAAGGAATAGACTTGAGAATGAATTGACATTTTGACAAGCATTTAGACAAGATGGCAAAAAGAACTTCCCTGATCGACCAACGAGGTAAATACGATCAGACGGCAATTTTCTAATTCTAAACAACTGATTTTGTAATCACTTTGGGGATTGAAATTTTATTTGAACTTTTAGTTGTTTTCGGTTGCGTTGATAATTTGTACCCATTTTTTATTATTACTTTTCTTGCATATACAGGCGCACATACGCACACACATACACGCTCAGTTATTCTTTGAAATGATACTAGAAAAGATTTCAGCGTGTTATTCAAATTCACGTGTCAAAGTTTGTTTACATACGTATGTGTATGCATGCATTTGGATTGCATCTTAAAAGTATCCACATGTACCCATCCATTCGATTGTTGCATAGGAGAAATGCTGCTAAGAGTTCAACGAAATAACATTCCTTTCCATTTCAATTCAATGCACATTTGCTGTTATTGTTACCATTATTACGATTTCGACATGCATATATGCGTTCATATTCTTTCGTCCGTGTCTCCCATATATATACACCTACATATATATGTATATATATATACATGTACAAATGCGTGTATTCCATATAAGTGCGTGAGTATGTGTATGCGCGTGTAAGAAGCGTATATATCTATATATATATATATATATATATATATATATATATATTTGTAACAATGTGCATGTGCATGTGCATGTGCATGTTTATATTCGAAATAGGTTTATACTTTTGCTTTGAATTCGCTTTGGTTTCGCGCATCCATCTTATCGCAGTTTGCCAGTTCAGTGAACTGAATTTCCCGCACCCGGAAATACTTACACTTGATTCCCACTCAATCCGTACAGATACGAACAATTGGTGTATAAGAACGTACGCAAACACATACATATATATTCATATATTTTAAGAAAATTCAACGCATTCAATATAGTAAACACGATCTACGCTTACCTATTTCTATGCATAGCGCATATAGGAATAGTGTATATATGTATGTATGGGTATATATATATATATATATATATATATATGTGCGTGTGTGTATGTGCGGAAAGAAGTTAACAACCAACGATTGAATATCTTTGTAAATAACCCAGCAAACATTTTCAAAAGAATTAAAAATATTTAATATTACAAAAAATTTTCACCCAATTGATCCAAATTCGACTAATAAAGTGAAAATATTAAATTTGAAATTTTAATATTTTGAACGTAAGATGTTCTCTTCTAATCGATCACTACGAACGCGTTCTCCATCTTATTACATAGTACATTAATGTATACAATATCGCGTGTATGTTATTGCACCCTTCATTTGGAACTTTCGGATATCTGTTCATACGCATTCGTACATATGCATAAAAATAAAAAAATACAATATGAATTGTTAGGAAAGCTTGCTATTGTAAATATGTGTTCATATTCACTATGCACAGCGCATAGTGCACCTATAGATGCGTGTTATACATACACACACACATATATATATACATATATATATATATATATATTTTTTCTTTTTGCTCTGGAGGTGAAAAATCTTCAAAAGATACTGCTGGTTCCGCTGTAGTCAGCATGCACGATTTCTACGTACTAAAAACTACCCCCCCCCCCCCCCCCCCCCCCCCCCCCCCCCCCCCCCCCCCCCCCACCCCCCCCCCCCCCCCCCCCCCCCCACACACACACACACACACACGCTTCTTCTACCCTCCCCCGCGGGACCACCGTTAGGTATTACTTCGCGGAGGCTGATTGTCATTAGCACGCTTCCTATGGTGGGACCTCAGTGGAATACACTATTGACGTCCACTCCCTCTGCTCTCCACCCGTTGTCTATCCACTCGTCGGAACTCCACGAGGGTACTGCTAGTGAACGCGTCTAGAGCGTTCCAAGTTGCTGCACTGCCGATCATTATGCTCGTTATCTCGTTACGTATAACTTGAGGCCGTCCGTTCTCAAATCTACAGCAGTAAAACATTACGTACTCTGCGACTTCTTCCGTATACGCACATACCGGGCAGTTAGGCGAGCTGTCGTGTCTGAATCTGTGTAGATACTTCCGAAAGCAGTCGTGGCCAGCTAGGTAATAGTTTACCTCGCACATTGTGCCCAAACTCCAGGCATCGGAAGCATCTCAACAAAGATATGCGCTCTCTGATTCTACAGATCACCCAGCCTATGCGCAGTCGTCCGCCTGCCAATAGTTTAGTGGCTTCTTCCCGCTGTAGGCTAATGAGCGCCGTCTGCGTTCCGCTATATGCCTTCCTTAAGTTAACCACTTCTGCGGTTGTCACCCCATATTGGGACTTAAGTCCGTTGCTTATGTCCTCCTTGATGGTGACTTCGTCGATGTCTTTGCACTTGACCATTTTGTGTTGCTTCAGACACGTGACTTCCGCCTCCCCTCCTAAAAAGGAGCCGACTGCCACTCTCAGCTCTTCTGCCTTCCCTCCGCTCTGGTGTAGTTGCAGTAGAAGCTCGCCTTTCTGCGTTCTTCTTATTTTCTGCACCACCTCACCAAACTGACTTAATTGCGGTTCATTTTTAACCTTACGGAGCATATCCGCATAGGAGAGCCCGCCTTTAGCTGCTATGATAATAGCATCGGGTCTACTCTTAAGAGGTCTCTTTGGCCGGTCTGCCTTTCTTTTCTTCTTCGTTTTCGCTCCGACTTTCACCCACTTCACGTCCTTCAGTGGGTGATGGCCGTCAGGTACGTCTGCCGTGCGCTGTTCGGCAGCTCCCGGTATGGTGGCTACGTTACGACGTTTGACAGGCGCCGTGTCCACATCCCCGGGCTGCTTACGTTTACGCGCCTCAGGCTGCGTGCGCTTCACCCAGCTTGCCTTCTGTAGCGGCGAGGTTTGCGAGCCACCGTCAGTTCGCTCCATCACCTTCTGCGCGTATGTGCGGGGCGAAGTAAGGAGACTCTTATCGCTAGTCTCCTTGCGACTAGTGCTTGCGGCGTCCTTTTCAATCCGGTATATTTCAAACATCGTTCTAATGCCGTCTATTGTGTCGCGCATTTTTTGGTTTATGTGCCGCCTTTTTCCGTCATTTTCCTGCAGCATCACCACCAAATGTTTTATGGATCCGGCCAGCTGTACGTAGGCTGCCACGTTCTCCCCATCTACTGGTATGTGGTTTGATTTCTCGGGGAGCGTTTGTCCGAGATGAGGCTGCGTTTGCACGCCTACTGACGACCTCATTATTCTTTCACTCACTTTGAAGGGGTTCTCTTCGCTTAAAGCGCCGGCGTGCCCCTAGTGCCTGTTGGTGTGTTGTTTTTTTGGTTTATAGAAGTCATTGTAATTGTGATTGGGCCCCAACTGGGAAGCCGCTCTCCCGTTCCGCTGGTGTAGTTGCTGTTAGGACCCCAGGGCTATCTTTGCAAGCAGTGAGGCCATGCAATAGGTTGACGCTAGCCCTTATGAGACTAGCGTTTAGTGCCAGGTCCAACATTAACCAGAAGTTCTTCTTAACTGGGCCTACACCCATCAACATAACGGTGCGGCCTAGAACGTACTTCCCAGACTTGCCATAATTTTAACAGGGCGGGGGCTGTATCAGCATTAACCCGAAAGCCATTTCGGCTGGGTGCCACTCCAACCTAATCAGGTAACGGAATACTGCCACCATCAGCTCGAAATCTTCAATTCCAGTAAGTGTTCCGGTATGCCATAATCAAGACGTTACCGGGCTCGGTCTTCATGCCTATCCATAGGCTTTGTAGAACCGCCTCTCTCGGTGCCACCCTCATACTGAGAGTGGAGAGCAGCTATTCAAAGGACGGCTCTTACTCGTCCTGTCACCGAAGACTCGCAGAGCTATGCGGCCTTTTCAGCCGCCCCTCCTCCTCTGCCACTCTTGGCCGGGGACTGGTTATTGATTATTCGCAGTTAGCCTACCGATATACCTTTGTGTACATGCAGGCCGATCACACTCCGCCACCTATGAGCCCCACAGTATCCTGAGCTTAGCCCTGTGTGTGTGTGTTTGTGTGTGGGTGTGTGTTTGCATTTGTGTGGTAAATACGTGGATAAATATTCGCAAATGTACATATGCGTGTGAGAACATGTAAGGCGGAATGCGGAATGCACTTAAAATGACATGGTGGTTGCACGTGAATATCGATACGTACAAACGTGGGTCTCTATAAGCGATTACAATGCATTTGAATTGTAGTGTTTGACAATGAGTCTTATACACATCGTTCTAAGTATAATTGATTTGTCAAACGTTTGTAACGCTTCAAAAAACATCAGGAATCACAACATATCTATTTACTACAGGTCCAAAAGCGATTAACAGACTTAACTTGGTAATGCTTATCTGTCTTTTAAAATTATTTATAGAAATGTAAAATTTTATCAAGAAAAGTTTAGTTGAGATCAAATTCCTCCTGTAACTGTCGCGTAACTCAGAACCGTTGCTCGAATAATTTGCAATACATACGTATCGTAGCTAAAGCAGAGTTTTTCTTTCAGTTTGCAATCATGTATATATATATATATATATATAATGACGGGTATTAATACATTCGACGTCAACTAAATGTAATTTTTCTCTTTTTATATCTTTCCAAATGATTCTCTAGACTTTCTTCCTACTATTTGAAGGAATTTAATAAACCAATCTGCTAAAATTAGAGTAATGCAGTCTCTTAAAGATCTAAGCAGATAAAATCAAAAAAATATATCAAATAAAAGAATAAATACAAATCCATTTTTTTCTTTTTTTACTTATATACGTATACTATCATGATTTATTGGCACTGAACGGAGTTTTACTTTGAAAACTGGATATTAATTTACTTGATTACGTCGAATGCAAACAAAAGCAAAAATAAATACATAAATGTACAAATAAAAAAAACGTAAGACGTAATAATGTAATAAAATGTTATATATTTAAACTAAACGCAAATGCGGTACAGTTGTTTGGCGATAAATTAAACGGCGGGTCGACTGCGTTGATCGTGTTTGTCCAGCTTTGTGGCGAGCGAAAGTTACGTCAGAAGGTTGAAATGATTGTTTGGCATCCGTTTCTGAAGGGCCGTAAACCACAGTAATCTCGGGATGCCCGTAAACCACATCTGGCTTAGAGTCGTTGTTGATTATATATGTATGGCTATCACCTATAAAGCGGTCGTCTTGTGGTTCAACATCACCAAACTGAATTTCCGGTTTCAAATCATTTGCCAACGGATAAGGAGTTACATCGTTTGTCGCAATCTCTTGACGCGCGATGTAACGATCACGTTTTATTAGACGGACTGAGCCTGAAAATCCGTAACAAATAATTCCTCCGAATACGAGAAAAATAAATTGCCGTTTAACCATTGCTCGCGAACTTTTAACTAAAATAATTGCGTATATTAATAAAAAGTGAAGTGAAGTAACACTGATACAAGCTTCGATAATGCTCAGAGTTTTTATACTTCAATCCACATCCTTGTTTCTTTCCCTCTTTAATGTCACCTTGAATAGTTATCAAGTCGATGGAGGTAAATTGTATATTTGCCATTTACTTATGTCCACAAGAATTGATGGTGACAATTAAAATAATGCTGATTTTATGGGCTAACGTGACAAAACTCGATCCAAACTTAACGATAATAATGCAAATTAAGCAACACCATGCGAAGAGTGACATTTGTTGTTTTTGATGATGCCCGACCGCCAAAAACTTAAGCAGCCAATAAATGCATACCCATGTCGGCTAATAATAAATAGGGCATAACCAACGAGAGTCCATGGAATAACGTAAACAAGCTTATGATACGTACGTAAAAATCGTAACAGTAAACGTAATTTTCTGTTGCAGAGACAAAAATTTTAATTAAGAATGCCCGCACAACCAAAACAATAGGCGCATTTCATCAAGACGGAAATGATAGAATAGCTGACTACAACTATGCACCCTTTAAACCAGAACACAACGAGAGCAAAGCTATTTAACCATTTCGCAACTGCAGACTTTTTTTTTTAATTTACATCAATGACCCATAAAGCAAAATTTTCGTAATTTTTATACCCATCGCCGAAGGATGACGGGTATATTCATTTCGTTAAAACGTTTGCAACGCCCAGAAGAAAGCATCAGGTCCTCTACAAAGCACATTTTTTTCTTAATCAGCATTAAATTGTAAATCGATTTAAACATATTCCCTCTATCCGTCTGTCCATCTGACCGTCTGTCCGTCTGTGTAATGTCTGTTGTAAACATTCTCCTGGCTGCAAACGTAAAGCTATCGACTTCAAATTTGGCGGAAACAGTGGAAGTTCCTGCACGTAGGTTGGTATTGAAAATTGGCCAAATCGGCCCAAGAACACGTCTGCAGTACCTTGTAAGCTGAGAACATCTCGGCCTTTCAAAAGGATAAAAAATTGATTTTTTGCTCATTAACTGTAGCAGATAAATGAAAAAAATTGATCACGCCTTCCCAATATTGTAGTGTATCAAATTTGAATTATTTTTTCAATACCTTTATAACGCACAGAAACAATCTTCAAAAACCCCAGAATAAAATTTCTTGGCCAGTTTCAAATTTTGAATATACTTAAACATGTCCGCCTATTCGTGTGTCCATCTGTCTATTTACGCAAATATGTAGCATTTGTGGTAAACATTCTCTCATTAGAGAAAATGAAGATATCGCTTCAAATTTACAAAAGAATTTGAAATTGACCTAAACTTTTTAAAGGACACGCCTGCAACACCCATATCCCTCCACGACAAACACTTTGATTTTGTAAATAGAAGAAATAAACTGCACCTACTGCATATTACAGAGTATAAAAATTAAGCTCTTTTAGTCCTATCGTCCTTTTTTGGGGTAAACGATGATGGGTATAAAAGATTCGGTCCCGACCGAACTTAATTTTTTTATTTGTTTCACTTGAAACGATATTTATTGACAAAAATGGGTACAATGTGTATTAACCAAAATATTTGTTGTCAATTTTTACAAATGTTTCCCATATTTCTGCCAATATAGAGATATCCGTGCAGAAACAGCGATATTGGTCAACATCATCGATCCATTTTCGCACTTCTTCAGCGTTTCTAAGCCGCCTCCCAGCCAACCCATGCTGCATTGATCTGAACAAGCGGTAATCGAAAGGCGCTGTCTGGGGAGTACCCTGAGTGCGGCAGAACGTTCCATTCGCGCTGCAAAAATGTATCCTTGAGAACTTGAGAACCCTTTCAATGTGTAGCCGAGCGTTGTATTGCAAGAGGATGTCTTTATTCGCTATTGCTGGTCTTTTTTGCAATAATTCATCATTCAATTTGGTCGATTGATGTCGGTAGACGTCTTCATTCGGTCTTAGCAGCTTGAAATACATTACAGCTTGCTAATCTCATCGTACGCACTACAAAAATTCATGGCTATGGACATCCGTTCGGTGTCGATGTAGATGGCTCTCGNTTATAACGCACAGAAACAATCTTCAAAAACCCCAGAATAAAATTTCTTGGCCAGTTTCAAATTTTGAATATACTTAAACATGTCCGCCTATTCGTGTGTCCATCTGTCTATTTACGCAAATATGTAGCATTTGTGGTAAACATTCTCTCATTAGAGAAAATGAAGATATCGCTTCAAATTTACAAAAGAATTTGAAATTGACCTAAACTTTTTAAAGGACACGCCTGCAACACCCATATCCCTCCACGACAAACACTTTGATTTTGTAAATAGAAGAAATAAACTGCACTTACTGCATATTATAGAGTATGAAAATTAAGCTCTTTGAGTCCTATTGTCCTTTTTTGGGGTAAACGATGATGGGTATAAAAGATTCGGTCCCGACCGAATTTAATTTTCTTACTTGTTTTGTTTATTCTCTTTTTATAATTGTTTTTTATATGGAGAATAAAGGGAAAAAAATTTTCTGTCTCCGCTACACATGCACTTTGAACGGACGCTTGTGGAAATTTACGCAGGCTTCCAATTAAATTATATTGGATTGCATTTGAGAGCATATTTAGCAAATCCATTCGAAAAATATTGCAAAATAAAAATTTTCCACACTTTTATAAGCATGTGACATTCGTATAGGAGAACGAACTAAACAACGTGTATGTGTTATTGTCAATACGCAAACAGTTGTTAAAATGTGTGTGTGTGTATGAGCGTGTGTGCGCGAGTGTGTGGGAGTAAGTGCATCGTTTGTTGTTGACATTGGCATTCGAAAGGCCCGCTGGCCAGTTAGCTAGTGTCTGGCTGGCTTTTATGCCAGAGGTATGACTTTAATGCTGAAATGCGCCTGATTGTATTCAATCGCCGGAGAACTTGTTTCATTTCTCATATTTGACTTTATTTTCCCAACAACGTTCGTGATTGTGGAGGCGCGTGCATGTGTTTGCCCACAACCCGCGTTCCTCATCACTTTTCCAGTCTATTGATATATAAGTCGTGCTTTTGAACACTTCTCACTCTATCTATCCATCTATCTATCTATCTGCTGTTGCTATAATATCCATGCATACATACAAGCACATGTATGCGTCATTTATTCATTTGTTGACAAGTTGTAGGACGCGTTGTTGCTGTTGTTGCTATAGCTTTTTCTTTTTAAATTTGTTTTTATTTGGTCCCAATATATTTTGCTCTTTATTGGTTGATTGTTGTTTTATTGCTGTTGTTGCATTACTGGTACCGGTTCTGCATTTGATTGTTGTCCCCAATGTTTACACTGCATGGTATGCGTTTTATTTCACTTCATTTTCTCAATGAAATTTGTATTGGGCAAACATGTTTACGTAAATATGTATATATGCATATATGCATATATGCATATATATATATGCTGATATATCGAACGATTTATGCCTCCGATGGTACCGTGAAAGTGCGCCAATACAAATTCTTCACGGTTATGTAAATTGCGTGCGAAAACATGAAAAATTTAAATTTTTGTTTGTACAACGCAAACGTAGATATCACACGCGTTAATCACTTACAAATCCGAAAAATTCGCTTAAGGGGCATAATAGTGAAATTTTGATATATATATTTTTCAATAGAAATCATATAAATATAAATATAATTGTACGGTTTAATATCATACAAAGCTTAAGCGGTAAAAAATCGTTATGCCAGCTTAGTGGTGTCGATGGTCTTTGTCCGAATGGGTTGTTTGATGTCTAACGTCCTCTTAAATCGTAATGGAATTATTTTATTGTATTCGAAATGAGTTTCTCATTTGTGATGCATTCAAGGTAAGGGAATTTTCCTGCAAAAATTAAGAATAATTCATTTCATAAAAATAATGAAAACATATTTTTTTCTTTCCTTTTTTATGGAATGCTTTCTGCTGGAGAGATTTTGATGAAATTTGATGCAGTGACGTGTTTCGACGCAAGGACGAACGCCATTGAAAATGTTTCCGATTGTTCCACTTGTTCGACTACACCCCGTAAAGCGTCCTATTCTGGAAAGTCGTTGTATGGAAAAAAATTGTAATTTACAAAATTTCTCGGCAAAAGTGGCTAGGCAGTGGTAATGGGTTGGCCCACGAGAGCCATCTACATCGACACCGAACGAATGTCCATAGCCATGAATTTTTGTAGTGCGTACGATGAGATTAGCAAGCTGTAATGTATTTCAAGCTGCTAAGACCGAATGAAGACGTCTACCGACATCAATCGACCAAATTGAATGATGAATTATTGCAAAAAAGACCAGCAATAGCGAATAAAGACATCCTCTTGCAATACAACGCTCGGCTACACATTGAAAGGGTTCTCAAGTTCTCAAGGATACATTTTTGCAGCGCGAATGGAACGTTCTGCCGCACTCAGGGTACTCCCCAGACAGCGCCTTTCGATTACCGCTTGTTCAGATCAATGCAGCATGGGTTGGCTGGGAGGCGGCTTAGAAACGCTGAAGAAGTGCGAAAATGGATCGATGATGTTGACCAATATCGCTGTTTCTGCACGGATATCTCTATATTGGCAGAAATATGGGAAACATTTGTAAAAATTGACAACAAATATTTTGGTTAATACACATTGTACCCATTTTTGTCAATAAATATCGTTTCAAGTGAAACAAATAAAAAAATTAAGTTCGGTCGGGACCGAATCTTTTATACCCATCATCGTTTACCCCAAAAAAGGACGATAGGACTAAAAGAGCTTAATTTTTATACTCTGTAATATGCAGTAGGTGCAGTTTATTTCTTCTATTTACAAAATCAAAGTGTTTGTCGTGGAGGGATATGGGTGTTGCAGGCGTGTCCTTTAAAAAGTTTAGGTCAATTTCAAATTCTTTTGTAAATTTGAAGCGATATCTTCATTTTCTCTAATGAGAGAATGTTTACCACAAATGCTACATATTTGCGTAAATAGACAGATGGACAGACGAATAGGCGGACATGTTTAAGTATATTCAAAATTTGAAACTGGCCAAGAAATTTTATTCTGGGGTTTTTGAAGATTGTTTCTGTGCGTTATAAAGGTATTGAAAAAATAATTCAAATTTGATACACTACAATATTGGGAAGGCGTGATCAATTTTTTTCATTTATTTGCTACAGTTAATGAGCAAAAAATCAATTTTTTATCCTTTTGAAAGGCCGAGATGTTCTCAGCTTACAAGGTACTGCAGACGTGTTCTTGGGCCGATTTGGTCAATTTTCAATACCAACCTACGTGCAGGAACTTCCACTGTTTCTGCCAGATTTGAAGTGGATAGCTTTACGTTTGCAGCCAGGAGAATGTTTACAGCAGTTATTACATATACAGATGGACGGACATGTTTAAATCGAGTCGGTGATGAGTATAAAAGTTGTCAGAGCATATGAATTGCCGAGTGTAGTTTTTTTCGATTTTTGAATACGTCGAATTATTTGGCCAGAAAAAAAGAAAAAGAAATCACTGTCGCAAGCATTACTTCTCCTCTTTAATTAAACGGAAAGTCTGTTTGAATATTTGCATATATTCGATTTATATATTAATTACTTTTGATACGGTCTTACATGGTCAAAGCCAATGCAAAGCATAAAAAAAATAAAATAAAGTTAAAAATAAAAAAAAAATTAAAAAAAGCACATTGAGGATAATTTTTTTTAGAAAATCTACGCAATTCGCATACAAATAATACAAATCTTAAGGCAGCAAGCAAAAATTAATGACTAAATTTAAAGCTACCCTATACAATTGCCTTGAGCACATATATCTTACAATATAGTACATATATATCTACCTATATATAAGGTATATATATATATATATATCTATCTTTATCAATGGGTCCTACACATTTATATATCTTTTTATATATGTAAAAGAAGAACATGGTCTGAAGACGAATGAACAAATGTTTATTTGTCAAACATTTAACTAACAAGGCACGTACATTGAGCACATCCATGCATATATGCATAAATATTATATATATATATATATATATATATATATATATATAGATACATATAGAGACACGCACAGATAACTAATTAACACAATAACAAATTTTCAAAACTATAATATGAGAAAGAAAGTCATTCAAATGTACGCACATAGGTATCGTAGATTTAATGGCTTCAATGGAATGAACGAACTAACCGACAATAAAATAATTTTAAATATGGCCAATAATAATAAAATTTGTTGCATTTAAACAAATCGTAAATTTATTTAGGTTCTATATTAAAAAGATTTTGGCTCTTCACCAAATTGCATCCATGATGATTGACTACAACTTTCGATTTCAATGCTTTCAAGTTTATTGATTTTATGGAATTGAAAAGTCAATCATCAACCTCAATCAAAAATCTTTGATTATTTCTCTTATAGAAGAAGTTAAATTCGTAAAAAATCGTAGCAATTTTGATTAGCTAAACGGGGTTTATACTGCGATACTTTTCACCGCTTGAAATGTCAATTCAATTGAATTACATGAAAATGTTTGGGGTATTGATGGCGTTAACTGTGTTGACGTGCATCGCGAACGGACGACAAATACGCAATAATCGCTATACGATAGAAATTTCAGAGAATAATATACAACAAAAAAATGATGAAGATATGAAAGAAGTAATAGTAGAAAGAGAAATTATATTGATATCCACCAATACACGAGCAAGTACAGCACGTACGTTACGGTATTACCGAGTGTCATAAAGACGACACGCAACGTTGAAGAACCATATCCGTTAGTCGGGTTTAAACCAAGAACATCTTTATTTCTATCTACGATGAAATTGAACGACATATCTAATAAGAGAAAACCATCATAAGAACATTTGAGATAAAAGGCAAAATGAATTAAAATTAGATAATAATGATAATGATTGTTGCAATCATTAAACCAAAACATCTACTGACGTCTTCTAAGCCATGTCAAGCCAATTTAGAAGCCATTAATAACAAGCTTCTACGTACATATATAATAATAATACAGAGCATATTAGCCACGATACATAATAATAAAGTTGATGCTGCTTTCTCTCCCAATGATTTTATTTACGACTGAAGCATTTTTTGCACTACCTAGCAGGCGTAACGTGAACTTAAATGAGGGCACACAAAATGATATCTATTCCACGTTTGGCGGCTATACGTCTTATTTAGCTATCGCCTCGCCTGAAATCAAGTTTTACTTCGCTAACACGCAGCGCAACAAAAGCCGTGAAATCAATGAAAATAACAATAACATCGTTTAGGGATCTGAGAGCACATCTTTTATGTTGAAACCTACGCATGAAATTACAAGATCGAGCTCAGAAAAAGTATTATTAACGGAAAACACTCTTACTGCAGAGGTAAGAACTCAGGCTTTAATAACACAAAATCTTTGCTAATACTAGGCAGTTGTCCAATATTGTATACCACGTACGTGCACATATGATAAGAATTAGCTTACAACAATGCCGGTAAACAAGAAAAAAATTATTTACACGATTTTTACTTTTACAATCTTTTACGTAAATGAGAGTTTTTTTTGTTCTTTTTCGTAAGAATAAATTAAACAGTCAAAGAAATATTGAGTAGTGGAACTTATGTTCTAAAGATAGAACACTATAGTCAAAATAAGAAAGTGAAAATGTTTTCAATTATATATCACTTGTAATACAACGGTACATTAATTTAAAGCGGCTGCATGCAAGAAGCACCTGAAATAGACCCATCTTTCGTTATAACTCGTTAGAACTTGCCTGTCCGTCTGTCAGTCCTGTTTTCTTGTGTTCAGCCTAAAGGTAGCAATATTTTGATAAAATTTGGTACATGAACATATTTTGGCCTACAGGTGATCACTATTGAAAGTGGTTCGAATCGAATCACTTTTCCGATCACTTTCCGCAAAGCAACCAATTTTGAAAAGTCATTATATGAATAACTACTTTATGAAATGAAGTGCTGTAGGGTATTTCATGGTGAGACGTGTCCCACTATGGTCTTTTACTTGACTCTTTTAACAAAGGGATCAAGATTGCTTCAAATAAGTTTGTTTTCATCTTCGACTTCGGCTAATAACTTTGCCAGATTTCCCAATACCGATAACAATTCTTCTGTGTTCTCGTCTCCTGAGAATAACCGATTTTAATATATTAGGGGGATCCATAACTATTCAATTATTTTCGCAAGATACCATTTCTCATTAGTCCTGCGGCAACGAGACAAGTGTAAGCATACTTTTTTTTTGGTGTTATTCTTCAACCAGTTTGTTAGTAATTTATTCCCAACAATATAAATTTTTTTTGTAGCCATGTAATAAAATGGCGGACTTTGTACCTTCTGAGAGCCATATTCGTAATTGTGTACTTTTCCATTTTAACGCCGGTTTAAGTGCCACGGAAACAACAAGCAAAATTTGCGACACATATGGAGATGTGTTGAAGGTCAACAAGTGTCAACGTTGGTTCAGAAGACTTGCTGCAAGTGATTATGACCTGTCAGATAAGCATCGAACTGGACGCCCAGGTCAATTCGATAACGACGCCGACGGGGGGGAACACTTACTGCTGACCTGTATTGTCAACAATTACAACGGTTACAGTCTGCACTCATAGAAAAAAGACCAGCTTTAGTAAACAGAAAAGGTGTGATACTCCAACAAGATAATGCCCGCCCTCATACAGCGAAGATTACTCAAGAGAAAATTAAGCAGTTAAGCTGGGACCTTCTACCGCAGCCTCCATACTCTCCAGACCTAGCACCGTCGGACTACCAACTGTTCAGGTTACTGGAGCATTCGTTACGAAATAAAAATTTTAATTTCTTATCCGATGTCCAAACGCACCTTGAGTTATGTTTTAAGTCACGCTCACCCCACTTTTTCAAGAGGTGGGTTGAATTTTTGCAGGAACGATGGCAACAAGTCATCGCAAACGACGGTGATTAGGTAAACGATTAAAAAATAAAAATGTCATTTTAAAAAAACATTTTGTCTATGAATGCAAAATCATTGATTAGTTATGGGTACCCCTAATATGTAATGGTTCATGTATGGGTTCAGAATAACTCTCAACTTTTCTATAGATTCTCACTTTCTCCGTTATATAAAAATCGTTCGTTTATGTATTTGTACATATATTTTGTAAATATATTTACAAAGTATGGATTTAAAGACTGCCGGAAAACTTAGATTATATATGGTCGCCTGTATTGAAAACTCTATCGCACTTGAGATTTAAACTCTCGACCATGGAGTTGGTATCCTTTGCCTACTCGGCCACTCATGCGGGCAGAAATCGTTTAGCTTGGTGCTCTTATTAATATTTAAAAATTGTTGCTGTTGAATCTGAAAATTTAAAAAAACATGTGTAAAATTCGTTTTGTAAATAAGTCGATAGTCTTTTAATATTCACATTTGAAACAAATGAGAGAAAAAAATTTATTCTCGCCTTCTTGCCGTGTATTAATTGGAAGCGAATCAATTGATTAATGGGAGACTGCATCATTCTTAAATTTTGAATAGTTTTCAACTGTAATCGTACGCACACTTCAAGGAAGAAGAAGATCTTGTCGGTTGGGAAGTGAAAATTCATTAAATGTTTATAAATATTTACGTATTTAATGAATGTTACTTACCAACTGACGATATGAACTTTATGAGATCCTGTGTATATTGCAATCTGTATTCATTGCAAATCTAAAGACTAAGTCTCGATGACTACTACGAAAAACTACGATTAAAACTTGTCTAATATTACGATCGTAACAAAAATCATTCAAACAATTTTCAATGAGAAATTGCTGTTAATAGTGGGAGTATTATGGTCAACTCTGTACAGTACTCTGTTCGCAGTACAGTACAGAGAAATTTTCAAAATAAAATTATGCTTAATTTCCATATTCGCAACTATTGTGATACATATATATGTAAATTAACCAAAGTATAATGAAAGATCATAAAAGACAAACTGGGAAATACATGCGCACTATATGCGAAAATTAAAAAATTTTGAATTTAAACATTATATAAGATATTTATTGTGAACGCCCCAAGCTAAGTTGAATTTAACGACAATTATTAAAATTTATTATTATTTTATCTAATAAATTGTCGATTGTTTTTTCTTTCCTTTCTGAATTTTTAATTTTAATTTCGCTTTTAGTTTTTCTTACTTTTTTATAATACACACTTTGTTTCTTTCTTTGTTTTTTTTTTTTTTTTTTTTAATAAAAACACAAAACACACGTTTGCACCAAAGCAACAGCTAAACGAATAAAGGACTTATATATATATATATATATATATGCACACAAATTTCTAGGTCAGTATAACAGAGGCACACATCTAAATGTATAAATTCATGAATAAATACATACCATACATACAAAAAAAAAAAAAAAAAAAAAAAAAAAAAAAAAAAAAAAAAATCTAAATAAATAAATATATTATTCTATGCATACTTTCATCTCCCGACAGCAAAAAACAAAAAAGAACACCCCAGCGACTAACCCGAAATAACCACTATTAGAACGGAAATAGGAAATCATTTGTATTTGTTGTATTCGTGAAGTTCGACAAAAAGAAACCAAGAACGAAAAAGACAATCAACGTGTTGCATATGAAATTTTTGGCCATACACTTGGTTGGTCTCAGCGTAACGTTGTTTTTGCTCCTTTTGCACTTTCCTCTTAACCATTAGGTATAAAAGATATTTCATTCTGTTTATGACATCCGAATATGTGATTCCAAGATTTCACAATATATCTATGATTGATCAGTGTAAGATTCTGAGTCCATATCATATTGGATATCATTCATAGATCTGTCTTTCTGCGAGCAATTTCCGCAATGGCGAAATTTTAAATAATACGCTGAAATCGAACTCATCCTTAAGTCTGAAATGCACAAAAACATGATTTGCCAGGATATACGTCTGCACCGTTTCAAAAATTGGGACGGAAAAGAGAAAATTAACGACAATTTCAAATTAGTGTTACAACCGACCGTTGGATAAGTTGAATAAAAATTTTGTATATATATATATATTACACAGTTTATTTTTAAGGATAGATATAATGGATAAAGTAAAGTACCCTTGACGATTTTTTCTATATTCTGTTAAAAAGAAATAAAAAAAGATATTACGAAACCTTCATTTCAAAATCCCACACATATAACGCATTGCCACAATTTTTGGGTGGATAAAGTTTAAAATGGAAAAAGTCAATTTTCGGAAGTATGTGTAACATTGCTTATATACAATCATTCCCCAAGTTGTACCCGAGGTTTGCTGAATAAAATAAAATAAAATCGGTCTCAGGTTTTTTCTTTTTTAAAAAAAATACTTTAAATCATTGAAAATGAGGTATAGGAACATGTGGCAATGTTTTCCTATCGGGGAAAAAGTCTATGGCATAATTACCGTATTGTTACAAAATTCGCTTTTCTCGGATACGGTTCGTATCACGAAATCGTGGATATTCTTTTTAAGAGAAATACACTTTCGTTTCATTCCACGGTTTCACTTCAAGATTCTTTTATTTGCAATCAATGTCCTTAAGAGTAGGACTATGCGCAATTTATTTTGGCAATTGCTCTCGACTGCTCAACACAAATACTGCTTTTCGAATTTCAGAAAGTTTTGAACTTCGCTTTCAAATCTAAACGTCAACAATGTGGAGACGGTTACGTTGGAAGACCAATTCAGTTAATGACTTATAAATGCATACAATTTTTATGCCCATCACCGAAGGATGAGGGAAGCAACAGGGGTCCCACAAATTATACATATTCTTAATCAGCATGAAAGTTTCAATTGTTTTAGACATGTCCGTCTGTCTGTCTGACCGTCTGTTCGTCTGCGTAATGTCTGTTGTAAACATTCTTCTGGCCGCAAACGTGAAGCTATCGACTTTAAATTTGGCAAAAACAGTGGAAGTTCCTGCACGCAGAGTAATATTGAAAACGAGTCAAATCGATCAAAGAGCACGTCCACAGCACCACGTAAACTAAGAACGCCTGCGTTTTTCGGAAAGAATAAAAAATTGTTTTTTTGCTCATTACTATTAAACTATAACAGATAAATGTACAAAAATTTGAATGCATATTCTATGAGTGATGCTGTAATACCTATAAAAAAAATGGGAAAAATTGACCACACCCACCCAATATTGTAGTCTATCAAATTTTAATTAATTTTTTAATTCCTTTAGACCGCGCAGAAACAATCTTTGAAAACTGCATAAAATGTACAAATTCTTGGCCAGTTTCAAATGCTGAATACACTTAAACATGTCCGCCTGTTCGTCTGTCCATCTGCCTGTTTGCGCAAATATGTAGCGTTTGTGGTAACCATGCTCTCCTTAGCGAAAATGAAGATATCGCTTCAAATTTGCAAAAGAATTCGAAATTTACTTTCCAAGGGAAACGCCTACAACGCTCATATACCTCCACGGCAAAAACTTTTATTTTGCAAATAGAAAAAATAAACTGCGCCCACTCGATATTATAGAGTATGAGAATTTTGTTCTTTTACTATTGGTTACAAAAGATTCGGTCCCGACCAAATTTAATTTTTTTACTTGTTTTTTTTAATATAACCAACCGCTCGGGGAATGTCGCTTACTCAATTAATGCGGGGACGAACAGAAAGCAGCGAGGAAAGAAAAACGGTAAAGTAAATTTTACCGCACTTGATATTATGAACCCGCAAACCCTGACTTGGTAGTGGCGATTCTTACTCTGCTATTCATGCAGTATATCCCGGATGTTGTTGGAAGCGTTCTGGTTAAGAAATGCTTCCCAGTTCATCTTATTCGTAAAAGAAAGCGGATTTCTTCAAAAAGACGAAGACATCTCTAGAAAAAGCTTGCACTAACATTATTAACCATGATCCGTTCGACATTTGTCTTTCCTATTTCAATCTAAGTTAGCACTTCGAAGAATGTAATTCGACTTGATTGGTAATATAAAAGAAAAGAAAAAATAAAAAAATTAATCCGCAAAGTAAGGATGAAAGGAATTTCCATCTTCGCAATAAATAACATCTTCTCTTAAACGATTAGGAAAATTTTATATTTTTCTGAATATATTTTCTGCGGCGAAATATGTCAATAATCAAAGTTAGGAACATTTTCTTCGCAATATACCTTGTATTCGCGCGACTTTATGAGTGTTTAAGAGTCGCTTCGAAATCAGGTATGAAGCCTGCTTTTTATTTTCGTTTTATTTATTTATTGACCTTTTTTTTGTTTTCTTCATTCAATTTTTTAAGTTTTGTTGTTTTTCTATACACTGGTCCCTTGAAAAAGGAAACGAAATAATTTGATAACAATAAAATTAAATAACAATCATTGTTTAAGGTTCACAAACACACTCCAATACGTGTGCATACACATAACACAAATGTTTGAACATAGTGATACTCATATACGGACACTTCTATCACACCAAAGAGCAGGAAACAAAAATAAAACAAAAAAAGTCAGGCAAGAATATTATTACATACATACATGCATATATATGTATATATGTATATGTATGTATGTGCAAGTATAGACATTTTGTGCTCGAAAAATTGAACATCACATCTAGACTCTCAGTTAGTCAGGCAAACATAGCCAGCCAACCGACTCTAAACGTGCTTAACATACGGAACTTAAATATAACTAAAACAGAAACACTTTAAGCTCAGACTCGAAGACAAAACATCTCAAGAGAGAAAAAGCGTTCCATCATTCTTCTCTTCATACTTCGGCAACTTAACTGTGAATATTGGTTATACTTGTTATACTGGTTGCACATGTTATTGCATTCAGAACCAATTTCAATTTCAATTAATCCTTACTTTGCGTCCAATACGATTTCACATTGACTGCAATTTTCTATAAATGTCGCCCATTTATATAACGAAGATTGTCTGAGATGCTCTTTCATAATCAATATAATAGATTATTACAGAATTACACACAATTGCTGAATGCAGAAATTCCGTTTCACTTAGTTTGCATTCTATTATCTGCCTATAAATTTATATATATACTTACTTACATATATATATATATATATATATATATATATATATATACGGCAGTACATGTTATTTGCGGATATTTAAAGATGTTCAATAAAGACAAATCGCCCAACCTGTTGATTTCATTGCTGAGTGACGTTATTTTTTGCCATCCTCTTGAAATATTTATTTTTCCCAACACAAACATACACACACACAGCCATATCCAATACAAAGATTGCATGTCTTGAGAGACCCATTTTCTACAATTCAATTTACTTAGAAACAGAAGTCAACGTTCGATTTGATGGACACCTTCCTGTTAATTAATCGTTCAAAAATGAATTCAATCAAAATTGCATTACGTGCGCATTATATGTGTCTGAGCGAATACGAATCTATCAATAAAATTTTCATTCAATTCAAGCGAAACAAGCAAGAATCTATACCCATCATTCTCGATGTTATAAGAAAACATTGTGGGCGTGGTCTTATATTTCTATTTTAGAGATAAAAAGAAGTCACAATAGATCTTCCCAAGGTAACGGACGAATAATGAATAAAAAAATATGAAAAACTTAAACAACTCATTATTCGCCAACTCAAATGGCTCGTACATTTTATGGGTAATCTTGTAGGAGTACAATCAAGCGAGTTCCATGCACTTCCTTTCTTCTCACTCCAAGATATCTAAGAACATGTGTGAAAATGGATTAGATTAGTTGTAAATGACATCAAAATATCTGTGTTTCACGTGAGCTGTCCAGAGTAGCAAAAGTAACGAAGTTGCAATACGGGTTTTTGACTGGGTATATAACGATACGAGTATCCATTCACACGGTGCAAACATTTCCGAACTTATACTCTATAAGTAATATGTGTTTCTGATGTTTTGTTTAACTTAATATAATTCGTTTTTTTTTTATTTCTATTAAAACAGTACAGAATACATTAAAAGTTCAACAAATTTATTTCGCAAAAAGTAAAAGTGTGAGAATACACTTCGCATACTAAAAGCATATATTTATATGAGAAACAAGTATTTATTGTTATTACTTTATCGGCAAATGGAAGGCCATTAATGTAATAAAAAAATGTAGCTCATTGAGTTACATAGAAAGACAAAGTTTGAGGGATAACATGTGACCGGAGGGTTTGCCGAGTTGTTAAAGACTTCTGACGCAATTTAGCAGGACGCCGATTGATAAATCTGCGGCGATCAATTAAACGAGACGATGTTGTTACTTCTTCGCCCGCTGCTAGTTCTACTGTTTCGTCAGAAACATCAATTTTAGTTCGAAAATTAGTTTCCAAACCTTGTGGTTCAATATTTTCAGATTGTCCTAGTCCCGGGTCTTGTTTAGCACTTGGTGGACCATACACCGCGTCTGGTTGACCAAATATTTGTTCTTCTTGATTGAAATTATTACCGGTTTCTTCGAACGGTAATTCAGGTTTTAATTCATTAGCCGAAGGATAAGGTGTTACGGCATCAATTGCAGCTGTCTCAGCAACTTGACGTGCCGAAAGATGATTACGTCTTGAAGACTGTAAACGCAAGCTACGAGATTTAGGGGCTTCAGCAGCAATGACTGTCAATGTAGTGACGGCAAAGAGAATTTGTACAAATCTCAACATTTTCTTTTTAATTAACTTTTTTAAGAGTTTAAGAGTTTTTGTCTTTTGCTTTTAATAATATCGCAATCACAACTGATACAACAGTTTAATAGTGAAGCAGTTTATATACAAATCACAAATTGTTTTCAAAAATTTAGAAATTAATCATATTCCAGACATAAATTTTCTTCTTAAGCATTCCGTAAGAAAAAGAAAAAAAAAACCAATCATATTGTTTACGTTAGTTTTGCGTTTGCAAAGACATGCGTTGCATAACTTAAAGCCGCAGCGTTAAAAATTGGTAACTTGACTACAAGGTGAAGAACCGAGAAACGTTTCAACGTTAGTTTTTTATTTCAAGGTTTTAATACGTGCGCATTTTTAAAACGAATAAGAAAAGCCAGAAGCCAACCAATTATTTGTTAACAAATAATCTTAAATATCCTTAAGAGGCTAATAAACCCTTTCTTGAACACTCCCCCTCTCCCGCCCCCTCCGCCCTCCGTCCAACCGTCCTCACACCACAAGCGCTAAATATTCAAATTTTTACAATAGAGTTTCTTATAATACGAGCATTTTTATGTGCACGCACAGACGAATAAATTTATTCAAAGCACTCATTTATTAAATATTACTTATACGTTATAAACACTCAACAAATATTCTTTATTGTTGTATGTTAGTATTCGCGCGCGTGTGTGTGTGTGTGTGTGTGTGTATTTCGACATGTGTCTGTCTAATAACGTAGCTGCTGCTCTAGCAATTTATCGTCATGTTTTTTGATAATCATTACAGCCACAATTGCAGATAGCTTTATGTAAAGTAATTTATATATGCATGAGTTTGCTTACAATTGTAAATACAAATGGTCGGAATAGCAAGCTACACCTTATGTATGAAAGCATTCTACGTGAATGTGTTGGATATGTAGCATAAACGAAAAAAAAAATCATTTTCACTTTACATCATCTACTCTATACTCTATCTATCTATCTATATGTATGTATATATAAATATATATATATATATATATGTACGATTTTCAGTACGACTTTTTATATTACTTTTCATTGAATGTCACAGCAAGATGAAGACAGAAAGACAAATCTCTGCATATAAGTACAAGATGAAGAAGCAGAGAATGTTAAAGAGAAATAAGAAGAAAATAACGAAGACGAGAACCTCGTCTTGCCCATTTAGCATACATTCATATAAACGCAACAACAACATATATATATATATATATATATATATATATATATATATATATATATATATATATATATATGTATATATAGTAATATATATATATATATATATATATATGTTTGATACATTTGTTGCTTTAGCCATTCATGGTCGAGCTCGCACTAAAGTGAACCACTTCGGAATTGCATTGTCATGCTAAACCCAAACAAATTTATTCCTTCCAGAGACATAATAACAATGATAATTGGGTGCTTGCCAATGATAAGGTTTTGCATGCACCTATGTCGAAATGTCTACACTTATTATATATCATACAGTTTATGGAAAAAGGGCGATTTTTGTATGCGTGTGTACGTACATATATATGCGTACGAATGTATGTAATTTCCGGATATACACACGGAACGCCCGACAAATACAGATACACGCTGTCACACTTACTGACACTTACTATACTTTTAAATGAAACGTATGTACATAAATATGTATTGTGCGGACTGCTTTTAATGTTCGCTTTGTTTCATTGTGAAAATAAAAGGTCGCAATAAAACCAAAAAAAAAAAAAAAAAAATGGAGAAAAACAAAATAAAAAAGTTTCATTATTGTACAGAATGTCATGCTCTTGTGGAAATTCTGATCATGTACTACCCAGAACAAGTGTGCCCTTCTGTGACATTTATAATAGCAGTACAGCTTTGTAATGCAGCACAAAACAAACCAAATGAAATTCATATGTTGTAATGCATTCGCTTCATATTTTTGCTCTTTAAGTGCAATCCAAAGATACTTCTTCAACTACACCATAATGTGTGTACTTATAGTACGTGGAGTTTTTAGATATTTACCGTTGTTCACATAAACGACTATATATATCTCGGGAGATATATATATCGCTATTGATCGCCCTTTAATTTTCTTCTTCTCTCCTAATTCCTATCGCTATCCCTCTCTCTCACAGTCTTGCTCGCCATCCCACCTCCTCTCTTTACTTTTCATCTCTTTACTATTCTTCTTCTTACATAATATGATACGAAATTGAAGGAAAATTTAGCAAAAAATAGTTTACTTTAGTTTATTCTTTCGATTCGATTATGTTAAAAGCTTGTAATTAAATTGTTGTTAACGAAAAAAAGCAATTTATTCGGCCAAAAAAAGAACATCTAAGGCCCGAAACCCCGTATCGATCATATCTTGATGCCTGTCGTGAACGCCAAACTATCGACTGTATTTCGAGTAACATCGCAGAGACGTCACAACCGTAGAAACCATTTGGTTTTTTTTTTTTTTGTGAGTTTGATATTAAAGATAATTTTGCTGCAACTATTGCTCCGGAGTTGCATGTGTAGTACAAACTCGCGAAAAGTATGACAAGAGGACAAATTTTCTTCTCTCTTTATTTCTCTTTTCTCTAGCGAAACATTACAGTGTCAGCGTGTCTTTGTTCTAAAGTGTAAGAGTTTTTCTTCAAAATAAAACTTTATATATATTAATTCTTGTAATGGATAATATTTTATATTAGATTTATGAGTAAACGAAAATGAAAAACTATTTCTTCATATGCATTTAGCGTGAAAAAACGAGCGCACACACACATACACAAATCCAATGAATTGAATTCGGACGAGTTCGGGACGAATGCCATTTTCATTACTCACCGTTTTCCCAAAAAAATAAAGTTTTAAAGTTTTTACTTTTTCGATAATAAAAAATGCGTTCTAAAACATTCAGCCACATGTTAAAAAATAAATAAAAGAAAAAAGCTTTACCGACATCTCGAAATGGGTGCCATTGCTTTCAAGGGTGATATCACTTTATGATTTAGTTTATTCTACTTTTGTCTTTTTTCTTTGTGTTGGCGCGAATGATCCCTTGAAAGTAATCGAGAATGATATGAAGAGATTAGTGCAGGAAGCCGACATTCGAAAAAAATCGAAAGTTTTCTGAAGACATCACAGCGAATCCCTTATTCAACCAATATCCTTAAGCCAATTGTGTCGCGCAAACATCCCAGATTGGTGGTAAAGAAAAAACGTTTTTAAAACCCAATTTTCTGCCGTGTTCTGCCGAAAGCATGCTTCTCGATAATTCCTTGAAAAACAAAATTCTCCGCTAAGCATTGTGAGAGTTTTTCGTTTTTTTTTCTTTTCTTCATAAATTCAGTTTTGCGAACGTTATGTGGGCTTTTTAAGCGATTTGCCCCAATGTTCATTAAATATTAAGTTATATTGTCAGTTGATTTGTAAGCGCAAACGTTACAAAGTAACGGGACGGTAACGGAGGTTATTCTAAAAAAGAATTTTATTTTGTTTTTTTTTTTGTATTTTCATCTACTTTCATTATTGTACCTTCATCTGCGATATACAAAATATTAATAAATCTTATCATTGTTTTATATTAAATTACATTTGCAGAATATTGTAAAAGAGTAAATTTCTGTCGTGTATTACAGGGAAAGTGTATTTTCTCTCAGTTTTTTTCTTTTTTTGCGTTATAGGCGTGTTCGGTTTGGGCAAATTTTTAAATTCTTTTGGCCGATATCTTCATGTTTGCCAACGAGGGCGTCATGGTTAGCACAAATTTGACAGACGGCCAGAGGTTCAAACAAACGGACGGACATGCTTAGATGCATTCCCATTTTGAAATTGGCCAACAATGTATACAATCGATTAGGATTTCCAAGCTCGCTTCCAAGCGTCATAAAGGTTTTGACAAAAGAATAAACCTTTAATATACTATAATATTGCGTAAACGAGGCTGATTTTTTCCATTATTACACACGTACTATAATATTTCCCATACAATATACGTTTAAGTTATTATAGGTGTATAGGTGTATCTACTATAGTTTGTGAGTAATGAGCGAAAGCAATTTTTTTATAAAGAAAGCAGACTTCACGATTACATACATACGATGCTTCGAAGATTCCGAACGACTGACGCTGTGGACACCTTGCACGAGTGTGGAGCCTTTTAATATCAATATAATATTTAGCTTTATGAAAACGCCTGAATTAACCATCTAGTCTATCCATTAATAAAACAGGGCCGATAGTCTTAGTCGCTATCGCTCATCTTACTTTTAGTCGTACAATTTGTTTTCTTGCTCTAAATAAATTGCAAAAACAATGCCAATTATTTAGACAAAATAAATTTGCATTTTCATCAACAAACAGAAATACCAAAACGATACCATTTATATCGGCTAACATGCAAAAATTTCCTCCATATTGCTTTTACGTGCTATCGCGGAAATTCGCTTCTCTCCTAATCACAGCGATAATCCGTCCATCCAGCGAATGTATGCAGTTTAAATACAAATCGATATAAATTGCGATCCGATTTCAATTAAAAAACGCCTGCGCGCAACACAATAAATAGAATGAATTCATATATCTTATGTATTTGTTTACTTATTCATTTAAGAGTCAATGTGGTCAACAATGGTTCGATCGTTGGCTTTAAGTTTTTTCAAAACATTGATTGCTATAAAGCTCTTGTCGCACTTGAAAGCAGTTCTTTACTTATCGACTCACCAGAAATTCACTCACTCCCTTCTCTCACTTCAAATATGTACATATATAAATCTAACGGAATCGCGGATTTGATTGAAATTGATTTTTTTTAATGTTCTTTGGAGGCCAAACGAAATCCTATTCGCAATTCCAGACTCAATGTTCTTCTTACGCTTATAAATAATTTCATAAATTTTCGATTTAATTGCAATCCGCTTTAAGGGGAACAAATTGTCTTAAAAGTTATCTATCTGTCACAAAATTGTGTCGCAAGTGTCGCAAGGTCATCTAAAGAAGTCTTCCACTTCTTTTAAATAAACAAACTCCCAAAACGTTTGTCTTCACATTTTTAATGGTGGCCGAGGTAAATGTTTGTTTCCTCCTTTCGTAATCGTATTTATTTAAAGATTATTTAAAAATTTCAGAATGCGAAGCAACGTCTGCGTTACGGTATTTACGCCTACGCAAGGATAAACTCTTTAGTCAACCACCCATTTAAAGCAGTTTTGTGTAAACAAGTGTAACAACAAGTGTAAAAAAAAATGAGATGAAAGTAGAAAAAAAGAAAAACATAAAAACCATAAAAGGAAAAAAAACGAGTAAGAACGTTATGTTCGGATGGATCCGAAACTCGCGTACCCACTCCCATTAAAATCTTTGACGTTCCATGGTTTCATTTATTGTCAAAAAAAGTGAATAAGATAAGAGTTTTCCTTTAACTAAAAATATTGTTAAGCAAATTTAGTCTGCCAAGTCGTGACTAATTTAAAACTAGCACACTTAACTTAGCGCCTTCACTCTCCAAGCCCTTTTATTTGATACCCATATCAACAGTATTTTAACGAAAAAATTGATTCACTACGCCGAGGCGCCCACCATAATTAATTTGGGATTAACGCATATTTAGGCGGATTAATACATCTTCATATGAGGAGTGTACAGTATAGTTTTAAACATTTTGTTTTGGTCATCTTATGCGTAAAAGCTAAAAGAAGTGAAAATTTAACCACTTGTACCTTTATGTGGCCGTTGCCAGTTTTTCCCATTTTTGCACATTAATAGGAGGGTTTTTCGTAAAGTATATGTGGCGAAAATTTCAGCCTTTTATCTTTTATAATTTGTGAGTAATGAGCAAAAATTCACAAATTATTGTTAAGAAAAACGGTGTTGCGTTCAGTTTACACTTCTCTGCAGGCTTGTGCTATGACCAATTTGCCCCATTTTCAATATCAACCTGTATGTACGAACTTCTGATGTTTCTACCAAATTGTACAAGGATATATTCATTTTTGCGGGGGGAGGAGAGCGTCAATAACACATACCATAACAACGCACAGATGGACAGACACGGCTTAATAAATTTGGAATTTCGCGCAGATCAAGAAAATATACTTTATGAGGTATCTGGAGCATACTTTTGAGTGTTGCAAACATTATGACAAAATGAGTATACTCCCCAACCTTCAGCGGCATGTATAAAAAAAGGAAATAGATAATCACAAAATACAAATTTAATTTTCTATGTACGCTTATAGATCGTACGTATATGCGTACATATATATAAATAAAAATAAAATAGTTTTATTTTTTTTAAATACCGTTACATAACCTGTCCACACAATCCCATCCACAAAGCGAAACGGAAGTTTTGATTAAGACGCGACTAAAGTAAATTGAGATGATGACAAGGTTCATTACATGTGCAAATCCGCAAAAGTGCTGAAAATATCGGCAATGTGGCGAAAATGTGCAAAATTTTTATGGTAGAATATAAAAAGCTGATCTACCGGCATGTATGCATACACGGCAAAATCATTTATAAATGGTTGATTGGGTGTTAGGGCGTTGTATGTGTGTGTGACGGTAAATGCTTTGCATTGAACGGTACGGCATGGCATGGCATGGCATTCCCTTGTATATGTACGTAAGCGTTGGAGTTAAAGTGCAAAAAGGGATTTAAATTCAATATGTTTTTGGCAACATTACCTGACACTGCCACGTAATCGCCCGCCCGCGCACACATAAAAAAAATGTGCCCGAATGTCTGCTGATGACACAACATCACTCTTTTTTCGCCTTTTTCTACTTTTCTCTTTCTCTCTTTGTTACCCTCCTGTAAGAAAATGTGGTGTTAACAGCATATTTGCTTGTTTTTATACCCATCACCTACAGACTGAGGGTATAGTAAATATCTCATTCATTATGTTTATAACACCTAAAGTTATATACATATTTTTTATATTAATATATATGTACGTACCACATACGATTGATCAGCACAAAATTCTTAGTTGCCTTAGAATCTCAGTCGATGTGGATTCTAATGAATTCGACGTATATTTCCACAAGCATAGAATCAAAGAGAATCTGCTTACGAAAGTTAAAAATTGCAGATAAAATCGAAATTTGTGGAAGTAATTCAAGTTAATACACTTAACAGATCATTGAAAAATTTCGCTGCTAAAGTAAATCTTTCCTTCTAAATTTTTGCATCAGTAGATGCTCCTATTTATAGCATATTTTTTACGACAATACCATGAAACTTGCTTGCAATTAAATCGCTAAAAGAGACTATAGTCATGTTCGGGCAATTTTTGGATACCCATCACCACAGATTACGTATTAATTGTAACAACATGGCCAAGTGAAGAGGTTCGCACGTAATCTTGAAGACAAAGTCATATATTGTTCATGGGTTAATGGGGTCAATGCAAGCATGTTTTATGCAAAATTTTAATGGCTTTGGTCTGATTAAATCTAGACGCAAATGGCATGACCCATGATAGCCTTAAATGAGTTGATGTTAATTAATGAAGCACGTACTTTGAAAAGTCTCTCGCACTGACACTTATGGAATGAAAAAATTAATATATTCTCACGTCGACGTAATAGTAAATAAGATATTTATATTTGTCTCTTTTAGGGATACATAAAGCTGCAAATACATATAACTATATATGTATATATTTAATATAATCTATCAAAAAATGGATGGATGTTTTATTCTTATTACTGGTTGACCTTTACGAGAAACTCTCAGTTACTTTAAAAAAAAGAAAAACCTTTTCTATGTTCACTTTTTTCAAAATTACTTGCAGCTTTCGATTATTGCCTGCCCGATTGAAGGCAGACCACCATCGGGCAAAATCAGATCAAAGGTATTGAGTGCTAAATTTCATCTTTTTATTTTATTTAATAGGCCTTTGAAAGTCATATAATGTATCTAATAATATGTTCTTGATCAGTGTCGAGATCTAAATCGATCTAAGCATAACCTACTCCGTTTCCCTGTACCTTTCTCCCACTGTCTAATGTTTGTAACATTCGGCGGCAGATTTGGCAAAAATCTTCGAAATTCTTGCACGCAAGCTGGTACGGCAATAGGGTTACGCTGGCGAAAAGACACGCCTACAGTGCGAAGTAAACTGAGCTTTATGCTTTCAAAAATGAAATATATCTGCCAGGCCCACTCAACATTATAGAGTTTCGAAATTTAATTTTTTTTTTTTTTTTTTTATGATAACGGCAGTGGATATAAAAGATTTGACCACAGCCGAGTGTAAGTTTCTTATTTGTTTTTCTGCCTTTGTTTCATTGAATTTTCATTAGAATATAATTTTTATTTGCCACTTATGTAGGTTGGCAGAACATCTGGGTAATGTCTGCTTTTAAAGTTAAAAACAAAGTCTGTTAACTGGAAGGAGGGAAAAGTTTATGTCGTAAGTACTCTGTGTGTCTATTGTAAAATTCTCCATGTTGTTGGCATAATATTGCCCGCATTGGCAATATTATTATACATTTTTTTTTATTTTTCCTTTGCCCTTTCATTTCTCTTGCCATCCCGACATTCGTCGGAACTTTTCCACAATTCTTCCCAGGTTTTCAGAAAGGATCAATTGGATCGCGCTGGTGGTGGTGCCCATAACTGCCGCAGTCTCGTCCAATTCAATTGAATTTCCTAAGCCTCTCGACGTTCAATTTATGCCATTCGGGCGAAAGATTCCAATAAACAGTTATAGGTAACGTCCTCCTATATCCCCCCCCAACGCAGATAGCTCTATTTAAAGGAAACATGCTGCCCTCACTTGTGATATAGTCAGTACGTTAGGGGACTTCGATTTGCCACAACTCACTTGGTGTTATAGTGATAATTGTGGCTTTATGGTCCCCACTTCAACATCTGTCAGAGCTCTTGTGTTTTTCAATGAATTACTTGATCGTAATTTACTTCAATACAACCGCACTTCTAATTGTAATGGCAGACTGCTAGATCTTTCTCTTTGCTTTGCCAATTTCCCAGGATAGTAAATCGATGTCCACCTTTTAGTATACCTGAGGATCCCTGTCATCCAGCAATTTGTATTTCCTTTAATTACTGGCACGATGGTCCCATAAGCGACTCTAAGGTGCCTAATCGAACTTCCTCTAATAAACATTATGATTTTAATAAAACCAATATTCTAACAAAACTAATATTTTACTGCTTAATCCTCATCTTTCGCACACTATGCTTGATTGCTCTGCTGGAAATATTGAAACCTTACTGTCTTCGTTGTGTCATGTATTAAACTTAGCTATTTCTGCATCCTTTCCGACAAAGCAACCTTGCCCTGGTTTGGTAAGAGAATTAAATATTTTAAAAATAGGAAAAAAAAACTTTTCAAAAAATTTCAAAAGTGGTTCTGCTTACGACTGTTCTGCATCAAGGAATAAATTTAAGTAATATTATTGCAGATACCTCCAGTTGATAAAATCCTCACCGCTTATTAATCCTAATTGTTTTTTTTTTTATTTTTCCAAAAGAAAAACCTCCACATATCCGTCGCATATTTCTTCCAAAAGCTCTGAGTCCTCTGATGATATTGAAGTCTCTAATCTTTTTGTTAAGTACTTCCGATGAAATTTTTCAGCGGCTAATTCCGATTCAACTGTCAACTATCCGTATTTGATATTTGATGTAGTTTGGTTTTGATTCCTAAGTTGGTCATTTCAGAAGATGATGTTTTGGATGGTTTAAGGTCTCTAAAATATAGCTCGACGCTTGGACCTGATGGAATCCCATCATGTATACTTAAACATGCTTTGTCAAGCTAAGCGGCGTTATTTCAATGATTTTTAATCAGGCCTTGAAATCAGGCGTATTCTCTTTTCGTTGGAAGAGTAGTTTCCTCATTACAATTCACAAATGTGGAAATAGACATCACGTTGGGAACTATAGAGGCATCGCCATGTTGAGTGCTCTATCTAAATTGATTGATCGAATTGTTACTCTGAATTGTATCTCTTAAAGTTTACCTGCCATCTGTTCAGGGCTTTTTCTAGTGGCTCTCGCACGGATGTCGTACGTACTGGTTTTAGTAAAACGTTTGACTTAAGTAACCGTAACTTATTGATCTTCGAACTCTATACCTCTAGTTTCCCTTTCTACTTAGTGAAATGGATAAGCTCTAGTAACAGCTCTAAGTAACAGATCATTCAGGCTCTTTGGGCAATTTGGGTTGGAACCCGCTTGTGTCTTTGCCTCCTTATGAAAATAGGTTGCTTCTATTATCCTTATCGTCACTTGAGAAACGTAGATTTATTCTTGATGTCTCTTTCTTAATTAAGTTAATTAATGGTCCTATCGATTCGTCCACATTACTTGGTGAGATAAGCTTTAATGCCCCTAACGGCTCCTCTAGGCACTTCATGTTCATTAAGCTGAGTCAATGTAAATATAATTATAAGTTGTTTAATCCGTTTAGAAAACAACTTGGCTTAATACGCGCTGTTGGCCTGTGTCGTGTTTAAACTAATTTTTAATCTTAACCGAATCAGTATGATTCGGAAATTAATCGGTGTTATTTACTGTATCGGTTGCCAAGCTTTTTTTGTTCTTATTTATTTATATATGAATTATTATTTAATTATTATTATTATTTTTTTTTTCTTTGCTTCTCCTTACATACATTTAACTCTATTTTAATATTAATTACTATAAGATTTACTTCTAAGAGTCAATGGAATTTATTTTAGTTAAGTTTCATGTGTAAGTAAATAGAAAATTAATAAAAAAATAAATAAAAAACATTCCTTGAAATATTGCCGCGAAAACTATTAAACACATCTGCACATTGATTGCCTATCACGATCAAAGCACGCACACGTACTTTTATATGATTAATGAGAAATCGAAATTTCGTAAATTTTATTTTAAAACTATAATTAAAATTATAATTAAATAGAAATAAGAGAACAGAATTACATAGAAAAGTAAAAGAAACGATAAAAATTGAGCTAAGGGGACTCTCTCCTTTGAGAAGAAACTTAGTCATGGACTATCTCAAGTTACGCTATGAAGAAAGCAAAAAGTGTGTTTGAGCTTTTGCGAGCGAGTCGCATCCATATCTACATTTTGGTTTAACCCATAAACTAAACAAAGATATACTTATTAATTTACGCTTTTTATCTCACATCATTTACGAGCGAGAACACGCCGTACACAGACAAACGAACTTAGCAAATTCACATTCGCTTACATTAAGTGGACCAAGGACACCATATATGTAAACAAAATACATTGTTTATGATTTCTCTTATGTGCACATTTCAAGCGTGTGAGAAATGGAATGACAATCTTACTCTTCAGTGATGGCAGATGGAAGAGCAGACTAAAAAATAATATTTTTTAAAGACATTAAAAACACAATCCGATCTTTTTTTAGTCTTGCCAACTACACATTTGTCATTTTATGCTAAAAACATTTTAGGGATTGCTGCGACGAACGGTGTATAATCACAGATGAACAATCCGCCGCTAGTTTTCCATTCTTTGTCCTATAGTATATGATCATGTGGAACTCGCAATACGTACGTAATATCCTATCTATGTGACCGAGGGTGGGCAAGCAAATGGCATACGATAGTAAACGAAATGTTTGAGTAAACTTTAGCTTGTAACATTGTTAACATTGCCATCCGAATTCCCATACCATGTCAAAATGATTTTAAATTAATTTTGATCGAATGATTATAAAATGTTTGTATTAAATCAAATTTCAAGCATATACAGCGCTCACGTAATATATTATTAGGAAAAAGGAAATACAGTGAAAAAGTAGACCACAAATACGTTAATGGAACGCTTACAATGATTTCATTTCCCTCCATTTTTAACAGTTTAATCTCGGCTAGAAATGATAAGAAAAAGTCCATTCACGCTTTCGCCCTTTTTCAGATTATTGAAGCTTTTTAGTAATCGCCAGGAGGTTTTTGAAAAGATCACGACCAACTTTCAAATTGATCTGTAAAATTACACTAAAAAATTACGCTGCATATTTAAAATATTTTATTTCAATTCCCCTCATCCATACATGACGGGCTTTTGAACTTTCGGACGCAATCCAACCTGCTTTTGTAAAAATAAGGGATAAATATTGTATATACGACTAAAAAGACAAATAGGAAGCTTATATTCAGCAGGGATCGACTCTTATACCCACCACCATTTATTTTATCATATTAATACCAATTTTATTCCAACTTACCGCGCTGCGGTAAGATAAAATTGACAGTGCAAGTTGTTATTACTAGATCAGAGTATTGAGAGCTAATAGGTGTTATTACTTATAACTTCATGAGGGCATGACCGATTTTACCCTTTTGTGAATATGAATAGTAGGGTCTTCAATAACATATACTTGGAAAATTTCAACCTTCTATCTTCTATAGTGCATGAGTTGCGAACACAAGTGCATAAATTTCTGCCTAGAGACACGGAGATACTGTCAGCTTACGCTTTCCTGTGGTCGCATCGTTTGACCAATTTGGCTCATTTTCAGTATGAACTCTCACACACAAGAACCTCAAATGTCTCTGTCAAACACACAAGCAGGTATTAATGAGTAGACCGATTCAGAATTAGACGGTGATCAAGAATGTGTGCAGTTTATCGCGTCTCTGAAGCTTCCTCTTCCTTCGATGGTGGCTATAATAATACAATTTCCATCTCACATACATATGCAAGCCACAACACTTGTTGGTCATAAATTTTATGAATAATTACTTTTATTAATAGTAATTTTATAAATAATATACATTCACTTAAGTTGATAAAGGCATATAAAAAGCCAGCGCTCTTATCACGAAAGAATATCAAAGTCATTTCTCAATTCTCTTATTCTTGCAGGGATTTTTTCTTGTTTTAGAACATATCTACCGTACAAAAACACAGTTATGCATAGGTGTAACTACGGATGACTGCTTTAAGAGCTTTCCGTTGATATCTTCATCGGTATTGCAGTTCAACGACAGTTGATGAGTTAATCAACTCATCATAATCATTTAATTTGTTTTGTAGTTTAAATTTATTTATTTCCCTAAAGAAATTCTCTCGCAATTAATGAAAATCATATAAATATTATAAGTAATTACAAGCACACACTTGCTACTCTCAGTACACTTATAAGGTGATGCAGTCTTGGCTATTGATAGGAACATTTTTTGTGTTTAATTGAGTATTTTATAAGTAATCAAGTTAAAGTTTTTTTTTCCTATATTTAGCATCAGAGATTTGCATTTCACGACGTATCGTTGGAACATATACTTCAGAGATCTCATAATATTGCGAACCAATATAAAATTTTCATTTGCGCAAATCTGCAATTGTGAAACAATTTAGCTTCGCCGGTAATTTCAGGAGACAATGTTTAAAATTCTCCAGTTAGCAAGTATCCAAAATTAGCTTTTGTATGTTACTATTATTTGTCTCTTTCTCTACTTATTCATTTCGCATAAAACTACTCGAAATCTATCTTTATGTATACTTCTACTCTCCATCCACGCTCCGTACGCGTTACCAACTCTCCACATAATTTATTCCCACTGAATGATCCACGAAGGTAGGAATAATTTCTATGCCTTTAAAAATCGAGTGTAAATGTGGCTCAGGTTGTACTAAAACGTAACTATGTTCAGGCTCGTAAAGCACGGCTGTGTGCAGGAAGGAAGGTTTCATATCTTTCGATTCCTCCGTCTTTGTAGGAGGGCACATATTCTCTTTTCCATCGTTGCGATGAGGTTTCTTCATTTCCTGGGGCATGCCTTCATTTTCTTTCGGTTTGATGTGATCGTTCGATATTTCAGGTTTTTGTTCGGGCTTCATATGATATTTCGGTGATTCTGCTTCTTTCTCGTCTTTTTCTTTCGGTTTCATATTTACCGGAGATTGTCCGTGCTCCCCTTGTTTTGGTTTCATATATACGGGCGGTTTTTCGTGTTCCTCTTGTTTTGGTTTCATATATACGGGCGGTTTTCCGTGTTCCTCTTCTTTAGGTTTCACATATACGGGTGGGTTTCCGTGTTCCTCTTCTTTTGGTTTCATATATACGGGTGGGTTTCCGTGTTCCTCTTCTTTTGGTTTCCCATATACGGGTGGTTTTCCGTGTCCCTCTTCTTTTGGCTTCATATAAATAGGCGGATTTCCCTGATCTTTTTCCTTTGGCTTCTTATGACTTGTAAAAGTTGGCCGTTTCTCATGCTCCGTTTCCTTTGGTATCCTATGATCTATGGAAAGTTCAAATTCTTCACGTTCCTTCTCCTTTGGTTTCATATGATTGACTGATACGTCACGTTTTTCATGTACTTTTAGTGCTTTTCGTACCGATATAATGGGTTCTGTAGAAATCTCAGATTTTTCATATTCAATCTTTACATTAGCGTTCTTAGTAGCTTCGGCGTTATTACTAACGGTGGTAATGTCCATCTGTATTTCTGTGTTACTTTCAAAAGGACTTTGATCATCTTCCGGTTCTTCAACGTTTTCTTCAGCTGGTTGTTTATTTTTATCACTTAGCTTGGGAGGACTTAACAGTAACAATTTCGCTGACTTTTCGACTTGAATAGTTTGCTTGTTCGTTTTAAGTTCCGAAGGCGAAGAGTCAAACAAAATGTCTTGCGCTGCCAAAATTGCGGCTTCCTCATCGTTTTTTCGAGCTAAAGACTTTTCCGTAGTGATTATAATAAAATCTGTTGTCGTAGCATTTTGCGTTCGTAAAGTAGTGCTTTGAGGCTCCTCCTTCTTATTCCTTAACACTCCCGCTTCAGTTAAAAAACTCAAGCCAAGTAATAAATATATGATAAAAAGTAAATTTATTTTACACATTTTTTTTTATATTTTGTTATCGAACGTAATATTTGTAACTAATGTTGAATTTGTGAAAATGGCAGATTATATAGTTTTTTCCAGTTGAAATTCTATGTGAAAAACAAACTTGAAAAAAAAAAAGTAGAAGCAAAAACAGTGGCCAGTTGCCAGCAAAATAAATGACCCTGAATGTCAACCACTGTTGTGGCTAACTATAGGCGCTTTCATACGGAAGCCGGAAATGTAAATCGACATTTTTTTTTGTTTTCCATGGTTAAATAACAAAACCAAAAATCAACAACAACATGAACAACTGAAGTGACATCCGAAAGTTCATTAAACGTTTTCAATAAACAAATAATAAAAAATAAAGTTTTTTCGAACTATTAGTCTCCTTATTGGGTATAATTCAGACGCATAAACACATATACATATATATACATATATACATATATATATATATACATCTATATACCTTTAAAAGTATATACACACATATATATATATATGTACGGTATGTGTATTTATATATATATATATATATATATATATGTATATATATATGTACGTGTGGTTGATAATCATATGGCAATCAAACACACGCACATAGGTAAGCAGAAAAAAATGTTGATTTTAATTTATTTGGTATGCAAAACACGATGTGCTCATGCGTTGCCAAGTGCGGGTTCAATAATATCAAAACAAAAAAAAAAAATCACTACGTTATTTAGGTAAAACAACAGTAACAATGCCAACAACTACAATAATAGAGATTTCATTACTAACTTAATAAACGTAAGAAATAAAAAATAAGAAACAAAACAATCCTGACTAGTGAAAAATGAGAAAAAAAAGTCGTAAAGGATCTACAGTTCTAAACCACTTGGACAAGTATACGTTTGGTTTCCACTTCTCTGTTTGTAATCCTCTTCTTTTTAGGTTTTTATTTGTGTGTAGAAATTTTTGCGTTGCAAAATTATATTTGGTTTACATTTTTCCGTTTCATTTGAGCTTCACGTCTAAGAGCTGCATCATCATCGCACAGCGTAGACAAGAAACAACTTTCATAGTACGCAGTTCAGTTAGTAAACAAACTAGTTAAGCCACAATCTTTCATCATAAAGTAACTTTGATGATGATAATGACGGAAACGAAAACGATAAAGATGAAGATAATAATGTGATGAGGCCCAGGCTGCGGGTAAGGCTGATGTCGATGATGACGATGCTGAGAATAGTGTAACGCTTTAATTGTTTTGGCATTTACATCTACATTAATGCCAGATGACCGATTTAGTATATGCCACATTAGTCTGGTAAACTGTTGTTCTTTTCCTCGTTATATTCCTCACTCATTCCTTTTTTTATTTGACTACTTATACTTTTTGCTCTATGCTGCACGTAATGCTATAACGGTGTATATATATAGTATATATATATATATATATATATATATATATATATATATGTATATATATACATTACTAGAGCTTGACTTGTTTATGCATTCATGCGTTACATTTGCATCCATCCAGGACTTGTATATTTATTTGTTTGTTGATTTGTTTGTTGATTTGTTGGTATATATTTGTCTGCTTCTTTGCACAAATAAACTAAGTAGAATTAGAGTAGAATATATATGTGAATAAATTTTGAGTATAGAAAATGCATTAATTGCGATTTTTTATTTAAATTAGAATCCTGTCTCATTTCATTTTCTTTTTTATATATATGTGTATATATTTTTCTATTTTCTTTTTATTTTTAACTTTATTCTACTCATCCTAGTTTAACTTGTATTAACAAACTTTCTTATAGCTCTTCTGTCATTAGATATTGCATTCGCAAACTCTCTGCTGCACCCTTCTCTCTCATTCTGTCAGGCAAACTTTATATCTCTCTTTCTTTCTCTCTCTCTCTCTCTTTTCTCTACCAACCACTAACTATACAGTTCATCCACTTTTCTTTTGAATGCGCTGAGGTGTAATGGAGCATAGTATCGTAGAGTTTTAGCAAGATTAATGAAATTTCAGTTGTGGTTGGTTGATTTTCGAAAAAATAAGAAAAGACACAGTAAAAGATAGCTGATATAATAGCAACGAGATGGTTTCACATTGCGCTTTAGTTTCAGTTTTCATAGCACATATAACATATATGTATGTTGAGAGAAAGATTTTCTTAATGAGAAATTAAAGAAAAGTTCGACAAACATAAACCGCCCAAATTAACAAATAAAAATAAATGCAACTAAAGTTAAATAAAACAATTAAGAAAGTTGTATTCGGCGGGGGCGAAATCTCGCACACCCGTCACTATGCTTTTCGCATTGCACTCCCCAAAGTCTTTTATTTGATACCCATGTCGATGGTATTATTAAGAAAAAATTGATCCACCAGGTCCCGGTGTTTATCACATTCATTTCAGAATTAACCCATTTCAGGCAGATAATATATCTTCATTTGAGTAATGAGCAAAGTAATTTTAAAAGTTCTGTCTTGTTTGCGTTGTTATAATAGAAATAAGCATAAAACCTCAAAAAAGTGAAAGAAATAAAATTTAATCACTTGTAGCGTATTTCGGAAAGTAAATATGAAAAATTTCAGGCTTCTAACTTTTATAACTTTCGCGTAACGAGCAAAAACCCACAAATTTTTGTTAAGGAAACGGACTTGTATTCAGTTTTTGCCCTACTGCAGGCTTCTGCTCTGACCAATTTGGCCCGTTTTGAATACCAACCTGCTGAAAAAAACTTCCAATGTTTTTCGAAATTTGAAGTTGATATCTTCATTCGGCCAAGAGAGTGCCAACAACACACACCAGAGAAACACGCAGACAGACAGACATTGCTTAATCAATTCAGAATTTCCCGTTGATCAAGAATATATATACTTTATAGCGTCTCTGAAGGTTCTTCATAGGTGTTACATACACTATCAAAAAAACAAAATGAGAACACCACCACCCTCCAATGGTGGGTATGAAAAGGTTTGCGGAAGGAAGTGAAAAAACAAAAAAGGATATAAATAGCATTCATCTCGCTCAAAACCACATCAGAGAATAACGAATTTGTTATTCGGTTTTTTAGCACCCAGATGGACGCTTTATATATTCCATAAAATACATAGACAGTCCTAAGCATAGAAATATGGGCAATATGGGCAAGGTCCATGTTTTGGTGTCTTCATTGAGATTACTATCTGAATTTAGCTACAAGTGTTAACAATTAAAGAAAAGGCTTCTTTTAATTAGCTTACACTCCTTAGATATGAGAAGGCTGGCTTTGGTGGGATGAGTTCGACTTTACTCCCGAGCAAATTCTTTAGGCACTTCTTCTCCTTACGTTTGCCGCGGTGCCACAGGATTAACTACGAACTGCATTCTCTTTTGTATGAGTCCTCTGTAAACACCTTAATGAAAATGATCACTTAATCTCCACTTTGCATAAAAGTGAATAGGTCCAACGTTTATCACTTAATCGATAACATTATTGGCAAGTGCTAAACGTTGGTGTCGCTGTCGCTTTTCTTTATTTTCCTTTTGCCATTACAGGCCAAGGTAAAGGTATTTGAAGGCGTGTAACATGTTTTGTTATAAGTGCTAATGACGTGTAGTTGTTAATAGCTAAACTAGCAAATAATATTAAATCATTTCCTTTCACTGTCACCTGTCATTATGTTCACGCGTCTATTAAATATCTAACATAACCCGCGAAGAGAAAAAATTTTAAAAATAAGCTCCATGCCGTCGCCGTAGCGGTCTTTCCTAAATGTCAATGTGCGCTCTTTTCATACAACAATCGATAAAGAGATAGACGTGCGTATAATGGCGCTTAGCTTGGAAGAAATGAAGATGGATTTTAATGACGGATATTGCAAACTCCTTGGCAGCGAGCTACGAAGATAGCCTGAAGCTGATGATATAAGCCATTGAGACGATTTTTCACGTAAACTCGAAGGTAAAAATATGTGATACTAAGTATAATTACCATTTAACACACAACTACAAATGAGAACAGAAGAGGATTGCAAGGACTTTGCAATCATGACCGGAATTATAACAGATGGGCAAATTAAAATTACAAAATTTATTCCATGATCCATCATAATCAAGAGCATACCTTATGGGATATCTTCGTTTGCCTCTCTGCACGTTCAAAGCATTTGATAAATCTATTTCGTAGCCTAAAGTAAAGATCATGTAGTGACTATCTAGATGCGTTCGAAGAGGAATATTTACTTAATATATTTTTTACTATCATCTTTTACAATGGCACTGCACACGCAACCGAAATTTTTGTGTAGAAAATACACAAGAAAATTATAAAAAAAGTTTTTATTCGAAGAATTAATTATTGGATGACATGCCAAAATAACTGAGTGCTCTTTTGGGACAAACAAGACATCGAACCATTTTCGCATATTTCCGTAAGCAGCAAAGGATTGCTTAGCAAGTACGTGTCCCATCGATGCAAACAAGTGATAGGGGAGAGATTCGAGTTTGATGAATAAGCTGCATGGGCTAGTGCTTTGCAGGTGAATATCATTTTCCTAGCAAAGTGATTCGATGTCGCAATCGATGTGAATCTTTCCATAAATTTTTACGTCTAGGATTCTCACAACAGCCGCTCTTTTCATTCCCAGTTGAGATTCGATGCAAGGAGACTATCGTCTATATTCTTTAGTCAAAAAAAGTTCCGTTGTCAACGAACGTTCATTATGTGGCAAAGGAATTCGACGTTTTCGACGTTATTTTTTTTTTTTTTTTGGGTTGTTGAATAAAGTTGGACTAAGCCAATAAATTTGTGGCTTATATGTCCGAAGTGCAATACTTTACTTTTCGACGTTAGAAACAATATTTATGGATTGCGTTATATGCTTGCATTACAACTGCTTAAAGCTCCGGTTTCACATTTGCATATCTAATAAAGATTTTAAAAGGAAATATGGCTCTGCGAACGCACATCCAGATACTCAAACACAAAGAATTTTCAAATTTTATTGACGTCTATTACTTACCTTTTCTGGCTTATTTCTTATTCACATATTAACAAAATCTTACTCGTACACATTTTTAAAATCCCAATAGTACTAACGACAATTCATTTCATTTTCGAATAATTGAAATTTTTAATTTAATTTCGTTTATATTGTTTTCACATTTTGTTTTGCTCTCATTATTATTATTATTGTTATTATTATTATCATTATATTAATTTTTATATTTAATTCTTGTGTTGTTGTTTTTGTTGTTATATTAATATTAATTCATTATCAATTACTCATGTATTTATTGCACACATTACACATTTTTCTGCTTTTCACTAATATTATAGTGTTTTATTTGTTGTAAGAAAGAAATAGAAAAAGTTTGAAATTACGAGAATAGAAAGAGAAGGTTAGGTGTTTCCCTTTTCTTTTACTTACAGCGTAAAAACAACAAATAAATCCTTATGTTTGTATGTAGGTATTTATATGTATTTTATATGTATTATGAAATTACTATAATTATTGTTAAAATATTGTATATTTATTGTTGTGTTTGTTGCTTTGCATTTTTTGTTTTTTTTTTTTTAAGTATGAATATAATTTTATCATTATACGATCGTATGTTATTACTAAGATTTCATTAAATTTCTTTTTATTTCTTTGTTTCCTTTTAGTTTTTGACTCATTTTAAAATTGCAAAAATATATATTATTTTTGAATTATGTTAAAGGTAATTATAGTCTACACAGAGGAAGTAGTGATGAGAATAAAGAGTTTGAAATATATTTATATATATATATATATGTATATATATATATATATATACATATATATATATA
>KK502416.1:543997-576637 GCA_000688735.1 Glossina austeni | reverse complement strand
ATGTATATATATATATATATATATATATATATATATACATGTACATATAGAGAAAGAGAGAGAAACAGAGAGAGAGGAGTGAGAGACAGAAAGAGAGAGAGAGAGAGAGAGAGAGAGAGAGAGAGAGAGAGAAAGATAAAGGATATACGTATGTTACACAAGTGTATCTAGATTTTATTGCATAATTTTGAAAAGTACAAATAGATAAATATTTAGGTTGTTACTTAAGTATGACATGATTTACTATAGTTATGCATGAGAATTTAATGAATTTATTTATATGTTTATAGTGTATTCTTAAGTGTGGCCTACTTTTAGGAGTAGAAAAATTTCTATTTGATTCCTCATATATATATATATATATATATATATCTATACATGTATATATGTATATGCATATACATATATATATATATATATATATATATATTTCATAATTTATATTAAAGTCTCGATTTACGTAGTCGCTTTTACAAGATTTCCCTTTAAAACGGTTTCTAATCGAATTTCACCAAATTTATGCTCGAAACTGTAGCCTAATCCTAACATATATCGTTTACAGAGGAAAATCAATATGCGGCGATGATTTTAAGAAGGGACTAATTCACACGCATGAGGTATATAAAGTGTGATCTTTGAAAGGTTTATTGTTCTGATAACCTTGACACACGGCAAATCTAGTCGAACGTTTGAAAATTTTAAAAATTAGCTCTAGTTTTAATATCGGCCTTTCAATTTTTTAAAGCGTTTACCAAAGTTTTGGGCGATAAAAAAACTAAATGCTGAGGTCGCACAAGGGTTAAGAAGAAAGATCGCTTCGGCCGAACTTCGGTGAATTTCACCTTAAAAATGGATAATTTTTAAAGCAGGCAATACCAAAAACCGCTTACACAAACGCTGAAAAAAAGATTCTTTTTTGAACCTGAACGAGATAATGAAAGTGGAGATGTTCAAGCCACATATTAAGCAATTTTTTTTTATAAACAATTTTAGGTTTACCAATAGAAATTGTTATTAAATCTAAAAATTAAATAAAATGCGTGGATGTTGCTGCAGCTCCAGAGGGGCGTTTTAATTTATCAACTCTTTACCATAAGTCCACATTAACAGGGCATATTACGTTTAAGTATAACTGCTTAGCTCGAATCAGGCCAATTAGAAATGCCGGTTTAGAGTCGTTAAAGGTACTCGATCAGATCGAGCAGCTCTACGATTGAGCTCTATATATCTGATCCATGAAATTTGGCAAATGGTTACTGATGGACGCTGTTTTCTGAATACCTAAAAAGCTTACAACTGAGACTTACAACTTTTTCTTCCCTTATTCAAAATAAAATGAAAGATGATATATCCCTTATATTAACCTCGATGAATACTCTCCTGAAGTGTCATTTGCAATTTCTACTTTTATTAAGTACTTCACAATCCATATTTCCAATATTTGGAAAATGGAGAATATATTCGCGAACGTTATTTACTAGAATCTCTTCTTCGTCTTCTTCGCGAACAATGGAATATGTTTTAATGTGTCGGTCTGTTGATGACTTCACGATAATGATATCAAGGAGTTTTCTTTTTCATTTGAGCTTTTGTTTAAATCTCGGTGTTTATTTTTTCTGAAACGCGCTAAAATTTCTAAAATGGCAAGCAATTTGGAAAAAGAACACGGAACCCTTCGACTCAAATCAATGTGTTCAACTCGGCTTCCCTAGTTCGTCGCAATGTTTTTAAATATTAACACTGTTGTCATATATGTGTAAGTTTAGGTAGATTATTTTCGTACAGCTTGTTAAGTTTTCAAATCTTTTATACTTTAGACGACGTATCCTTTCTAGTCTCGAAAGTTTCTTTTTCGCAAAAGGAAATAAATTCAAACAAAATATGCAACGTCTAACTAATTTGTTTGCAGTTGAATTTTTTCGATATGCGCCGCAAAACGTGGCTTAGATGTATAAACGATTGAGAAATGAAAAAATATGTCTGCTTTTGTTTTTGTTCAATTATGTATTTTTTAAATTTTTTTAAATTTAAAAACAAAAGATATGAAATTTATATTTATATATACATATAGCACCACGGACACGTAAACAGCATTGTTCACCATAAGAATGCTTATACGAGGTTTATGGAAAAATGGTAAAGTTTACTTTTATCTTCAAATAGAATTTAAATTTCCTAAGCAATTTTTTTTAAAATGCTTGAGTAATCGAGGCAGGAAAATTCATTAAACGACTTCAAAATTAGGAAAATTTTTCGAATGTAGGGATAGCACAAAAAAATATAGGCGCAAGTTTCAAATTGGGGTTATTTTACATTTCCTGGTGATGTGCGCTAAATTTTGTGTGCTTTGAAGAAGTTTTGCTAAAATCGTTTGGAAAAAAAGATGGCTGGAATAGTTGAATGTGTTCAAGTGCTTCAGAAAGATGTTTCATCAATCAATCAATTTATTGAGTTGCGTGAACTGGCACGCTGTAGTCACTTAACTAAGGATTTTCCGTGCAGACAGTTCCGCGGTATGTTGAAGAAATGTTCATTGTCTTATGATAATTTTTACGATATGAATTTTATAACTTCAAGCAAACAAATGTTAATTTTTTCTGGGGGAATTTACGCTTTACTTTAAACATACATAAAAGTATAAATCTTTATATATTTATTCTTTGCAAATCTTTTAATAGAACTTTAATGTACATTCTTAGGTGAAGTTTATGCTATCTATATGCGCTGGGCTGTATATTTAGTTTCTGTTTTAGGCCTGTTTGTCCTTTAGGCTACTTGATGTTATAACATATTTATGAGGACATTTTGTTTAGATGGGACGGGGCGAGAAGGGAAATTTTAAGGAATTTTTGGAAGTTCCAATGTGCCTTACAGTAGAGGGGTTGAGAGTTTTATAGATTTTTTGCATTGATATTTTTATCATTATTTGATTTCATTTCCATTTAAATCCTTGTTTGGTATCGTATATGTATATGTGCGAACTACTTTTTTTTTATTTCTATGTATAAATGTATTTAACTAATTTATTGTAGGCAAGTACGAAATTACAAAAATCTACTCCCTTTTATTATTATTATTATTTTTTTCCTTTTTTTTTTTTGGTTTGTGTATCAATAATAACTTCTATTTTTGTTCCAGATTTTTACTAATATTTCCTTTTCGTTTTATAAAAAAAAAAACAAAAAAAAAAACGAATTTAAACAATATTATGAACTTTTGCAGATAGGCAATTATGTAAAACAAATACCACCGGTTTAGGACAACACTCCATATCCAATTCCTTTTATGTAATTTTTCATAAAATAAAAGAGCAAAATAAAAAAAGTAAATAAACAAATAAATAAAAATTATGTTTTATTACAAAAACAATTGAAACACAGAAAAACAATATTTTTTTTTACTTACAATTTCGCCATCGTCACCGAAGTCGAGAAAAAGCATGCGATTGCCGTCATCAGCTGAGCCACGTAATTTGTCAAACGGAAATTGCCATAATTGGGTTTTGGTTTGGGCGGGCGGCGCATAACCACATTCGTATAAACAAAAGCCACGATTTAAATGCACAACCAGTTGGCACTGCCTTCCTTGATACAGACAGCGAAAAGAAAACTCACGCTGATAATTGACAGCATTGTGGGAGCCCTGCACTAAAGCGCGAGCCCAAGCGGCCATATCACGATGTGTCTCCGAGCGCAGCCAATACACCAAAACGCCACGCGTTGTGCCGCAACGCACACAAAACACGGTCGACTGCTGTCCCTGCGGCAAAAACCACGAAAATCAAGGGCATATGCACAACGATAACATTGAGAGCTTGTTTTTTTTTCTTTCTTTCTTTCAGCGTAAAAACTTACAGTCAAAGATGAATTATTGCCCGCTCCTGCCAGTCGAGTAGTGGCCAAAGCAAAACTTTCTAAAGGACGTCCCCAAGCCTCTACCGACCATGGTGCACTTTCATAGATTCTGTAAATGAAAAGCAAAGCATACGAACACAAATTGGAATTTTAAATTATTTGAAGTAATAATAATAACAACTACAACGCAGACGGTTACGAATTGCTTTAGCCCATTACAAATTTATGCATATACATATTTATTATTTGTTCGTAAAAACTCTCCTCTCCAAACTCTTTAAAACAACAATAAGAACGACAGCAACAATTCAGCTTTTGGACAAAGCACTGAAAACATAATAATGTGCACGAATTACAAAAAAAATAAGCTGAAAGCCGAATATAACTAATTTTGGTAAAAGCATATTAGAAAACTATTAAATGTACAAAATATAGAAAAGTTTTTATGGTTGTTATAGAAAATTTTGATAAAAAGGGGGATTTTCTTAAGAACGAACGTAAAAAGGAAACAATAAAAACATAATCTCAATTCCAAAGCTTTTATAATCTTTTAACCGAAGCAAAAAAAAAAAAGATGAATAAAAAAAGTAAAACGACTGAAAAAGTTTCTCCTCTCATTTTTTGTTTTCACTCTCAAAACTTTATCAATAAATTTTCAAAGCATTTATATACATTTGCACCGAAAATATCATGTCAAAGAACTGGTTCATCACCTTTGGTCAGAATTCGTAAAAACATGCACACGCTTACACCCATACACCTTAATGCTCACTTTTCGAATGTAAAAACCATAAAAGCTTTCTGTTGAAAAATATAAAACAAAAAAAAAAAAAGTATTCAGGATATTATTAGTTTTCAATTTAAGTTTTTATGCTTGTCGATCCACACAACAGCAATTCGGCCAAAAGGGAAAAGCATAGCAAACATCGACAGCAATGATATGAGCAAGAACTGCAGCTGCATAATCTGTAGTTAAATCAAATTTAAGCAGACGGGACAAATCAAGAGGATATAAATTTATTAGTGGTAATAATTACAGACTACCGATATCGGGCAGAATTTTAATATTCACACATTTATTACTCGCCAATAATCACGTCTCTCAATAAGTTACCGGTCTAACACACATATTACTACACCGCTCGCATCTAAATTTCATGGCATTTCGATCACAAGTGACAGTTGTTTTATTGAAACTAGCTTTTTTGTCGCTTTGAATGGCTTGCGACGGTTAGCGTCCAGTCGGCTGAAGAATACAAGTTTCATCGATCGTTGGATATCGCACGAAAAATCTTTTCTTATTCCGCTCAAACAGCGTTCTGAGCCATCAACACGTCATTGTCAAAATTGAGCAAACGCGGCCCCCATTCCGAACAGAGCTTGCTCATGGAAAGTTTGTTCTTGTAAAATATTGATTACACTACGTTCTGATGCCTTTCATAACTTCAGCTATCTCATACAACTTCATTTAGAGGTCTTGCAAAACGATTTTGTGCACTATTTTTATGTTTTCTGGAACAACTGCCGAATCCGGTCAATATGTGTGTAATCAACAAAATATGTATAACTTGTAAACTAATAGTCGCAATGTCATGGCATCTTTCTTTTGAACGCTGGTGCTATCCAAAAAATGTGCGGGTCTGTCTGTCAACAGTGTTTCCTTATATGCATCAGACAGGGAACTTTTTGAGTGAGATGCTACCGTGTCGCTTTGAATGAACTTTGCGCGTAGATTCGATATATTCCGTATGGTTACTTATAGAACGAACACAAACGGATCACAGTTAAAATTAATCGCTTTTACCATTTCCTTTGTTTTTAACGTTATTTTTCACATTTACATAAATGTTTATTTGTTTAGGACTCAAGTTCACATGACTTTCAAGGGCTGAGGTCAATTGGGAAAAGTATTTTTTTTTTTTTTTAATATAGAAGAATACATCTCTTGGGCATATTTTCGCAGTAGTAGGTAAACGAAGAGGACAACAAGTACTTTAGAGCTCAATATCTTCGCGCCGATCTTTTGAAAATCGCAGCTGACACACACTTTCATTTCTGTCATTACCTGACGGATGTGTTCTCGCGAGCTTATAGCACGTTCTTACACGTTCTTACACACGCGAAATAGATCAAGCATACCCGCGAAGCGGTTCAAATAATCTGTTCAAGTAATAATTTCATTTCACTTACAGTACAAAATCACGACGAATTCGTACGTATAAGTAGGCAGTTATGACTAAAGTAAAAGTCTTCCACTTCCTCTTCTGCGAAGCATTCATCGAGTCATTTTTTGACATCTTCGAAACCATAGTGCAACTTAGCAAGGTCATGATATACCGATCAGAACAATTAGTAATCGGGAAGAGCCCGGGAAGAGTCTGCTGAGCAAGGCGTTTAGACTACGACTTCACGGTTGAATGCTTCCAGCGTGTCCTGAACGAGTCTTCCTGTACTAATAGATGTAATGTAATGCATGAAAAAAAAAAAGGTCTTATGCTGACTGTTTGGATATTTTGGTCGCTTTTTGAACAGCAAGCGATCCAGATCGGTCAACTGTTATTAACCCTAATAGTCCATAATAGACCACATCCTGCTGGTTCCACCAAACGAAGAACATCGTCGATACGATCTTGCCGACGAGGTGGATTGTGCGCTTGCGCCTGTCCATACTTGTTTGCGCTTTTTATTCCCAAAACAAATTCACTTTCTGTCCCCACTCACGGTGTGATATAAAAATGACTTTCGCTTTGCCTACCGTAATTTATGAGTGATAAGCAAAAGACCCATTTGCTTTTGGTTTTGGAAACGAGCATGCTCTCATTTTATGTTGTACGTCTTATTTGCATGCGGCTTTGACTATATGCTTCGAACATCCAATTTCTTTCCCAAACTTGAAACGGATACCTTCGGTTTAGATTGATCCAAAATTGTATATCCTATGGGGTGCCAAAAGTTTTCTGTTAGTTGTTGCAAATGTTTGAACACACCTGCAAGGTTTCGAAAGAAAAGCACACATACGCAACGCACAAGTAATTATAACATACAATCGTTGATATCAAAATTGTAAGGAAAATTGCCTTTTTTTTATTTTCTTAAGAGCAACGATAACAAATAACAAAATAATAAACAATATCTGTTGTTACTGTGGAGTTTCGGAGCAAATTTCTAGATTTTCGCGTGAGACATATGTGAACATTTATGAAAAAAGGAAGAAAACACGCACGAACACATCGCTATTTATTAAATTAGAAACAGTTAAGAGAGTTAGTTAGATTTCAGGTTTGGCAAAGTGAGATGAAGCCCAACTTAATGGCCTACAAGCTATATCGATCGACAAGTTTATCGAGCGATAAACTTAGCACATGTGTTTATTAGGGACAATTAAATAGTCAAAGGAAAGTTGGGACCAATTGACCTTGCTTGACATGCCAAAACTTTCGAAAAGTAGTAAAAAACTGTAACGTATTATTGGGATAGAAACAGGTTCCTTGGACGCTAACCCAATTTATTTATTTATATACTATATATATATATACATAAGATAAGACATTAATGTACAAGTTAATAATAAATATTTTTACCCTCATATGAAAGGAGAAGCATTTTTCAATAGAAATTTAAAGTAAATTAATTAAAAAATCTTTAATAGGCACCGACCTTAGTTCTCGTTCCGTGACAGCAACAAATATTGGTTGCCATTTATCGTTTTCATCTGAACTCTCCGAGCTTGAACGACCGCTTGGCTAAAGCAAAATCGAGAGAACGCCGAATAGAAAAAAGGAAATTTACCAAGTGATTTATCATATGAAAAAAATTTTTACAAAAGCAATTTTCACGATACTAACCACATCGCCAGCACTGCCAGCACTTGTAGTAATGCCCAAGATAGCATTAACGCCAACACCACCACCACTAGCGCTATTACCGCCAGCAAGAGCAGTGCCACTGCCGCCACCACCACCACCACCACCACCTCCGCCAACACTACCACTGCTGCCGCCTCCTCCGCCATTAAGTCGTCTGCTCAGCCAGCCAATATGTTTCAATTCACCAATGACATTCATTAAAGCACGATTGGCCTCCACGAGAGCACGTTGAGTGCTGCAGCTCATGCCACTATGCAAAGCATTGAACCAAATTAGAGCTTCCGCTGAGTCAGAAGCGCGTAAAATACATGAATGCACGCCGTCTGGTGAATGAAGCTCCAGACAACGATTCTCTACGAAAAATTGATATTTATGAAAAGAAAATAATAAAAAAATGAATAAAAAAGAGAAAGAGAAGAAATGGAAAGGAAAGGAAAATGTACAGGCAATTACTGTAACATTTGCTACAATATAATTTGATGAGCCGAAAAATCAACAAAAACAACAACAGCAGCAGCAACAACAATGATAATAAATAGTAGTAAAACTCATTAAATTTCTGGTTATACCCGGCAAAATAGTATGCAGTGTGTTTAGTGCAATGAATATACGTGCGTGTATTTGTCTCGCGCTATTTTTTTTTTAATTTAGTTCTATAACTGCAACTACACTTCTCGTGGGCATAAATTCCCGACAAATGAACCCCAGATGTGCTTGTTCCACAGTAAAATTACTGTAATACAACTGCAAAAGCAAGTGCTGCCGTTATTATTGCCGCTGCTTGTACTACCACACCCACTCATACAGTCACTACTTTATTAATAAAAATATAAAATAAAATATTTTGAGAATTTCTCATAACAGCTTCTGCTTTTCCTTTAACTAGCATAATTGTATGTATGCAGGCAGATAGCACTAAACAGTTGAGAGAGATTCCCAACCTATTTTGAACGACAACTTGACTAAGAGATGCAATGTGTATGGTTTTTGTTTGCTTGAAAATGCTCAGAACATAACCACAATCCAGTCTAAAGTCAGCCTTGAAAACATTTTTAAATAAGTCGTCATCATTTTCCAACTATAATTTATGCGGATCAAGGTTTTTTGGCTGCGTTAATTCTTTGCTATTAAACGGAAGTTCCACTATATTGTACGCTCTACAAAATATTAAGCTTTTGGCAAACCAAAAAACCAAAGTCACAGTCACGTCAACTGTTAACAATCTAATTTGCAAGGGCAATGCCAATACCGATGTATTAGTTTCAAATTGTGGATTTCGAAAATTGAGCTCACTTTCTTACTTGTGAAAAACATTGTGAACCCAAAAGAACACACAAAGCAATTAGAACGAATTTTTGGAAAATGCCGTCGTGTAATAGAAAGGAAAAGCAAAAATTCCATTTACTTTAAATACAACTTCATGTGATGCCTATTTAGGTTAATGTACCTCCGTTTTTTTAAGTATTTGTAAAAATGGTTTGAGAATCCATCTCTCACGACGATAAAACATAGACTTTAACAAAGTCGATTAAAACTGAAGCGGCGATTCAATTGAAGGCGCTTTCTCAAGAGTATTTTTAACCGATAGAATTGACTAACAAAATCCAAATTAGACGTACAGTTCAGAAATCATTTATACCATTTTGGCTGCATATTTGTTTTTCAAAGAGCTTTCAATAACATTAAGCCGTTTTTTCTTTTTTCAAATATATTCATATGCATACATTTACGTACTTAATGCACATATGTACGCCCTTAAGTACTTAATTTATGTTCATATTTTATTACATTTATGGATTCATGTACATTTCGCGCGCGCGCGCGCGTGTGTGTGTGTGTGTGTGTGTGTGTTTCTGAAAATTTTGCGAAACTAAGTTCTTTGTTTAGAGTTGAAAATTTTCTTAAATAAAGTGCTAAATGAGAAGCCGACTTTTAAGGCAACAAACGTTACAATTAACACATAAACTAAATATAAAATATTATTAGAGACACTAACGTATGCACATACAGTTATATACACATACATGAAGTTTTTTCTTAACTTAACTTAACTTCATTTGTATGTACGAAATATTGTGCAACACCCTCTTAAACAGTCGAACAACATAAAACGATGTTCTGCTATTATGACGATGAGGATGAAGATGAGGATGATGATGATGATGATGATGACGATGTTGACAAAGGGGAAGACTAAGATGTAAGTAAGCAAAGCGTATTTATGTGTACATGTGTGTGTGTGTGTGTGTGTGTGCGCGCGCCCAGAACGTTTGTAAGTTTATTTTAAATATGAACTAGTGTTTAAGTTTTGTTAACTTAAATTGAGCTTTCACTTTTCTACTAACAGCACTTTTCTTTCTGGCAACTCAACCAAAACTAAACAATAAATATAGTAGGATGGAGTCCTCCATATCCACTTATGCAATATAAGCACGCAATTATTCCATTCTAGAATGGGTCTAAAGTTTGAATGAACATCTCGATGTTGTACATACATAAATTTACGTTATATGAAGATCAGTAGTTTTTAATAACTATATACGTATATGTATGTATATATATACTACTATGATCAAAAATTAAGACCAATTTAATTGTATCTTTTCTTAAATCTATTTCTTCCTTACATATTATACATTTATGTCAACGTTCTCCTCGAAACAATTCTCATAGTCAATTTCCGGAATGGCCTTCATAGCTTTCTACGATTCAGCTGATATGTCTTCAATCGAGCCAAAAGAGAGTAGTCTTTCGAGTTTAGCCATTAGCCAGAAGACATATGGGGCTAAATCAGATGAATACGATGGTTGCGGAACGATACGGTTTGAATTGTTAATGAAATGGTTTCGAAAAACTAATGCAGAAATTGAGTGTTCTTGGTACCAATTGCGATTTGACGCTTTTCAGGCCAAAAAAATCTTTCAAAATGTTGTTAAATGATCCGTTCAAAATACGCGTCAGCATCAGCAAGGTCTCTAACTGTTAATCGACGGTTTTGAGCATCGAATGTTTCGTTCGTTCGACGCGACCTTCATCGGCAGAGGTTGATGATCGTCCGGAACGCTCTCCGTCTTCAGCCCTTTCTCGGCATTCTTTGAACTGCTTATACCCCTTGTCAATACTTCTTCCTGACAAATTCAAAGGCTCGTTTCATTTGGCAAACATAATTTAATGCAACTTCTTTGCTTTGATCACACAGTTCAAAAATCAGAACAAATATTTTTTGTGTCATATCAAGCGTAATCAAGCGCAGCTTCGAAACACTAATGACGTCTTTGATGTGGAATTTGGCACAGATGTCTATTACAATGCGAACAACATAGAAAAAAAGTATTTCTAATTTTCGATACACCTGCGCAATTTAACTCGAACGTTGGCCTTAGTTTATGATCACATACTAACATATATATTACTTTTCGGGTTGAACAACTTAAAAATTTTTCATAAAACAACAAAGTTTTACAGTCATAAAGTTAGAAATTATTACATTCATTACAATAATAATCGTTACCACCATCATCATTATCGTCATTGTGTGAATGGAATTTTATTTTTATACCCATCACCGAAGTATATTCATTTAGTCAAGACATTTGCGACGCCCAGAAGCGAGAGTCCCCGCCATGTATATATATTCTTGATCAGCACCAAATTCTCAATCGATTTAAACGCGTCCGTCTGTCCGGCTGTCCGCCTGTCCGACTGCCTAATGTCATAAACTATCTCCCGGCCACGAAAATGAAGCTATCGACTTCAAATTTTGCAAAAACATTGACAATTCAAAACGCAGCTTGGTACTTACAATGGGGCAAAGCTGTCGAAGGACACGTTCACAATACCGTACAAAATCACAACATTTCCGTTTTTGAAATACAATAAAAAATTAGTTTTTTGCTCATTACTCATACACTATAACAAATAAATGTACAAAAATTTGGAGGCATATTCTATGGGCGATGCTGTAGCACCTGTATGGAAAAAGTTAACCACGCCTATCCGATATTATAGTGTATCAAACAAGTTTGTGTAGTGTATAGTGTATCGAAACAAGTTTCAAAAATCCCATAAAGTATATAAATTGTTGGCCAGTTTCAGATCTGTCCATCTGTACGGCTGGCCAACTATCTAGTATCCCGTTAGCGAAAATGAACTTATTGCCTACCATTTGCAAAAGAATTTGCAAGTGCCCTAAACTTTTCAAGTGACATGTCTACAACGTCCACATGCCTATGTGAGAAAAACTTTTATTTTGAAAATCAGCCGCGCCCACATCATATTATAGAGCACGAAAATTTAGTTCTTTTACCTTTTTTTGTCTTTTTTTAGATAACGGTGATGATCTATAATCATTTAGAACACTTTATTCTACCATATAATAACTATTAACTAATAACTACTAACTTAACTATCTAATCATTTAGAACACTTTATTCTACCATATAATAACTATTAACTAATAACTACTAACTTAACTATTATATATACCATTTTTGAGAAAACATTATTATTATTATTAACAAAGGCAACGTGTTAATGTGCACATTGACCTGTCTTTAAGTACGCGCTTGGGGATTAAGGGGTGGTCCAAAGAGCTGAAGGATCCTTACATTACAAAAAAGCTACAGACATGTATAGTTAGACTAATACTTGAGTATGCCTCGATTGTGTAGTCTCCCCCCTATAAGTGTTATGTAGATTCACTTGAATCAGTTCAAAACCTATTCTTGCTGTTTGTCCTTAGGAATTTGGGTTGGGACCCACTTATTTCTTTGCCTCCTTATGAAAATATGTTGCTTCTGTTATCCTTACCGTCACTTGAGAATTTATAGATTTATTCTGGGTGTGTCCATCTTAATTAAGTTAATTAATGGTACTATCTATTCGTCCACATACCTTGGTGAGATTAGCTTTAATATCCTTAACCGCTTCTCTAGGCACTTCACATTCATTAAGCTGAGTCAATGTAAATATAATTAAGACCTGTTCAACCCGTTTAGAGTTGTTTGCAGAAACCTAAATGATGTCTGATGAATTCTATAAAGTGTTTAAGCTAACTTTTAATCTTAACATCTCATTATGATTCGGAAATTAATTGGTGTTGTTTACTGTATAGGTTGCCAAGCTTTTGTACGTTTGGGGTTCACGGCTTAGGGGTTCACTTGCAATTTGGTTCTGTATTGGTTATGGATATGCCTCTGTGCTAGTTGTGCACATGTTTTTTTTCTTTTTTCTCCTTCTTATTTATTTATATTTGAATTATTTATTATTTAATAATTATTATTATTCTTTTTTTTTTTTTCTTTACTTCTCCTTGTACACTTTATACTAGTTTTTAATACTAATTTGTATAAGATTTGCTTTTAAGAGTCAATTGAATTCGACTACTAATTTGTCTTAGCTGAGTTTCATGTGTAAGTAAATAAAAAATAAATAAGTAAAGAAACATTATTTACCTGGGTCGATGTATTTTAGATTTCGCGCCAAATGCGTTAATTGCAAAGGTATGTATCGCGTATCAGCCCGCGGTGTTGTTTTTGGAGCAGGCGGTGAGGCGGCCACTCCCGGACCCAAAGGACATAGAAATGCCCGTTGCAATTCCCAACCCACCTCCGAAATAATGCTCGCTTTTCTAAAGTAAGGTGTGACTTCACGTAGAAATTTTACTGCAATAAATTTTAAACGAAAATAATGAAATTGAACGTAATTTGTCAACAATACGTACATCTATTCCGTTAAATAAGAAAAAACAAAATCATATGTTTTTTATTTATTTTTTATATTGAGAGAACTTTCATACAATTACTGTGGATGGCAAATATTTCTTTACCATTAGTTTTCAATTGCGCTGCCAAGACATCAATGAAACAACTAGCTGTATGTATGCATGTATATATATATATATATATATATATATGCGTGTGTGTTTGTGTACGACTGGGTTGTCTCTCTAACGTGCACTTCACATACACTTGTACATACAGATAAGGTATAAATTACAAAATCCGAACAGAAAAAGGAAAAAGAAAGGAAATTGAGACCGTTAAGCAAGTCTTGAATGATAAAGAAGTATATAAACCTACATAAACCTAAGTTTATATATATATATATATATACGTCTGTATGATCAAATATGCAGTAGACAACGATAATGCCAATGTTGATGATAATGGCAACGAAACAGGAAACTGCACGGCTTGCCAATGTCAACGAAGACATTGGTGTCGTTCATTTTGCCGTACTCGTTGTCGTTACCATCGTCGACAACAATGTTAACGCGTAAATTCATTATGTTTTCCGCACTGCTTCCTTTACGTAATATTAGCAAATAAAAAAACTGCCAGTTTTTTTTTTTTTTTTTTAAATTTGCACGTATTTTTGCAAGTCTATCTATCGTAAATTTCTTCACTTGCTTCCATTTACTACCTGGTAAAAGAGTAATATGCCAGAATGCCAGAAAATGCAATTTTTCCGTTTTATTATAAGTATAAGAAAGTAACAAGTTTACACGCACACATACGCACATTTTCATATTCACGTATATACAAAACACAGGGACACAAACTTACCCACATATCTGTAGCAAGAAAAAATATGCACACACCGTTCGCGTCATTTCAAGTCATATGCATTTATATAAATGTCGAAAAATATTGTGGTGAAGCATGTGACACGCGTCAATGCTAGCATACGCAAGCGTATACACAAATACTAAGCAAATGCTTTTTCCAGCCAAAGCAATCAATGTGTAGAATAGCATTCACGTGTATATATTTAGTATATAATATATATATATATAATATATATATATATATATAATGCATGTATGCATGCATTTATGTATGTATGCATATGAATGAACATATATATGAATGTAGAAAGTCGCTATGATTACCACAGTTGCATATAAAGAAAAAGTAGGAAACCAGTAAACAAATTAGTTCCGCGTCTCTATGTAACAAACAATATTGTAACACACTTATATGGGTATATAATACAAGGATATGCATATGCACACGTATGTGTACAATACATTATATACGTTATCATACCGCGTTACATATATTCATCAAAAATCTATTTATAAATAATATATGCTAATATTCTCTTATAAATATATAAACAACTTAACTTTATAAGAACGCGAGCAATACACTCAGTTATTATTAGTAATTGGTATGAAAAAATCAGGAAATTGTAGAGAATTAAATTGCTCGAGTTTCCCTATACACTGGTCGTGCAAATATATATTGATTAGCACAAATTTATTTATAAATAGATATGTTTGTATATTTTGCAAATTTCGCGATAATAATTAATTATAATATTACATACATATATATATATACTATTTGTCAACTCAAGGATAATAAAATTTCTCGAAGACAGAGAACCATTTGAAACTAAAAATTTTCAAATTTTTTTCACTTTCCTCATCATCATTACTATGGAACGATTTCACAATGAGTGAAAACTTTATTATACATTTCAGCTGTGTTGCTGATAATAAATGAAGAATATATATGTATATACATTTTTCTTCATTTTCCTTAACCTTATACAAATATTTCACAAACAAATATAAATTTACTTATGTTGGTGAAGCGCAACTTTATCTAATGACGCATAACCCATCTCCAAAACTTCAACTTATTACCCGTTGGACCCGTTGGAACAGTGGCCATTATGTAAACATGATTTCCTAATATTCAAAGGAAAATCTTCAAACACTCTAAATTTCACAAGAATTCGCGCATACTATATAAGTTGAGAAGAGTATACATGCGCATAGATGTCTATATACGTGAATATACTCCAAATATGAAGCGAACTTGCACAGAGAGAATCATTTACAATAACTAAAGTGCTGTATTAAAATTATCTTGAAAAATAATAAAATCCCCATCTGTTTAACTTCGAGCTAACTCTGGACACTTACCAATCCTAAGGAATATGACATGAAATCGTATATTCCTCCTCCCAAAGTGTTTTATTTTGTATGATCATTCCCTCCGAAGATGTGCCTTACACATGCAAGAGAGACAAGAATAGGGGCATGAGGGCCACAGCCTAGCTGGTTCGTGTCCGATAAATGTTATGCCTTCCTCGACGGAAGTCCTTACCATACCTACGAGGGGCCAAGCGTACCATACAGCACTGAGACTTGGCGCAATTCTTGTTTACTCGGCCACTCATGCTTTATATGATTCTTTTATGTACTTCAACCGATTTTCTATTCGCGGTATACTGTAATATTTATTTATCAATTCACATCGTTCAAATGAAAGACGCTTTTGTCAGCAATTGTCACGAGCATGAATTTTAATTGAGCTTTAATAAAAAACGCCACGACATTTTTCTATATCCATATATATCCATCTATATGCTAGTCTTCTAGTTCTTATTCCTTATCTTCATTGCACCTGCGACTAAACCTAAAATGTTTTTTAATAAACATACAGGAGTTTACATGAAGAATAACTACAATGTTAAAGTAAAGGCCTTCATTCGCTCGCTTCATGCACTAATTTTGTTCGAGCTTTCTCAGTAAAAATTCGTTGCCCTATTTGTTTGTCAAATAAGTCGTGTAATCTCGTAAGGACACAGTCTTTTTAAAAGCTAATTCGCATAAATTTCCTAGTTCAATAAAACATTTATGTTCAACGATACGACAGTTAAGTTTTCCAAATGTGATTTAATGTAAGCTACACGTGCATCGAAACAAAAACAATGCGTTCATTTTAAGAGATATATTTACATATTTAAAGAACAGGAATAGATTGCCCCTTTTCCCACATATTGGACTCACTAAACGCTCTTTTTGTAAGCTCTTTCGCAGCCTCTAACGATTGGAGGTGTGTTCGTCGACGAATCATGCCCGCTTTTAAACGTGATCTACCACTACCAACTAAGAACATAGCCAAGCCAGGTAATCGACATTGCATGCATTGCAAAAAAAGCAACGCAAATTGACGGAAAATTTGGATAAGAGAATACACTCTGCGACATTAGCGTGGCATTGTTCGAAGTGGAATACAAACAGGTTCGTTCAAACGATCGTTTGACGGAAAGAATGAAGCCGACTTTATGAATCGAAAGATGAAGGAGAAAAGAAATCTATCCAAAGAGGAAAAGCTACTTCATTTCCGAATTAATTAAAAAGTTTCCTGATTATTACAATCTTCTTATCTTCTTACCTTATCTTATTAGAATCTTCTTATCTCTCTCTCTTGTGCTATAATTTGCTATAATTTGATTTGTATAATTAATTTCTGGTTGACTTATTTTTTCGCTTTACATTCGTATTCATATTTTATTTCAATATTGCAACAAAATTGACCGCATATGACGAGCAAAAAAATATTGTTTCGTCCAAAATCAAGAAAAAAAATTTCGAATAAATTTCTTCCGCATGCTTTTCGCAAGATTTAATCAAATCGGATTGTTTCTCCTCTTCAAACATGAAAAACTGCTACGTGATAAATATATGTCAACAGTGCAAACAGTGTGGAGGCTGTTATTGAGGACTCTTTTCACGATAGCATCGATTCTCAATAAAGATAGAGTAGCAAAGGTAGCAAAATTGTATCAAGACAAAAGACAAAATCCGAATAAGCAGTCGAGTAGGTAAGAAACGAGACTACCAAGTTAGTGTTCGCGTGCTTATACCTCAAAGCAATAGCGGGTACTTCGGTTATAACTATAACCGGAACACACTCAGTCGGTAAAGGCATAACGCTTGCCAATTGGGCACACACCCACTAGGTGGCAGTCGAATACACAGTGACTATCTTTCCATACGAATTACGATACCTATCACGGGGGCTATATTAGATTTTTCATTTATTTGTAATGTCTTGTCGTGCAAATTGATTAAGTTTTGGAAGTCAGCAAAACAGATTGGATACAACATGCATCTTTGAATCCCATATATTAGTGAAACCAACGATTGATATTAATAACATCGATACAACCCGATGCTTATACCTATGAAATTTTGGTATAAGCTAATGCAATATGATAGAATTATTATTGACTACGCCAACCATTTTAATTGCTTTTCTCATAAGCTCTCGTCATTCGTAATGCTAAGTATCACCACTAAATGAATATAATGCATATAAAGAGAAAGTATATACAGTAGCTAGCGAATCTGTATTCGCAGTTGAGAAAACTAGTTTTTCGCAAATATACTTACTTTACGTTCAAAAGGTGAATTAAAAAAACGTGGTAACTTTAAAAGAAAGACGTGAGATGAGAAAAGGAAAAGGCGCAGAAGGGGATCTTTGATAAGACAAGAACAATCCCCGTAAAGCGTACGATTGGATTGGATTGGATAGCTTGCTTTGATAAAAAATTATGATTCTCACGAATGCGTTTCGAGTGGCTTTTTAACAGCTACAATAAAACGAATCGTTATTACCTAATCAGCGAGTGCTCAAGCGGCAATTGCTGGCCGCTGGCTTCCTATTTCTTGCTCTTTTCTTACTTTTGTCTGACCGTCGCCGTGCTGCACAAATAAGACACATCCCCTGAGTGATTGGCCATGCCGTCAAAGCTACTACTGGCATTTGCCGCGGCTGCAATATAGATATCGCCTTTAACAAAATAATTTACATTATATTTAGAAAATGTCCACGACAATGTTCAAGACAAAATGTGCAATTTTTTTGCAATCTCGACCGTTCGCTTACAAGTTACGAGTGGTTTAATGACATTATTTTTATTGTTTACAAAATGATCGAAAAGTTCAAAGTTCGTGTGTTAATGTTTAAACATTGCTTCTTAATGGATAAAAATACCGCTCAAATTTCATTCATTGTTGACGTGGAAAATATTGTAAGAATCCTTCTTTGTGTAAAGCAAAAATTTGCCGCTAGTTTGGTGATTTTAAACGAAATCGAACGCGAACATCGATAAAGCTGAACAAAGTGAACGATCTGCAGAGAGAGTTGCATCGGAAAACATCCACACAATTCTCAAAATTGTCCTCGATGACCGAGTAATAAAGCTGCAAAAGAACGCTGACATACTGAAGGCATTAGAAGGCAGTGTATGCACTATTTTGAATGATGGTTTCGGCATGCGATTGCTCAGAGTGTAACAAAGACGCTACGTGACGAGAATACTATTGGCTGCAACAGCAAATTTGCGTGAATGGAAGTTCGAATCGCTGTCTCAACCACCGCATTCTTCAGATCTGACACGCTGAGACTATTACGAGTTTGGTAATTTTGAAAGATTTTGATCAAATGACGCGATTATTACGAAATCTAACGAGTAGTTTGAAGGTCTTAACAAGTCGGACCCTGAAATTTTGCATCGCTTTAGAAGCAAACTATGTTCACCGATGCATTTAACGAGCGAATGAATTCAATCTGGAAGAGGTACGTGAAAGATGCGGAACAATCGGTTTTTAGTCGATCTGGATTTGGGCGAAGGACGTCCAAATTAAGAGAATATTCCAAATTTTGACTGAGTAATTCAGCTTTTAAAAATGCCAAATTCTTACTTCGTGTACTATATTTGCTAAGCTTGGGTCAGAAGTGATTCGAGGTGAGAACTTCTGTTCAACCCAACAAGACGATGTTATGATGACCACAACCGAAGCTTGAGCTTACCGTCATTCTACCACAAATGCGAAATTTTTTTTTATCAATTAACCGCCAAGTTTCGTGAAGGCAACTTAAATTTGTGTCAACGCCTGCGCACGTGCTCGATCAATAATCGAATTAATGGAATTGCAGTATGATTTTTCAAAAAGGTACAAATACTGACCAAATCTTTGCATATTCTTCTATTTACCGTTAAATCTCAAGTAATTACAACGTATTCATAGACAATCGATTTGAAAAGCTTGCGAAAATTCGGTCCGAAGGTAGCACAAATAATATGGAAAACTGTTACGGAAAGTGATATAACTTTGCTGAACAATGTATAGTGAAACAAAATTATCTCTTCAAGTATAATTTCAGGTAACAGTGAGCTTTCCAATTATCACGACACAGAAAAATATACTTCGGGGACTATCTGAGTGTTATTAATCGCTATTCGCTATCGCGATAAATCTACAAATCTTCAAACGTTTGTTGATTACAAAACAACAAACAAAGCAACTTGTTGTTGTGGTCTTTCACACAGACGCGCAAGGGGTAAAGTTCATTTGTGATTTGAATTAGATCATTGTCCAAGCTGAGATCGCAATAGTGCGCAATAGGCTTAATGCAGCGACAAACGGACACACAATCAAATATGACAAACACGATTTTACTATTTACGTTGATCAAAAAAGAGAACTTGTAGTGTTTTGAGGCGTACTTGTATGCGTTCCAAGCAATTGAAAAATTCAGTTTTACATCTGTAGTAGAAATAAAGCGAAAAATTATGAATACATTCGTGTATGAGTGTGCATTTAATCAAAATTCCTTCTTTTCTACACATTCTTGTAAGCAGTACCAAGTTGGGCTGTACTGCACTGTGCAAGTTTTATCGCATGTTGACTGTAAAGCTAAATAACGCTATATGTAAATTACTGTTCGCCTTTTTTTTTCTTAGTTTTCGGTAGGGTTGTCCATTTTCTTTTTTCTTTCTTTTCTCTCTATATTGTTTTGTTTTTTTGAACTTGCGCTCCAAATAAACATTTTTCAAGCCATAATTCTAAGCAAACAAAAGTTACTGACTGTGTTTTGCTGCAGTTACTTGTTGTTATGGAATAGGAAACGGCAGCAAAAGTAATAGTAACACTAACAACAACAACAACGACAACGACAACGGCAACAATGTTACAACAACAAGCAATCATCTCATAACCAACACGAGCGAAGTTGTGTAAATTATCCATTTAACTGCAAACAAAGTTGACGAAAAGTTCTTTTTAAGCAAACACAACCCTTTAACCCACACAACAATAGTAACGACAACTAAAGGAATAGAGAAACATAAAACGACAATAACAATTCTATAATAATAATAGTAGTAATAATAAAAATAATAATAATAATAAAAACTACGAACAAATGCACTTTTTCTACTCACTGTTTAAGAAATGATACCACATAAGTAGGCAGAATAAGAAAAACAAACAAAATCAAGCCTCTACTGTGTGTGCCAGAGGAAGAAGATATATATTATTGGGTCCCTAATATTTAAAAACTTCGAAAGTTGTTGTACATTTTTGTGAAATATACAAACACACAAAAAAAAAAAAACTTATCAAACAAAGCAAATAACAAGAGTAAAAACTAAACTTTTCTGTTGTGTTCCCTTCTGTATGGCAAAAACTAAATGTAATGAAACCCACATCACTGGCCACAAATACGATAGTTAACATGTGGTTAAAGTCATACATAAACTTGTATATCTGCCTAATGTTTATATTATTTTAGATTTAATGCACTTAGTGCGAGGAAAAGCACACAATTTTTTTTTAATAAATATGAAAACCACAAAAAGGAAAAAATCTATGCACAAGAAATCTTTTAATACCGAACACATCTGTGACCTGCATATTTTCTTCATAACGAAGCGAAGGAACCAAAAAAAAAAAAACCGCCTAATAAAAGTTTCTACCGCTCCAAATACCAAAACTATTGTTATAAGAGTATGAAGTACGAAGCTTTTCAAAGACTGCAATAATTCTATTTAAAAGCCATGGCACACGTCCCGTTTCCTGCAGGGTGCTAGAAATTGAAAGGGGAATTGATAGCTTAGATTTATTGTGCCAGTTCTTTTGCAATAAATTTGCAAGAAGTTCGAAGAAGACTTTAACAATTCTAAGCGTTTTACACGAACTGATTGCAAATAGCAAAGCATATCGTCTAATACCGTTATGCATAATTTAGTCGATAAATTTGCGTCAATTATTTGAGTTCTACGCAGAAATGAAAATCAACTTATATAAGAACTTTATTTGACTTTATCGATTATCAAGATTATCCAGGTGAGTTGGATATAAAGCAATTACTCTCGTGCAACGTGTCCACTTGAAATTACTGCTTCTGCATAATAAGAATAATAATTTTGTAGCCGAAATTCGAGCTGAGTTGTTAGCGCGATTCGACTAGAATTTCCTTCATTGAAAGTAAGCCCGTCAGCAAAATCCGGCATCACAAGAAGGCCTGAATATGTTCGGGAACATTATTCATTTTCGTATTCTTAAACTTTATGTACCCGTACGCATATCTTTTCTTTGCACTTTACTCTGTTCGACAGCATAAAGTATTCTTCTGCTGACTTTTCTTCTTTGCTTCTTTCCCTTTTTTTTTTTTGCTGCTTTCTTTGTTTTTCTGCCGTAAGAGAGCAACAGCATACGAAGAAACTGTTTACCAAGTTGATGCTGCCGTCTAATACTTAAGAAAATGGTGATATGAAATTTGCGTTTAGCTAATGGACTCTTTAACGTTTTATGATTTAGTTAAAGCCAAAATAGTTACCCACCGCCCATCTAAAGTTATTCTACTATATTAATGGCCATAGCAATGGCGATGGGAGTGTGGCTCCCCTGCTGTGTGACTATTATTCTTCACAGAGCTACACATATACGTACACTTTATTATTCATTTGTTTGCCGGCAATCAGATTGTGAATAAGAAAAAAAAAAAAGGAATATTATAAAATATCAACTATTCCGGAAACAAACGTCAACGGCATACACTTGAAACTTTTCATGTGAGGAAAAAGTTATGCACAGCTTGTGTTTTTACACAAAATATAAAAGTTAAAGAATATTCAAACAAAACAAAAAAAAACGAAAATAACATAGATAGACAGACAGACAGACAGACAGATGTTTGTAAGAGAAATAATGAACGCACATTAGTACACATACGCACACACTCAAACATATTTTGGTAACTAGGGTAACACTTAGACCAAAGAAACCATAACTTATGATAATGAATTAAGTTTTTAAGCAAATGGTTAAAGGTCATTAAAATAATAGTTTAGAAAATCTCGATTACCAATAATCCTTTTACTCCTTTTTCCCTTTCAATAGATTTAAAAAAGACACTGTTTGCTCTATTTTGCATGTCTACATGAACTGCACACTCTAATCTCTGATATCCGGCCGATACTAAATATTTTTCAACTTTTGTCCATCATTACCGCGGTAATTATTATTATTATTTTTATTAAATTTTATATTATTATTATTATTATTATTAAATGTTATCTTTCTCTATGCATTCTTTCCTAAATTTTTTATCATTGCATTTTTTTTATTTTCGCTGTCAATTCAGTGCGTTTAGCTCAGGTAAATCTTTGGTTGATGGAGAGATTCAATGGAGGTGATGGCCGCAGCTTAGTGAATGTGCACCCATTAAGTAATATGTCTTCACCGATTCGAAGTAAAGTCTACCGCACTGAGATTTGAATCCGCGAACACTGAGTTGGTGGTTGCGATTCCTACCCACTCGGCTACTCATCACAAGATTGATGGTATACTAAATAAATTTTTCCGCTTATAATATCCGGAAAAACACATAATAAAAAGTCTCAAAAAATATATATATTCTAAGTCCGCTTTAAATTCTAAACGTCAGCCATTTTCATTTGTCGTCTATTATTCTGTTTGAACACTTAAAGTAGTAGAAATTGTGATGTAACACCGCAAACTTGTCATCTACGATCGTAAAATATATCTCCGGATCATGTTTACCCCGACTAACCACGAGCACAATTTTTAAAAATTCCAAAAAGAAAAAAATTAACGAATTGTGCGCACAAATAAGTGTTGAGGATTTTTTTTTTATAACTTTGAAGCTTTATTCAGAGCAATTGGTAAAATGCAGTTTATTCAAAAGATTATGCCTATGGATAGTTACGCCTTTTTCCTAACTTTCAGGCAATTTTCGAACTCCATCGCGAAAGAAGTCTCGCCTTTTAAGGCTATCTCTAAAAGAGCCCATATTTTGGCATCGACACAACAACCGAAGCACCATTTATCCAAGCATTCAGTGCAAAAATATGCACGATCAAGTTATAAATAGAGATCCGATAATTAAAAACTCATATCTAAAATCTAAGAGCGATGGGTCCTGCAACAACTAATTGACACTAGATTTATAGACGATTTGCACATACCCATTTCTACGCAAGCCCATCAATTCGAGGGGAAGCCGAAATTTAAAATATGGCATAAGCATTCCTTGACCGATTAGAAGTATGAGGTTAAAAAATATAAATGATCTGTTGTGTACACGCCGATAATGCCGAGCAAACTGAAACAGCCTCGCGGAAAAGGATGACAATTTTTTCAAATTTTCGTCTATAACTTTCGATCCCGTAAATATATCTCTGAAAAGGTGTTACCCAAATATCTACCGGAACCAACACTATGTTCGGCGATTGATTTAACAACACGTCCACAATTAACGATTAAATAGGCGAGTTACGATTGCACTAAAAAAGACTATAATAGCAACAATTAAAGCTAAAGTTCACAATTAAAGCTACTTGATTTTCTGTTTTTATTGAGTTCGCTGAGTTAGTATTTCGCGTAAGCATTACCGACCGTAATCCTTACCGACTCTCCATTTGTGACAATTTCTCAATCTTTCTTGATCTACGCATCTGTAATGTATCATCCTTTTTGACAACTTCTATTTCCAGTGGTCTTTATGTGATTTGTTTCCCTTTTCTTTTTCCCACAGCTATGCGTGTGTGTGTGTTTATAAAATTTTGTATATAAATTGCAGGATATTTGCACGAATTATCTGTTCGTTTGTGTGTGTGTGTGTCTGTGTGGGATTTATATATAAACGAGCATATAAACGAGCACAGATGAGCGTGCGAGCGCCTCTGTATATTCTTCTATTTTACATATTGTTTACATATGTTTATTGTTTGCTCGAATTTCTGTAGGGCTTCTTGGGATTCCCATTATCTTCCATCGTCCATCTGAAATTATTTGCAAACGTATTTCGTTTGATTTTTTTTTTTTTTTTTTTTTTATTTGGAATGAAGAATTTGGCGTAGGTTAAAGTGGTTCGCATTATGTCGAGTAAATGATCGATATCGCTTTTGCTGTAGACGTAGCTGTAGCGGATCGATTGAAAGCATTTTCATTTATGCAGAGCATGTTTTCATTGCATTGATGCACACTTTTGAATAATTTGCAATGAATACCTGTTGTAGGTTTTAAACGATCGATGCATTACGAGCTTGTTTCAATTTTCAGAAGCATTTCTTTTGATTGATATTTAATTTCTTTTCTGATATAAATACAATGCTTTTTTAATGGTTTTATTTATTTATTTATTTTTTTGGCTCTTACACTGAGACTTCCTGGCATGTGTCTGACAAACATTGTGTAATAATGTATTAACACTAGTACTACCAAGTAAGTCAATCTAATCCTTTTCATGCAAATTATTTATGAGCTTTTTTATACGGAAAGATTTTAAAAATCTATAATCAATTTTTCAATTTCTCATTGGCATGGCTCCCGAGAGGCCGCTGATACGTCTCAGCTCTATTTCCATCAAATCAAATCAACTTTGATTCCCTTTCTTTGCACAATTGTAGCGTCTCAAACATGAGTATAGGAAACTGAAGTTTGTCACGAAAATCAATTAGAAAGACAAGAAGAAGCACGTGAAAAATTGCTTATGATCTGCCCGCAAACACATGACAAGACATGAAATAATCGAAAAAAAACCGATAGTTTTTTTAGATATTTGTCTTTATAATTTTCGGCTCGACCATTACACCGATATTCTTCAGGCTCGGTTTCGGTTCAAGCATAGCGCTAATTAATTTTCAATGAATGATCAAATCACGATGAAATAGAACCGTCCGCCGACGTTTATTAAAAAATATTAATAATGGCATATTTATTTCATATAAAAACTTTATTAAAGTATAGCGTACTCGTAAACACGATTCAATGCAATCCAAACCTAGTGCGTTCCTAGTGTGCGTTCTTGGAACGAAATATGTCAGTGCACCAAATTTCATCAAACTATTTCGAAAATTGCAACCTATTGGATGAACACAAAGACAAACTGTTAGACAGACGACGAGTTTCTAAAAAATAATTCCAAATCGATTGCTATAATAAAAAATGAGCGCTACATTAAATTTATATAGCTGTGGCATACATTCGCATAACTTTGACATATATGGTGTATAAAAATCTGTTCGTTGTGTTAGGTGTGAAAAGAGGTTTACATGGCTTTCAGAATTTGAAAGAATTTGGAACTGGCTCAGAATATTACGCTTTTAACGGATAAAGTTGTTGCAAAATGCTTCCATGCTTCGAGGATAAGTTAAAAATGTACTTCTCAGAAAAATCCACATCAACTCCTTATTAAATAATTGCACGAATTTTTATATGTGAAGAAAGTGTGAAGGATAAGCGCAGAAAAAGCAATATGTGTGTGCTTTTTTTTTTTTTTTTTTTTTTTTTTTTTTTTTTTAAATATCACACACCACTTGTGTTATAGGGTATATTAGACTTGTGCAGACGATTGTAACACACAGAAGGACTTGATATAGACCCATCTTTTATTATATCGGCGGATTTAGAAAATGGAATACTAGGAATCATTTTCCGTCTAAAGGCTTGCCCTTGTACTCTTGTGTTCAGCCTACAGGTTACAATTTTCGAGATAATTTGATGAAATTTCGTACACTAGTCTGCTTTAGGCAAGCACGAAAGCTATTAAAAATGATTCGTATCGGTCACTTGTTCGACCACGAAATTGAACCTTTGTAATCGAACCTTATCGAATTTGATCCATATAGGTCTATTTTTTGAATCTCACAACCCATACAAAGATTCTAATGAAAAATAACCCTTTATATGCCAAGAAGATTTAATTTTTAATATTTTATGATAAATATTTTCCCTTAGTAAATCAGCCATAGCGAATTAGGATCACATAGATTAATTTTTTAGACGGCAGCCGCTATAGGGGCTCTATTCAAAGCTACTCTTTCTAGTTTGTTATAACGGAAGAAGCTGGAAAACAATAAAATCTTCGACAAATAAATTAAGTTTTTTAAATTTGGACCGCGTTGCCGAATTTTGATGAAAATTATGCATTTACATGACATAACACAACAATAATGTACAAATTTTGGGGTACGTAAAAAGGTGTAGGATACAAAATTGTGGGGCTTGCCCGAGTATAGCATTCTGACTTGTTTTTTTTTAATTTTGTTTTTTACATGCATATGCTTGACTTGATAAACGAGTGCGGAGATGTGCGAGCTTAGTTAGCAAAACGAAAACGTTGCTTTCACAATCTGTGGCCATGAAACGTGTCAGTTGCGTAAATTGTAAAAACCAAAAAAATAAAAGGAGATCGGGTAGCTTTCACCGAATCGTTAATATCATTATAATACATTTGTCCAAAGAGTAAACTAAGTCACACTTCACGAGCTCATGAGCTTATTTTACAAAAATTTCACCTCTCATGACCACGCCCACGAGCCAAAGCTTTTCATTTTCTGCTCAATTACGAAGAAAAAAAGAAAAATTTTAAACAATTTACACGCTAAACAATGTATTTGTCATGAAAGTAGGGACAACACGTGGCCGCCGATGCATTATAAGCGAAAGAGAAAAGTTCATCCACCTTGCGGCAATAACTATAACGATAAGTACATTTTCCCAACACCATATTGTTGTAATACAACAATGCAACAAATCACAGAGAATAAGGGAAACTTGTAAATGACACGGAAGGTAGCAAAAGATCTCATAAGAAACAATATAAAAATGCATTTCATTTTGCCTGTGGCGTCTCATAAGGTGTGCATGTGCTAGCATATGGGTGCCATAAAAATGTATAAAAACACAAAAGAAAGCTTTATCCCCTTTTGGGGCGAACTAAATGCCCATCATAAAGCAAACATAGGAAAATGACTCAGTTTTTTCTTAACTGCAATAAATTGGAAGCCTCCGATAAATGTTCGTGCAGAGTTTCAAATCGATATCTGCAAGAGTTTGTAAATTACTGGGCAAACTATTTTAAAATGCTTATTTTTTCTTATACAATTATTGTTGTTGTCTGTTTTTTACTCCACTGCGTGAAAAGTTTAAGAATTTAGACAACAAACAACAAACAAAGAAATATATAGAAGAGTAGTAATAAGTTTGCTAAAAACCTTACGTTAGGCTTAGGAAGGTTTTTCTATTTTCGCGATTAATTTGTTTTAAATAATTTTTATTTTATTTTAACCTTTTGTAAATATTTACAAAGGTTTTGTTGTCTCCTATAAAAAAAATTAACAAACATTTAACGGATCTTCATATTTTCATAACTTTGATAGGCTTCCATTTGGCCTTTGATTTTCCCACGGTTTTAAGACTAAACGACCTAAATACAGACTGCTTTGCAGAGGTAAAAGGACTAAGCGACCTGACTTCCCATTAGTTGGATTGAGTATTTCAGTAAACTGAACTCCAACTTCAGCTAAATCGCCTTTCAGTTCATTATTTAAGTCAGGTAACTCTGGAACGCCATAAGTCTCAGCAGGTATTTGCCAAGCTTCACTAGCCGCTTGCTGCTCCAGCGAATTATTTTCGTCCATTTGTTCAACAATGACAGTTTCTACATCTTTTTTTGGAGTCAAATTTAAATCGGGTGCTCCATAAGTTGTGAGTGGATCTTGTTTTGTTTTTTTGTTTTCATTTTTAGTTGATGAGGTCTGTTCAGCGGCAGGAAGATCAGCAATAGCATCAGTGTCAAGACTATTGCCGTTACCAAGAGCGGAAATGAAATTTTGGTCTGATTTTGGATGTGGGAGTTGAAAGCCCTCCGCAGGTATAGGTATTACTTCTGCATCTATTGCGAACACATCATCTAATTCTTCAGGCAACCCATAAACTGTACCTGACATATTTATAATTCCGATTTCCGGTAGGGTTGTTGTGCGACGTGTTATATCATCCATATTTTTGATAACCGCTTTCGGCGTGCGTTCTGTGGGTAATTCAAAAGGTATGCTAGGACGAAAGCCAGCTTCAGGATAGCCGATTTGTTCTGATGCCAATGAGGATGGACTTGCAGAAAATTGTTTTTGCCTGGACGACAATTTAGGATTAACTACCCTTATCGGTATAGCTGTGATTAAACTGCCGGCCATCGTCATCAACCATAAACTAAAAAAACTCTTCATATTATTAATAAGCGATTTAATCTGCGGTGACAGTGCACTAGCAAATCCAAACTGTTGCTTTACCATTTTTTTCACATAGCTTTTATAGCCAAAAATGGTAGACACGTTTAAACGAAAAAAAATGTATATATAAATTTGTTTTGTTTTTTTAATCTAGCAAAAAATCGTAAAAACAATCTATTCATCATCATGACCAGAATTGAAGTTCTACTTCGCTTAGGGAATTAATCATATCAAGGCAATAACTCATTATATGATTCAATGATTACGTATTTCATACGCAACACACGATTCGTTCATGTAAGCGCAATAACAAAAGCAAAAACAAACGAAACCACATCAAAATCTAAAAACACCTTTAATTTTAATGGTAATTTGTATTAAGTGATTATCAACCATCCGTCCAGATCAAGTTAAATCAATACAAACATATCAAAAGCTGTCTCTCTATCAGCCCTACCCCGCTACTCATACGTTGCGTTCACGTCACGGCCGTTAAATGTGCAAAGGCAATCATGTTTGTGTGCATACGTATGTGTGTGTTTATGAATGAGTTAATTTGTCTCATATGCCACTCATGTACTGTAATTTATAGTATTGTTACGATTTTGCATATATAGGTGCGCGTACATACCGTGTCCCGTTGTCTTTTTATTCATTTCGTTTTTTTCAAGTTTCTCCTCCTTCCCCAAGTATTTATATACAAGGCACTGAGTTTGAAAATGGTGTAAGTTTTTATTTTCACGGAGCCACCAGAGTAAATAGCAATAGTTTGTAGCCTTGAACCAAATCTGAGTAATCTTATAGAAAATTTGTAAATGATATCAAATTTTGTCTACAATCCAAAACAAAAAGTAGGTGTTATTGTGGATATAAGATATGGAAGAATTCACCGAAAGAAAACTGCAACAAAGATTGAGGAAAATTTAGTTCACCATATCCGCTAAGACCAGTTGACACTAATCGCTCATTGTACTCGCAAGCCTATGTATTTTTAATAAAAAAAAAAAAAAAAAAAAAAAAGAAAACAATAATCGCTTTTATTAACAACTTGTTTAGAGAACTCAAAATGTTCTTTTTTCTCTTCATTGCTATTAAAAAAGCTAGAAATTTTTTTTTATTTTTTTGGTTACAGAATATAAAAACGTAATTCTTGTTATGTTGTAGTAACATACAAATGCAAGGTACAAATAGGAAATGCGAAAGGTAAAGTTCCGAGTGAAACACGTAATTTCGATGAAATTACCATCAAATGCGTGAGATTATCTCTCCGTTCTTCTACCACATTAACGGTTGACATGACAATGTGTTCGCAAAAGAAAAACACCAAAAAAATGCTCACGACAAAGAATGGAAAACAAAACAAGACCGATTGTATAAAAAACGCCGCACATGGAACGCATATCAAGCAATTGGCAAAATGCAGAAGAGGAACTTGGTTGTTCATGAAAAGGTTAGTAAAAATTACTCATTCATTTCATTTTTTTTTCTTTTTTGGTTTTCCCTCATATGTTCCCCGCATATGTTTATACGCATACAACCATCAGACATTTTCAATGATATGAGTGAAATATAGATGCCTGTGCTCACAGACGAAATGATTTGATGTTATTATTGAAGCCACTCTCAATGACCGCTCATCGTGAGTGCATAAGAAAGTTGCAGTAGTGTTACTCATAAATTAAAAGGAAACACGAAATATTCATGTGGATTTCCACATATTACGTTTTATCTGTTTTTATCCATTTTAGAAGTTTGTTTCATTTTGATAGAGAAATATTCTCTTTCTCGTTAACCTGTTGCAGGTAAACTTTATTTTATGTATTTTATGCATTTAAAAATGTACAAAACAACATTTTTATTTAATTTCATTAAAACCACTCGAACAAAGTCCTTTTTTGGTTTTCTCCTTTGTTTCCCTTTTCGCAAATATCGACCTAAATGCTTCTCAAAGCAAAATAACTCATACATGGATGTTTATCTATTTTACGTACATGTGTCTTTGTTGCCACAAGAAAGGTTAAAATTATACTACGAGAATGAATGGAATCAGACAATCACTAACAAACAGACACGCACTCGCCGCTCTTGGCGATTATGTGTATATCAATTTATTTCTGTTGTATTTGCGAGGGCCGTGTAGATAAATGATGTTATATTTTTTTTTAGTTTTCTTTTTCATGATATCCATACGCTATGCAGCGCCACAATATGTCATATGTGTAACCGACCGAACGAACGAGCGGCCAACTAACTAATCCAACATTATGCACGGCTATCATCAACAATTGTGTGTATGAATAATATTAACTGTACGTACATATATATTATACTATATACACATATCTACAGATATATATGTCTGCTATATGATGCTGATGTTAAAAGTTTATTGAAGTTATTATACTTTTTTCTCGTCTACACAAACCAGCAATCAAGCGCAAGAAACAAAGACCAGCGAACCAATCAACCAACAAAAAAGGCAAAAAGATTTTTTAAACACTTTAATATTCATCACATAAAGCATACACATACACAGTTTACGTTGACGTTGATATGCTACCGTCATCGTTCGACATTATAATCATGCGCCATCAATAAATTTTTTAATATACAATGCAGCCAATATAGCGATACAGCGTAAGGAAGCCAATGTAAAATATGCATTATTCATAAACTCTTTTTCCCCTACATTATGGAGCTTACCTTCCAAATCCACAACACGGCCGGCTCTTTTCAGAGCGCGAACTGCCTCATCATGCGTAGCTTCTCTGAGTTCTTCACCGTTTACACTTAAAATGGCATCGCCTACATAAAGACCTTTAGCTTGATCGGCGGCCATACCACGAAAAATTTTCGATATAAGTATGGGCATGCGGTTCTCCCGTCCACCTTTAATGGATATGCCGAGACCATTGTTTTCGGATTTGATAATGCGCACCTGAATCAAATGAAACGAAACGAGAAACGATACAAAAGAGTAGTAATTTAATGATTTTTATTTGTTTGTTCGTTTTTTTTTTTTTTTTTGATCACTTACATGTCTCTTTTGATTTGCTACATGATCAGGTACATCGCACATATCCATGCCATTGTCTGAAGAGTTATTATTGTTTAAAAAATGTTCGCTATTGTCGATACCGTCCATCTCGTTAGTATTTAACACTGGACCATTATTACCTCCGCCACAACCACCGCTAGTTACACTGTTATTAACACTGCTTGAAACACTACTAACTCGCCCGCCACCTTGCATACCTTGCATCGATGTCGATGTGGGTAATGATCCGTTTTGTCCGCTGTGATTGCTCCTGAATGCAAAAAGTTATACTTTCATCATGACTGGCCACAAAAGACAAAAAAATTTGAAATGCTTATGCTAACCCAAGCGTGCCATTTAGCGTGGTAGATTGATCTGCAATGCTTCCCGTATTGTCACACGGTTCATCTAAACTGATAGCTAAATAATCAGTTTCTAAGGTTACTAGCACACGATACCATGACCCACGTACTCGTGTCTCTAGTGCGCCAGAGCGCATACCAGATGATGATTGAGTGGGCAGGGGCTGAGTCGTCGCACTGTTCAGCGTCCTACCCAAACTGGATGACTCCACCATATTAGATTCCAGTTTTCGTTGTTATTACACTATTGCTTTATACAATTTTCTATGTATATTATATTACACGTGTGGTGGCTATTATCTATTTCCATTTATTTATTTTCGTTGCCTGTATTTATATCATTTTAGCACAACATCCGTTGCGAAAGCAATGAAAATGCTTTTCATATTTTT
>KK502416.1:420408-543934 GCA_000688735.1 Glossina austeni | reverse complement strand
TATATATATATATATATATATATATATATATATATATATATATATATATATATATGTATATCTATGTACTTATGATTGTTGTTCCGATTGGGTCTGCAAAGATACAGTTGGGAAAAAAGTATTGAGAACAAAAACAAATTTACATTTTCATTCATACAATTTATGACTTTGATGTGTTTGCGTGCGTATATAAATGCAAATGCATATGTATGTAAATTTAAGTCTTATCAAAACATATTAGAATTTGATGACATAAAAAGAGAAGAGAACAAGAAAAAACAATAACAATAACGACGACGACGATAACAGCAAAAAAACGCAACCAAAAGAAGTACAAACAATACCGTTGCTGGAGGATTTTGTCCCAGTGTAAAAGTAGTAAATTCATATTTATTTTATGTGAATTTTAGGACTTCATCTTCTATATGCATGGACATATATATCTATATAGTCAGCTGTGAGTGAGCGTGATTGTCTATCTGCCCGCGTGTGTGTGTGTGTGTGTGTGTGTGTGTGTGTGTTTGCATTTTAAAATCTTATTTCTAAAATGCAAATATTTAACGTTTTAAAGAAAATAAAAGGAAGAAATAACTGATTATTTTTAAACTCTTTAAATAAAGGTTTAAATCTTTCTTTTAAACAACCTGATTATCTATGTACAGATAGTAGCAGCGCCAACGACATCGACAGCATTTTAGAGGGAGAGACAGGCAGAGAGGGAGAGATATCCACGCGTATAACAATCTGATAAGATAGCCCCCGAGTGGGATTCTAAATTCGCTCAGCTTTTAGCTTTGGATGTCTGTGAAATCTATTGTTGTTAATGCTAATGCTTTCGTTGCCGTTGTATAGTTATAGTGTTTGTATTGATGGTGCATTAAATATGTTGCTGTAATCCATTTGTGCATTATACACATAAAGTTGATATGTATATCTGTACGTTTCGATGTATAGAAGGTTGTAAATATCCATGTAGGTGCGCACGTGAGTGTTAGCCTATGTTGTTGTCAAATGCATGCACGCTGTCGTCACAGACTTCCGCCTTTCGTGAAAATAATTGTTTCCCGCGGTGTTAAAATCTACTACACAAGTCCACACACACACAAGCACATAACCTTTTTCTCTCATGTACATATATATATATATATATATAAGTATATATATAAGTAGACAAATACATGCTTAAATGAAAGATCTCTCCTTCACGTAGATTACTATACACATAGTACAGCTGGCATAGACAACGTTTCCATCTCCTGCTTATGCATACAAATATACACAATCGTAAAAGAAGTAGTAAGCGTACGAACACATTGTCAATATGAATGTATATGAGATAGTGAATGTTTTTGCTGCTACGTTGGACCATGTAGGCCCAGCGTACAAGTACATATACGTATATATAGGCAATTAATGCATTTTAAGGTACATTTAAGGCACATACCTATGGGTATATGCGCGGTATATTATCAACTTACTTATTATTTTTTTCAGTATTTTTATTCTCTGTTGAATCGCCCCTTTAATATATGCGCATAGTTTTTATATATGGTCTTGTACTTCCCTTACTCATCTGCCTTTGTAATCTGTAAGTTTCACGTTCTTCTGTAAAACGTTTCCTTAACAATTTCTTCTGTTTCTTCTTAATTTACACTCAACTCTTATACTCAACTCTAGTACTCAATAATTCTCTTGGCTTTTTCACACATTACCTTGCATTTGCAAGTGCATGTATCCATGTATGTTATTCTTTGTACGTAACCCACCACCTTTAGATTTTTTGAAGAAGTCTATTCCCCTTTGACACTTGAGACACTAAGCAGCTACTGCTAATAGTACAACTGCTGCCGCTACTGCTGACTGGTAATTGCAAGTAAACACACAAAATCATCGTCAGACATTAACGCCAAATATATGCGCATAAACGCCCTCATATTTCAAAAATCCTCAACCTACAGTACATCGTACTTTTAAATAATTATATATGCGTACGTATATCTATCTAACCATTCATATATGAAGAAGATATATTCTGAATATAAAGTTAGTCAAAAAATACTAGCAAATACTTGTACAGAGAAGTTGAAAGCTTTTTTTTTTAAGTTTTCGTGTTTTTTGTTTAAGGAGAAAAAAATCAAAACAACACAATAAAAAAAAGGAAGCAAAGAAATTATTCTTTTATTTATTTATTCAACTCACCTAAGTTGATGAATGCAGAACTATACCAAATTAATTATTAAGTATTTGTGCTTCTCTTTGTCGTCGACGTGCCTGCATACTTTTATGGAAAAGCAGTAGTTAATCCATTCAGTTTAGGTAGACATTGAATCCATATGCGCATGCAAAGGAGAATGTTGGAAAATAGACCGTAGCTCCTCCTTCACAATACGCATGAAATTACGACTATTTTATATTGTTCGCGAGCACATAATCAAACATATACATACATACATACATATTTCATTATTACCTTAATCATATCTAAACAGGAATTCCGGAATTTTTAGCACATTTCTTCACTTATTTGAATATTATTTATAAAAATAATAATAAATTTGTGGCTATTTTACTTTCACTGTTAGTGTAATGAATTTGCTGGAGTTTTCCCATTTCTCAATTGAATCCTTCTATGTTCTAGTTAAAAAACAGCAAATAAGCACTCGATCCTGAACGAATTTTACATATACTGTAAGTTTCCCTACAAGCATCCTCTATATATATATGATCGCTATCAGTATGGGTGGCTCCACACAAGCCAACCCAAAGCCAATCAAACAAAATTAACGTCGATAATTTTTTAGGAAAGTATAGTGTGCTGCAATGTAACAGTGAAATATTGAACAGCAGCATTTTACATTTGAACATAATATTGCCTTCATGATGAAAAAATGTATATTTGGCAAGGAGCGTGTTCCTAGTACGTGGAACAAATATGCATACAGCAAGAGGAAGCTAAAACTAATACGTCACGTATCATATCGTGATCATTACATATCGTATTTTCTTTCCTTTTTTTTAAGAAAAGTTGAAAAGACCTTATAGATATAGATAATTGAACACGTCAAGAATCCGTGGACACATAAACAGCACTAATTTAACACTAGCACTACCGCATGAATCAATATGACTTTTTGAGTTTTTGAGCTTAAAAAAATGGGTACGAAGGATGTTAAGTTCCAATAGTTTTCGTCGACCTTTGTTTTTTATAAAAACCACTTTCAATACCCTTAGTCAGTTTTTCTCTATCTGTTCTAGTCTCCGGAATACTGACGACGTATATCCATTTCTACCAAATCGGATCAAATTCTTAGGATAGCAGGATGTCCAAAATAAAGACAGGAGGCTCAACTCTCGCACAAATCTTTGTTCGATTACGAATATGAGGTTAAAAAGATTGGCGTCAAAATGACTCATGAAAGTAGAAATAGGTATATAGAAAACGCGTCGGTAGTTCTAGTGTTAAATAAAAACGTTAATAGCAATATTTTATTTGCCTTAAATGCATAGCGAATTTTATTTGATCGACTTACAATAGAAAACTTTCATTTCTCTCATTTCGTCGATCTATTTGATCTAAATAGGACGACATTGGATAGTACTATTCATCAAAAGGCTTCAAGGTTTATATTAATTTTTATGCTTTATTTTTTTCTTATTTGAACAAATACTCAAAAGACATCCTCTATGTAAGCAGGTTGATGATCGTGAAGACTTATCGGTAGAGTGAGGGACGAAAAACATTGGTGTGTTTGTGTATTCGATTTAAAAATAGGAACAATAGTGAGAAGTGCTACTGCGCATAGGTGCTTCTAAGCTCGTGCGGCGCTACTAACGCAACGGAATACCACGGATACAGGTAGCTCTACGACGAGGAACTGACAACTTTGGGAAAGCCGAATAGTCCTATTAAATAATTTGATCACATTTATCTCGGGAAATCTCTTGCCGCAATGGTAATTGCACAAAATATCAGTGCGAACCCAGACATTTCTTAAGGCTTAAGCTAAGAGTTATTCGATGTATACAGTCAAGTGTCTCAAGTTCATTTGAAACTTAAGATGTTTGATGTATTTCTCAGCAGTCGAATGATGAATCCCGAATTCCTTGGAAAATGCAAAATGGTCAAATGTGGGTTACTCTCCAGCATGGACCGTAACCTATTCCCTAGATCGACGATCTTCTTTGAGACTGAAGTGCCGTGAACAAAATGGGGCAAACCGTTTTTGGCAGTTCCGTAGTTCCACCTATTAGTTTTTCTATATCTCCACTTAATATCACTTATTTGTACAAAAGTGTGTGCGTGTGTTATGTGAATAATTAGTTTACTGATTTAATGGATAATCAACTTCCTTAGAGTAGGGTAAATTTCGCAATGTCATGACAAAGGTATCTATCACTTTAATGGCTATGAGCAATATTTAGATATTATCTCCTTGTTTTAAAAAAATGCATTGCTTTCATCTAATTTTTTCAAAAAGACTTGAACGTAACGGTAATTATTGAAAATTTGTTCCCAACTTACTGTTATTGTTTTCAGTACACTTTGTAAACAATGTTAGACATCATTACCAAAACTTCAAAACCCTTAAAAAGAAAAATAAAACACCCTATATACTCGTCATCTCAAAAAAAGTGGGTAAGCCATTATAATAATTGTAAATCGATCAATTGGTCGAACGAAACTTGTTCATCCCAATCTTTACGACGACCAATACCTCTCATTTTTGTGGGCCTGCATATTATCGAATTAGGCCGACTTTTTTCGCAATGAAGTGATTTGCGCCGAGTTTTGGATTAATATCTGCTATGAATTGTACGTTAATGTTGTTTGGTTATTGTGAACATACCATACCCGTTTTGTAGCTCGCTTCATATCTCAATTTTTGGGTACAAGAGATTTTTGACAATAAGTATCATCTAGCATATATATATAGCGGATAGCTGGAAAGACGACGAAGAGATGAATAGACGGATGGACAAGATTAAATCGACTCAATATTTATTCAATGATCATGATGTACAACATATACATCTACAATTTCGAATTTCTATTTGCATCTGTAACAAACAGAATAGCAAACTTATGATACAAACTCATTTTTCGATTCGATAGAAAAACATGTTTCTATGAAAGTTGTAACAATTCCCACTTCCTCCTTTCAATTCCTGTTCAATTCGAAAAATGTATTTCAATGTTCAACAGTTACATCGATAGAAAGTTTTAAAATTTCTTGCTCTGTTTGCATTCAAAACACAAAATATATATTTTCGAGCAAAATTACAGTACAGCCGAGCATATCTGATTAAATTCAAGATCACTTCAATTCGCGAAAGCAAGAAAATTTATTAAATACGATATTTAATAAAATTTAAAAACCACCGAAGTGATTTAACGATGGGAAGCAGGATTGGCATGAAATTTTCACCGAACCGACTTTCGGGGAGTAAATGGTTTCGAATCCACAAAATTACCAAGTAAAGACCACAGAATAACCTACCTAACCTATAACATATAGTATACCCTTGCATCGGCACTGTTTTCGTGCAAGCGAGGACACAATCATAACACTGAAAACGAGTTGAGATGATTTTTCGACGACACCGTTAACTTAGCTCATTTTTAAAAGAGTTTGCTTATATAGTAATATGTAATAAGAAACTTTTTCGATTTTTACGCAATCCAAAAATAATAAAATGCAGTGAATGCAGTAACTTAACATACTGCCAAATATAAATGTCAGAAAATAAGTATGAGAATGTAACGATATTAAAATTATTATTTAATCGTGCAACGACATTGAAAGTGCAATGCAATAAAGTTATAAACGTAATGAAATATTCAAACTATAATATAAATAGAACCGATAACTACTATGTCATAACTGTAAACCAAGTACACTACGCCCTTTTTCTATGAAAAGAGCATTGAAAAAAAAAATATTATTTTTTTTTATTTTATAACTTCATAGCGTCTTATGTACTAGTTCTGGCTAACTTTTTTAATTAAACTTTTGGTTCTTGATTCGTTTAAGTAATTATTCAAACCATAGTTGCCGACTTCTGTTGCTGTGCCTATCATTTATCAAATAGGGTCACTTTCCATAGGTAATAGGATGCTTTTGTTGTAATTGTGTTATACGGAGAGTGATAGTAAGGTCCCCATCAGAAAAAGGTTAACAGGAAGGGAAAGTTTTTCAAGAACCACACTATTCATGCATATTGCCTAACAAATAAATGCATATAAATAATTACTTCGCATATAAAATACGTCGAAACGTAATGTTCATCATTTTGTTCGAATTTCGACTGCTTTCACGTAATTGCTATTGAACTCAACCTAATTTAATATAAAATTATACAATTAGCAACAAACAGGTACATAACTACCATACTGAACATTCTCTGGTAAATTGAGCGATTAGCGCTTATTTTGATATAGGATCTGCAGAACTGTTTTCAACATTGAGAAACTGATCGGGCGCCTAATCGAAGCTTTTCGTTCAACTTTTCCTGTCTTGGGCATTCCAAGCACGAATCATAGGTAAATGAAAAGTCTAACAAATAGGCCGCTAGATAAACCAACATGTAATCGAGCTGGCAGATGAACGGTGAGTTGAATAAAAGCATGCCGTTCTCTAGAACCTGAAAAAAAGTTAGTCTTATCGGTAAGTGGTCTGGATAATGAACGGATTGCTACATGAAAAAATTTATAGGCGTACGGGTAAGAAATGGATAGATTGGTGGATGAACAAAACTAACTAACCAACTGATGGGCAGATGAACGTGACCGTTTTACTTACCTTATTAGATTTCTGGTTCATATTAGTATATGTAACCAAAAAGTAAAAAAAACAAGCACGAAAGTTATATTCGGCTGGGGCCGAACCATTAAACTATTAAAATCTGTTGCGCTCCATGCTTTTATTTGTTGTCATAAAAAAGTGAATGGGATAAAATTTTTCCTTCAAAATATAATGTTAATAAAAATTAATCTAAGACCATCGTGACGTCAGCCATAATTAATTTAGAATTAACTTACTTAGCATTTCACATTCTACTCTCCATATCCTTTTATTTGATACCCATATCGTTAGTTATTATGAGAAAATTAACCCACCAGGTCGTGGTGTCCACCATATTTATTTTAGTATGAACGCATTTTTAGACAGATAAAGCATCTCCATTTGATAGCTTTAAACATTCTGTCTTGTTTATCTTATGATTAAGAACCATAGAAGCTCAGAAGACTTTATAACTTGGTGTGCGCATGATTTTTTCCATTTTTGCACACAAAGAGTAGAAATTTCCGTAAAGTAATTGTGGAAAATTTCAAGCATCTATCTTTTATAACTTGGGCGTATTGAGCAAAAAACCGATAAATTTTTGCTTAAAAAAAGGGAGCTGCGTTCAACTTATGTTTCACTGCGGACTTGTGCTCTGCAATTTGCAATTTGGACATCTGAATAAATGGGCAAGTCGATCAAACAAGATGATCAAACGAACTCAGAATGTGATGATTAAGTCGAATCTTAACTGCTTATGTACATATTCCACATTCACAATTTTAAGGAAATTAAGGCTAAAAAAGAAATGAAAAAATCAAAACCGAATAAAACGGCATACACACCAAGGTATACAACAATGGAAAACGTGTGATGTAAATAGCTTTGCGCATATATAGCTTTGTCTCGATTTTATGACAGAAACATAAAGTGCAATTTTTAATACCCCGGATTAGTACAAGAATTAGTATACGTTATATGAGGGTCTTAGCTGGATATATATTTATGTGCTTTTCATATATACCATGCTGTAGCTACTATATGAAAAGTTTTTAGTGTTCTGTTGATGCAGCGGATTACTAAATACACCACATATATGAATAGTTACACGAAAACATAATTATATATAAAAATTCTAGAAATCCTTCTGATTTTTTAGTTTTTGTTTTTATTATTTTTATTTGAAACACCGAGCTTATGTTTTAGATTGAAAGACAAACGAGTACGAATGTGGGTATGCCCTTAAATACAACATAAAAATGAATGTTGCAATAGCAGCGAAAAAGAGGAAACAAAATCGTCATGCAACGTCGTGTTATACAAAATTATTACGTTTAACATCAGAAAGCAGAAATTTAAAATGCAAAATTATTTACTGTATTCTGTCTTCGTGCCACATATTAATGAAAATTATTAATGAGAGAATATGGTACGATTTTCAAATTAAATGTGTACGTGTGTGTAAGTAACGGCTTTCTGATGGTATCGTAGCTCAAATCTAAAGTTCGTAATATCCTATAAAGCAATTCTGCGTTCAATTTCATTCTAATAATTAACTCGCGCATTTACTCTCACATACACATACATAAACGTGCACATTCACAAACACATGAAAAAATAGCATGCTCATGCATCGGTATATGCCTAAATAATCTAATAAACTATCATTTTATAGTGTAAGTGGGATCCGGCCGGCGGTGTGTGAAAAATAATCATCAGTTCAACCGGCCTTGTCCATAATTCGCGAAATAAGAAACGCAAATAGTAAAATGTCAGAAACATCATAAAAAAGGAAACACCATATTAAAGATCACCATGGAATAGCACCGTACAATAATACATACTTTCACGCTAAATTACGCACCCCATCAAAGTTTACGACAAATTTTCATATACATATTCAGTTATAAGTGCATATGCATAAGAACAATCACACAGGCGCTTATGCTTAGGCCATCATGCAAATGAGAAATGATACGTATATAGACAGAGAGAGAGAGAGAGAGATTGCCTACGAGAATCATAATGTTGAATGAAAAGCTTCTTTATGCCGAAAAACAAAACATTAGGTCGGCCATGCAAACATATTCGCGCTGGGTTAAAGAGAGCGCCTAAGCAATGATTATAAAATTGTTGTTGAAAGAGAATTTTATCAACTAGCTTAAGAGATATTTGTATATGCCTAGAAAATAATACAAATATACAAATGGAAACATATGTATGCATGGATACGCGTTTATGCAAAAAATATTTTATGGGGTTGTTTTGTTACTAAGTTTTGCACTACTATTAACAGTTGCTGTGTGGGAAAATTTAATATAAAAAATTAACAATCTTTGTTTGTTTAACTTTAGTTATGACCGAAACTTACCATAATTTTCTGTTTCATGTTTCATGTTAATTTTTGTTCAAACTTAAATTCGTTTCAAACAAATTAACGTCAATTGCTTAAAAATACGCCTGCGCGTTATGAAAATGGTTTATTTTTCTTCTTTTTTGTTTGTTTTTTATATTAATTTACACACCAACACTTACGCAAATCAACTGATATAAACGTGAGTATTGCTTGTGAGTATGGTTCAGAAGAAAAAAGGAAATCACTTCGTCAGCCAGACAAAAAAAGCTTTGATATTTTTTTTAATATACTTCCAAATTGAAATTATTTTCCATTTAGTTTTATTGATTTGTGCAATTACGATTTTCTTTGGGGACTCCTCGCATTTTTCCTTGCAGACTTAGAAAGCACTTGATAACAAGAGAAAACACTCTCCCACGCACACACACGATAAACGGCCGTGTCTATGTTTTAATTAGATTTTAATGTGGACGTCATTGTAGTAACATTACTACCGACCTCCATAAATTATTCGACTACCGTTCGCCGCGGAAAACAGCTCGCAACTGAAGAGTTCCATTACAATGCATTAAGTAAGAAGTCCTTTAACAGCTCGTCCTTCATCCATTAAACATATGCTCTTCAGTTTTCATTACCTAAGGATGCTCTTAAATATAATCAGAGTTGCATTTTCGTTAGCTTATGAAGATTATGCGAGCCAAACGTCAAATAGCTGCTCAAATAATTTAGCTTTTCTTAGATAAATTAAACCGTTACTTAACTAAAAAATTTACATTCAATCGAATTCATAAACATAAAATATTTCTTCTCTCGTTATGGAGGTGAAACAAAACGTTCATAAAGAGTTTTGTAAATTTTTTAAATTATAAGAAAAGAGAAGAGCATAAGTTCCATTTATGACAAACATATTTCCTTTCGGTTAAAGCAACACTTACCAAATTAAACTTTTCACATTGAATAGGTTTTTGAATGAGCTCCCATTAATAGTTCACTTCTAACTCAAATTCTTCCGCAGCTCCAATTCTTCCGAGTTCCGCCTGTTGCCAAAACTGAAAAATTTTATTTATTAGCAACAATTTTATATACGTGAATTTATGCACAAATGCAGAATAGTGATTTTTTTTTTTTTTGTTTTTTTTTATATGCATTACATTCAGAAGGACAATAAAAAGTGGTTTGTTCAAAGTAGGCTCTGCCGCTAGTTACAAGTTTTGCTCCTCTTTCAAACAATATGCGGTTACTATGCCAGTTAAAATGTTTTCCTTTTGCCTTCGACAATGCGCCGAGCAATTTTTTCACGTGTCCATACGAGCCCAAGTGCTATTCAGGATCTAAGTCTGGAGAAAATTGATATTCCGGTCCATGCCAGCAGGCCAATTGTAGTAGCTCATAATAGAGCACAGCCTTTCTGCTCACACGAAGCAAAGAGGATCGGATTCCTGACGCCTGAGTCTGTCTACGCTTTTTTGCTTCACTTTGATATAAAAACGAAAAAAAAATTGGAAATGTTAAACATCAATCCTCTGGCCTGAAACCAATACATAAAGATTGGAAAGTACTTTGTTAACTGTAGGGAGCGAACCTTTCCCATCAGGGCCTGAATTCCTAAATAGTTCCAGGGGCATTTTTTGTTATTTTTTGGATAACCATCTATTTTTAGCTGTGGGTTATAAGTTCTTGCGCATTTCCGGCCTCGTTGCGAGCTGTACGCACAATTCTCTTTATATCTTGTACGCTGGATTTTTAAGCGACCGCAATATATGTGTTATTTGTAATAAGTTGAATATTCGTATCTGCTATAAGGTATAAATTAAATTGTTTTTTGTGTGTGTATTCCCGTTATGCCTGCACATAAGTGGTTTGCGTCAATTCTTATATATATATATATATATATACTTATGATCTCTAATTAAGAATATACCTTATCGCCTAATTTTATATAACCGTGAGAAGTTCAGAAAGTAATGATGGAAAAAAATATGTGCATAAATAAATTAAATTAATATCCACCATACGCAGATAAAGATTACATACCTATATATACTTTATATGGTCTCATATATTTCAGCGAGAGTTAAAGTGTTTTACACACTTATAAATGTATAGATCCAAATAACATGTATAGATCATTCCACATTTACTTGAATGCGCTAAGTTTATAATTTTTTTTTTTAATATTTCCACAAGTTTTTATTAATTAATTTGTTGTTTGATAATTTACGATAATTTTACTTTATTCGAATGTCGTAATTTAAAAGTTTTGTGCATTATAAGCGTTCAATGCATGTGTGCCTTGGTAGTATTCATTTTCCTTTCTAGTTAAGAAGCTCCCATTGACACAGTGATTGAGAATCGCCGATATGCATGAAGTTCTTATCTCGCTTTAAACTTTCAGTCATACTTTAATATGTGTATGTATAGAAATAATTAAAAAAAAATTTGATAAATATTTAACTCATTTTGGTTCATAAGAAACATGAGAATAATGCGTTCATTTACTCATTAAAAACTCAAGCGATAACCTCATAAGGGCCGCTTCAATGACGAATAAAGGCTTCAAGTTTCGATTAAATTGAATAAAAAAGAAATAAAATAAATATACTTCCAGTTGCAGATTAGCTAGACATTCTCACAACTTTATCAAAAACAGTTTGATTTATTCAAAGCTGACGGCAACATGTTGTTCGGCCAAAGATGTCTGCATTGCTCCTGCATATTATTGCTAATTTCATTAAAAGGATTCGCTTTAGGATACAATCTATATGACGACGACGTGTACGATGATTATTCAAATGGAAACTTTAATATTATGAATCATGTTGAATATGAACCTTTGGAACAATATAACCCAGAAAGAAATTATAAAACTCAGCCTGAAAGCCATTTCGAACCGCGGCCAAATTTTGAAATACAGCTAAAACCAGAAGATAGCTCCAATCGTCAAGAGAATATATATGAAATCCATAGTGGCGCTGTTTTGCCACAATATAATTATAATGAATCAGATAACAATTATAAACCAGAAGAAGAACACCAATATGAGACTCAAAACGAGCTTGATAGCCATAGTGATAGCCACGAGCATCCGATTGAAGAAAATCGCTACGTATCCGATGATAATCATTCTGATATGCAGGACCGATACTATGAGAATCCTGAGCAAAATAATTCTGAGCAAGATAATTATGATACGCCCCAGGAAAATTATTTCTCACCAGAAAATATGTCACCAATATACCAACCTCAGCCACCGCATCCCCAGGCGCAATTCCAAGACTCCGTTATCATAGCCGTGCCACGTTTAGGTGAGGTTCGCGGTATTTACGCATACAAAATGATTAAAAGCCGACCTATTAATGCATATTTTGGCCTACGATATGGATCGGTGAAATCAAAATTAGGAAGATTCCAAGTAAGTTTTTTGCAGATATTTTTCAACCATTTTTGCTGCAGATGCAAATATCATCGCAGAAAGCTTCGCCCCCACAAAACCTTCTCAATATAATTGACGCCAGAGAGGAGCCTCCCGCTTGTCCACAATTTCCTGAAATCTCAATCATTAATGATCGAGAGAAACGAGGTGAAAAAATCGATGATTGCCTAACACTGAATATTTACTCTCCTTCGGTAGGTACTCGTAAACTAAAGAACACGAAGCCTCTGGATAATCTCGTCTTTATTTAGAGAAAGGGTTCATATCCGGTCTTGGTATTCGTACATGGAGAAATGTTATTTGACGGAAGTGCGGCCGAAGGACAACCTGACTACTTTTTGGAACATGATATTGTATTAGTTACAATCAACTATCGTTTAGCACCTTTCGGTTATTTAACTACGCTGACGGAAGCCATGCCGGGCAATGTTGCTTTGGCCGACGTACAAATGTCTTTAGAATGGATACAAGAGTATATTAGACCTTTCAACGGTAATCCCGATTCGGTGACTCTCATGGGCCAGGCTGGTGGAGCTACTTTAATACACGCTCTGAGTATTAGCGGCAAGGTGATAGCCACACTTGCTCATATACATATGTAAGTATATGCCAAAAAATTTTAATTGTGGAATTTACGTCTCCTCTAGGCTCAAGGCTTATTCCATAAACTAATATTGCAATCTGGCACTGCTCTGAATCCGTATTTCTTGGATGAACAACCGTTAAACACTTTGCGAAACTTTGCCCATTATGCACGCTGTTCAACTTTACATACCATAGAAAGTTTTGTCAATTGTTTCGAACATATGAGCACTACCGATTTGCTCAAAGTATTTAAAACATTCTTTGTAGGTTCATTTAACACAAAAACAAGATATGAAAAAAGTTACTGTATTATGATAACTTTATCTACATTTAGGAGATTAATGAACCTCGAGGCTTAGCCTTCAATAGTGCTTTCAAGCTAGTAATCGGTGATCACTTGGGTTATCTACCCCAACATCCTATGTTACTGGTAAGCAACAATGCATGTCCTACATTAATTGGTGTTACCAAAGATGCAGGTGCCTTTATAATGTCTCGTGAGTGTGAAAATTATTGCAAAATTTTCTGCAAAGAACGCTTGTTAAAAGGATTCATTTAGGATTTTACAATCAATTATCTGTTGTACATTCGGCAAACATTTCGGATTACACTACTGCGGTCCTGAAACATATTACACAAGCACGTCATTATCGGGTTTGGAGGTATTGGGCTCTGGAGCACATTTTTACTTCAGAAGACATGCGCAATCCCACCTTGAGCAGTGTAGCTCATAAATTACTAGAGGTAAACTGAAATCTGAAAGAGTTCCTAAAGAACAATTTTTTAACACATATTTCTCACATTACCAGCTAGTAAACTTGGTTTTATATCGTGGCCCTGTTATTGACAGCATACGCTATATCATAAAAAATTATCCAATATATATGTATTGTTTTGACTATCGTGGTGAATATCATCGTTTTGGTCATCTACGAAATCCTTTACCTTTTGAAGTAGATGCCACTCTTAGCGATGATAATATTTTCCTATTTCCTTACCCAATTGAGGTTAGTCAACTTAATGAAAAAGACAGGACTATGGCCCGCACTATGGTCACTATGTGGGTTAATTTCGCTTATCACAATATGCCCAATTTTAACGAGGGCGTATGGCCTAACGTTTCTGCGGAATATGGCCCGTTCTTGCGTTTCGCCAACTCTGAAGAAATCGGACTGGAACTCGGCTATCATTTTGCAGACGGTATACCAGTACCAAATTTATATCCGGAATTTTTCACCAACACAACAACCACAACAACTAGTACCACTACAACTACTAAAAAGGTCAACTATCCTAATTATGCACAGCATCCCAATTATCCGCTACTCCCAAATTATGTCTATAACCAGCGCTCGCAGTCGCTACCAAGTCATTACAAGGCACACGAACACCTCTTGCAGGACCAAAGTTATGAAACTAATGCCGAAAATAAAGTGAGACCAAATAATTACCCTCAAAACTCTATGTATGTTCAAAGTCATTTGTCATCCAATATTAGTAACCATTATGCTAATCGTTTAACGCTTCATTAATAAACTTCTGAATTTATAAATCGGTAAATTAAAGCAAATCGCTCGAAAGGCTTACAAACCAGAAGACTTAGCTATAACCATCTAATTATAGTTTAATGGATGCGTTTTAAAACAATAGCAATAAAGTATTTCCTTTTTAAATGAATAAAGCTTGTCATGCCTTTACCTGCTTTTGGCAAATTTGTTTATTCTTTTCAATGAAACGTACAACACGACATTTGATTCAAAATGCAATTTGCAGACACATTTAGATCGCATACGAAATAGAAAACAGATCCTACGATCAAAAAGAAGCTTTAAAATTTATTTAACGCATAAACTTAATTTGATATGCTCGTTACGGTATTAGGCGGCATTCTAAAGGCATAATCAACGTAATGAACTAAGGCAAAGCTGCTAATATACAGCTTTCTGTAATAAAGAAAGCGATGGCGAGCTTTGCTAAAGCGTAAACGTACGACGCATTCAGATCGCTTGTCTTCAACCTGTTAAATGTTGTCTTTCTAAACGCATGATTAACGAAGAAACGGACTATAAGACACACATGGAAATATATGATCAACTAAGCAAAAAATAAAGGAATATGCTGAAATTTTTAGAAAGCTTATCTCACATGAATATATCGAAAATTTTTAACGAATTATTTTCCTAAATTTGTATACCCGCACCTTAATTATCCCCTTCAGCCAATGTACGCAAATCAGAATTGTGGAACAATTATATCTCTATTCGGCGATATCAGACTAAGCTATCGAACTTTTAGATACGCATTTTGCCGTTTATGCGTACATAAAAAGAATATCTGGCAAAGCGATAATTGGTTATTTTCACCTTTGAATGTTTGTGAAACTATGACTCTTCTCCAGGTAAAAGTATTATCTATCAGTTTGACGCAAGGAAGCTTCGTTACTAATTTTGCATCGTAATCCCACCCTCTCTTATATACATAGGTTGCTTGTATATATAGTTCTCTTCACACGCGCCTAACCTTCATACCAACACACTATTGTACTTGTAACAAAAAAATGCATACTTCCGTAAAATAATTCACACATGAATTCTTACAGACACATCTGTTCTTCTTACTCTCCTAATAAACTTTTTATAGTAGGCGTACTCTCAAAGAACTCTTGTTGCTAGGATCTCATATGTAAATGTTATATATATACTAAACATATGCATCTACATATACACACACATCTACATATTCACACTTAGTGATAACATTTACATTCATGCACCCAATAGATAGAAGATAAAATTTATAAATGCATACGTATGTTTACGCAGATAATACCAAGGCAGGGAACTGATTGATGGAGTTAACTAGGTATCATTTTTGAGCTTCGACTTTTTTAGTTATATGTATACACAACAGGTGCGAGGAACGCTCGCTCAGAATTATCAACACAGGGTTAAGCAAAATTGATCACACTTTGCATTAGTACTGCTTGTCCTGCCTTAGTATTGTTTGTTTAGAAATGCATGTATAAAAGAGTACAGGTGTAAATTAAAAATAAAATAAATTCGAAACAAAACTGCTTGCTTACAAACAGCTGAACCAAACCAAAGCTTTTAAATTTGTGAAAGGTAAGTAAATTAATTCCTCTTTCTTTCTTTTTACGCCAATTATTTAATTAGTACCCTTAATTCGCTAAAGCTTGTAATCAATTGTGTATCATCAATGTTTCCATGCGTCATCATATAGTTCGCCACCATTGATAAAGGGCAAAGGAGCAACAAATAAAAAAAATGAGTCTTATCTCCAATAGGGTTAATCTATTTTACTAAACAAAATAAAAAAAAAGAGGTAAATAAAATGTTATTAAATAATCAAGAAATATATATATATATATATATATATATATTAGGCAGAGTGGTTCCTTTACTTATATAATGTTATTCTTATTTAGCAGCAGAATAACACCGAGATTGGCTTAAAAGGAATCTTGTAAGACAAATAACGGCTTTTCGAGATGCTTCAAATTCTCTTACGTTATCCGAAAATATTTAAGTAAATAATTTTATACATTTGTCAACGACGTAACTTGAAATATGTTGTTACATGTAGATTTCAGCAATGGTTTAAGTTTAAGTTAAAAGATACATAATAAGTGCTCAGATTTGGTATAAGGGGAAAGCGATGATGGCAATAATTATGAAAGCGCATTCCGCAGTCATCTATTCGCTAGTCTTATAGCAGCGAAAAAGGTAAATGGCTTGGACTTTACAGCTCTAAATTAAACAGTATCATTGCAGATTTGGAGCACCAGCAGTCCTAGCTTAAGCGACGTCCCTGAATCAGCAACTTCAATTTAGACTCCATCCCCGACTAATAGGCTTAATGGATACAGGGATAGAAATCTTAGCTAAGGCGCCACTTCCAACTATTGAATTTTACAGATACGAGGTCACCAATCTAACTTAGGCGACTTCCCTGAATGACTACTTTAGCCAGATAGGTCTAGTAAGTCTCATTAACGGATTAACGCCGGAGCCGACACTATCCGTTGTCATAGCGAAAAAAGTTTTCAATTGCAGAAACTGCAAGTTATAATCGTGTTTCAAACCGTGGTTAATAAGAGAAATCAGCATTAGCAAATGGATATGAGAAAGAAGAAAAACCATGGTTAACAAAACTGTCGACAATAACTAGCGAGTCCAAAAAAGAATTTTATTCGGTTGTTTCTCTCTATCCATAAAAATAATTATGCAATCTTTCCGTTATACGCGATTTTTTTGTGTAAAACGAGTAAAAGAATTCAAGTACTAAACGAAGGTCCGCGTTTTGAAAGCGGCCATCTGGGAAGCCCTAACTAATACCCCAGTTAAGAAGAACCATTGCAAATAAAACTTAACATGCTAAGGTTTTTTGAGCTTGAGTGTGTTACTTTTCCTGCTTTTGATGCGTTACGATGTCTAAATGTCCAATTATCTTAATGCAGTTTGGTCGAACCCTTAGTATCTTTCATTTGATGGGCTCATCTGGGCATGGTGTGTTATGAGTTGAATAGATGAGAGCATATATGTTCGTGTGTATATGCCTTTGTGTATACAATAGTGTGTATACGTATGTATAGATAGATATGTGTGTATATGTGTTCGTATTTATGTAATTACGTTTGTATGTTAGTTTATTTGTATGTTAATTTGTTTGTTTGTTTATCTGTATGTACAAATATTTGCATGTATTTAGATATAATTGTGTATTGGGCTGTAGTTTGGTCTGCTTGCTGTTTATTTGTTGGCTTATGAATGCGTACGTATGCATGTGTGTATGTAGGTATGATTGTATATTGATCTTTATGTTGGTTGCGTATGTTGGTGCGTATGTATGTTATAGACATAAATGTTTATATGCATACAGGTAAGGGCGGATGTTTATTTTTTTGTTTACATGTGTGTATGTATTTGTGAATTTATGTAAGTATTTATGTGGCCAGGTATGTTATGTGTGTTTTTTTCCCCTTTTTTTCGGACGTAGTGGCAGCTAACTGCCAACTAGTGGCCCTGCACTGACGTCAAAGCCATCCCGGAACCGCTCCCGCATTACCTCGAGATGGCCTCTTATGGATTCCTGATCCTCACTATAGCATCCTACCTCCCCCGTCCTCCCGTGGGATTAGGAGTTCAGATGCTGTCTGCATGTGGCTTTATATCGAAGCATGTCTTGTACAAAATCGACGTACTTCTTCCATCTTTTGGTGTCCACTAATACAACCACTATCAGCCTATCTGGCGTAATGTCTAATTCCAGAGATCTGAAAACCCAAACATGTCAATGCCGGACAGACAAAAACAATGGTCTGCACATCGTCGTTTATGACTGGTTGCATGCGTTATCTATTCATAAGTTTAAACTTCTCCGTATTTCCTCTCCACCCATTGTTCTGCGTTTGGAAAGGTGTATGTCCACCTTAGTTTCGAGCCATTTTTCCATCACTGCTGCCATTCTGTTAACATACTGTCCCGGATATCAGTCTCACGTCGGCAAACATCGTTATAATCTCCTTCACCAGTAGTTTTGCTTTTTGCCGTTATCAATACATAACCGCTCCTTCAATAGTACCTCAATGGGTAATATTTTTGCCAAGATCGTTGACGCTGCCGTTGGCTTACATTGTATACTTTGCAATACTTTGTCTGTGTAAATGGTCGCAGCATACATTACTTGCGCGTACGCTATGCTGCATATAAGTTTCCGCTTCGCGTGTTTTGATCTGCAGTTTTCCGCAAATGTTAGTTTCGTAACTAATTGCACTTCCAGACATCTCAAATTAGAGCTAAATTGAATGCAGTACCCATCCACCTATAGTTGTGCTCTTGCAACACTCTTCTATCCGTCGCCAGTATGGCTTCAATTTTTCGCACTAAAAGTTCATTTTGAACCACGTACGTAGGCTTAAGCTGTCGTTGACTGCAATCTCTGCTAACGGAGTCGATGGTTGCTGTACAATCAAAACGATATCATCCGCATAACCTACCAATTTCGCTACTCTTAGAAGCTCCATATGTGGCAGTCCGTCGTACACGAAATTCCACGGAAAGGAACCTAGGATGGAGCCCATCAGGCTCTGGTGCTTTCTTATTTTTCAACGTTCGACATGTTGCCTGAACTTCTTCCGCTGTAAGCATATCCCCTGACAAGTCTCCTCTAAACTTTATTGCTTTATTGGGTTGATGCTTGGTTGCTGGGAACAGCTCTTGTATTATTGTTTGCGTCCAGGCAGTATTTTTAATTCCTGGTATAAGCTTCCCGCAACCAAATTTGTTGGTTATTATTTTGTTCGGCAAGCCCCACGGCTCGTTGCTTATGTCTTCGCATAACTCTTTTTATCATCTCAGTCGTAGATCTCTCAGATTGCCTGAGTTTGCGTTTCCTCTTAACCTTGTCACTCGTCTTTTGGCTTTTAGAGTCTCCGAGCGCAGTTGGGTTATTTCTCACATATGTGTGTCAAAGTATTCTGTACTTTGGTTTGCCTTTTTTAACCAGCAAAGCTGCTGCGCTTGCCTTCTAGTTCAGTCTGCATAGGTCCTAATTTGTTAACTTGTTATATGTTCGTTGTAATACCTCGATGTCTATATCGAAATAGATATACTATTGATCACTTAAGTTTTCGCTGTCTGTCACTGTCCAACGCCTACATCGATCTGCCAACATTAAGGATACTATAGTTATGTCTATTATGTGCCCTCTGTTCCTCTTTGGAAAGTAGGGGCGGAGCCAGCGTTTAGTACAACCAGATCTAATGACGCAATTATTTGACAGACTGTAGTACCTCTTCTAGCTGACTTTTTCGAGCGTCATTTTGGTGATTTGCCATGAAAATCCCTTGCTACTATTACTGGTGAGGTGTTCTTTACGTGCTCTTCCAAAACAGTTACGTTCCTAGCGAAACTTTCAACGCCTGTGCTTAATATAAAGTGGTTTATATTCATTCAACCTTTCTCTGCACAAGTAATTCACCGCATCTCGTTCTTGCATTCTGCGCCTTTTTCCCGCATCATCTGCGCAGTGAACTGCGGTCCTTTCCGCGACAATCTCTAGCCAAATGGACTGCCTCTAGGCATCGGAAACATATTTTTTTATCTTTTTCCCTCATTCGGTATCAAGTCCATCCTATTTTGATTTTGGTAGTCATCAACGGGTGTGCGACTAGATAAGCTAGTTGTAACCTCAATTAGCGCTTGTTTGGTGCGATCAAAATCTTCCCTGATGTTACATATCCGAATTTTCTCTGTGTCTAATTCACCTGCAGCGTTTAAAATGACATCGATTATCTTTGCCTTTTCGACTGTCTCTTGTAACCAGTAAGATCTTCGGTTCAATTTTCCTTGAGATACTTTTTTCTCCCACGTTATGTACGTATTGATGTGTGTATGTATATATAACTTCACAAAGAAATTATGAAATTGTGTTGTTAATTGCTAAATTTGGTTTTTTCGCCACAACTGATAGCTAATAACACAAATCGCACTTAAATATTTTTTTTTTTGGATTTTTTAAAATTCTATATCTATTAATTTCCCACGATAAAGAACGATTGCAAAAAAAAAACAGTTTATAATTTATTACTTTTAACTTAATTTATTATGTATTATTATGTTATGTTAAATATTGTTCTACATTAGAAAGAAAAGTTTAAGTTTCAAAACTTACTTTTATTTATATAGATTCAGATAATGGAGGTGAATATGGGCGATATTTTTTGGTTTTGGCGCGTTAGACTATCAAATTTACCTATTGTTACGTAGCCGATACAAACATATTTTTAAAAAATCATACAAACTTGCAAAAAATCGTTAAAAATAGTTCTAAAAAGAAAAGTTTGAATTTCTTTAACTCGTTCGGAGCTTTCAAATCCAACCATACCTTGATCGTAACTACTTAACATAGCTGTGTTAGGGCATTTACAGAACTCTATTAAGGGAGTTGGTACATAACACTCTTTGCAAGTTAGATTTGAATTCATCTGTCCCTCTTAAATTACTGATTAAATTTAACCAAAGGAAGAAAATATGTATAGCAAGAAAACGCAACTGCACGAGCAATCGAAACCGTTGACATCTAAAAGTGAACCTTGCGACCCTTAATCCTCGATCGCAACTACTGTACCAGCTATACTTCCATAGAGGTATAGTACATTGCATTCGAAACTGACATATATATTTTATTTTCTTCATATGAATTACTATACCATTTAGTTGATCTGTTCAACATACAACTTTTAACTTACATATGCGTAAATTTAAAAATTTTCCGCTGAAAAAATGTCGACTGAATTCTAGTCCGCAAGGTTATTTCTCCGTAACAATTTTATCGTGTGACTAAGAATAGTACAGTGAAACACAACTGTATTCCTTTCAAAGGCTTCACTAATTACATTACTTATTTTTCATCAGTGACGACCACATTTGTGCTAGCTTTTAATATCCTATGCTTTTGGTTTTGCGGTTACTTTTCTCTATACGTTTTTTATGCATAGCTATTGCATAGGAGAAACACCAGAGTATGGGGTGTGTCAGCCACCAATGAGGCGTTACTCTTATTTTCGGGTCAGGGGAACTTGAACTTCGTCGACTTTTTACAAATCTTTATGGGAATTGACAAATCATGTAGTACTGTACGTATACATACAAATAAAACAAATAGAACACAACAGAGAAGAAGAAATAAGGGCAATTTATTTTACATTGAGAAACTATTTAATATTATTTAATTTATGTTTATCTTACACTAATGTACATTTCTCTTATGTTATGTGATTTGCTAGTTTGGTTCACATCATGTATTATGTGTAAGAAATCGAAAACAAGCAACAAAGACCATTAATTGTAAGGTTAAATACGTTCATTAAATTGTTTTATTAGGGAGTGTTCAATGGCAAATTTCCAAATTAGGGATCAACTAATGCACAAAAATATCTCTAATATACATACATATCTATATATATCTAATCAATCTTCTATACCACTATTCAATAAACGAGCTTGTTTACTTTTATACCAACTCGTTTTCTTCCTATAAAACAATATGCTAGTGCGTCTGCGCATTGTGGTCACAACTTGAGAGTTTTAAAACAGAAAACGAAAATGACGTACGGAAAACAAAGCCAACTAAAAAACGAAAGCATAAGCTAACATTCAGATATGCAATTACCGTCCAAAATTCCAGCAATTGTGTATAGAATAAAATTAATTCTGCATAGAATTGCTTTTGTAGTGCGAACAAGTGCGAAAGTGCAACAAAAATCCACTGTTGTTATTCACACACCAAAGATATCAAAAGTAATTCGTTTATTATGCAGCGAATAAAAATCGTTTCTACGTCAAGTCACTCACGCTTTGTATTAATATTGTGTTAGTATTGGTTGCTTACACCTAGGGGTAATCACGTAAGCAGGTGGCAATCGCCAGGAGAATCTAATCATGTTGGCAAATTTGCTGGCGATTGTCGCCAAATGTGCTCTCTCATTTACGTCAAATCTGGCGACAATAACATTGCTCTCAATGACAACAAATTTGCACTAATATTGCGTATAAACCAAGCAGAGTTACCACAATCCTCTTTTTTAATTCAACAAAAATGAAGTGTGTCCGGAATGACATTTGTGGATTATGGAGAAAAAGTAAAAAAAAATGGATGAAAGTAAGTGCAATTTTTTTTTAAGGATCAAGCTGAATTAAGCAGCGTTGACCAATGTGCGCATTTCAACACAATGTATCGTTATTTTCTTTTATGCTCGTCCATGGAAGAGAAGAACAATGACAACCGCAACGCGAAGAAAAGGACCACAGTGAGAGAAAGGCTTTGCCGGATGCTTCGAACCCCCTAGCGCTTCCTCAAAACGAGTAAGTAAATTGTTTCTAACAATTGCAAACGACATATAAATATATGTTATATTGTTGTATGTAGATTCGTTAGATGCGTCCTCAAAGCGGCTTTTCATTACGTGGAGGGAAAAATTTGTATAGGAGTGCATATATATCGGCCGTGTTGTGCTTAGCCATGATTTTAGAACTGTTGGCTTCAGGAGGTTACCAATGGCTAGCCTGCAGCGACCATACCGTAAGTGTTGCATAAAGCACGTTATAAACTGTTGCATCAGAGGTGTTACAAGAGTTGGACACAAAATTTTGCGAATGGATCCAATGGTCGTAAACGCGAATATGAAGGTGTAGTTTCGCCAGAAATTTGGCGTTGCAGGCTGTAAATAATTAAGCTTTTTGTTTTACACTAAACGATCCTTGTAATATTTTTAGTAATTGTAATTTTTAGTAATGGTATGCATTGGAAGAACACATATGCTTTTTGAAGCCCGGGGGAAATGAAGCGATTTTCATAAATCGGCGGGAAATGGTAGTAAGTAATGTGAATATTTGTGTATTAGCCTCTTATTTTTATTTACATAAATAAAAAATTTTCGTCTAGATTTACGACCACGAAATGAAAATTAAAACAGTCAATTTCAAATTTCCCGAATATGCCATTATACGCATGTGTGGAGACACTCCTGCGAAAGTGCTTACGTAGAAAACCATTGGACGGGGCATGATAGTAATGCTTGGCTGCTCGGTAAGCGTTAAAAAAAACTAAAGCGCCAAAAAACTACGTCTTTCTTTTTTTTTTGCGGATACTCCCTAAAGCCTTGGCTGGTAACACCTTATCGAAGTTCGGCGGATACTCTAAAAAAAATGCAACGATACCCATTGCAAGGAGAAGAACATTGTGAGAAGGTGCACTGGCGTATGTAAAAGCCAATATTACAGTATTTAGTGATTCGAATATCGAACTAAAACTTTTGACTATTTTCATAGGTTACATGTGTATTCTACAGAAAGAGCGAAAGAGCTGCTACAGCTTAATGAATCTGGGAAGAATCGCAAATATTATGCAGCGTCGCATAGACGTTTACCACTAAAAAGTAGGAGGAAATCATTTGAATGATCCAGCACTCCATGCAGCCTATGAAGATAATGGTGTTGATGCTTGTGTAGAGGCACCACCATTGCCGCAGTTTACAAATAATTTGTAAACTTGCAACTCCCACAAAAATTTACATATGAATTAAATAAAGATTGGAAGTACCCCTTTTTATATACTGAATCTTCTTTTTATTCGCTCATATATGAGCAGAAAAGAAAAAAAGATTTGGCATATGGGAATGGAAGAGGAAATTTAACACAATGATGAAGACGATGTCATTTATATGAATTAATCACTAACAATATATTATAACAGAATTGTTAACTTTCATTTTTATGAAAAGTCTGTAAAAAGAATATGTAGTAATTACGCTTTTCTACAATAAAAAACCTAATAATTTAAACACTGAATTTAACTTTATTACTTTTGTTTATACAAAACCAATAAACGTCAACTTGGCTCTCAATTTTTACGTTTCTTTCATTTATTAACGCATTGTAACGAACAACTTGAGGGAAGTGTTGGAAAACTGGCAACGATGGTACCTGATAAACCTCTTGGCGATAATCAATTGTCTCCTGTGAAAGGTAAGTAAATTAATTTTTTTTTTTTGTTTTTTGCGCCAATTGTCTAAATCATGTTAACAATTGTGTATCATCAATGTATCCAAACGTCATCTATGAAAGGTAAGTAAATAATTTTTTTTGTTTTTGCGCCAATTGTCTAATTAATACTTTTAATTCTCTAAAGCTTGTAATCAATTGTGTATCATCAATATTTCCATATGTCATCGTATACTTCGACAGCGTTGATAAAGGGCAAAGGAGCAACAAATAAAAAAAACTCATCACTCTAATGGATATAATAGGCTTATCTCCAATAGGCCTAATCTATTTTGGTAAACAAAGCAAAAAAAAGGTAAATAAAATGTTATTAAATAATCCAAAAATATATGCACATCAAGCAGAATGGTTCTTTTCTTTATATTACGTCATTTGGCAATAGAAGCAAATCGAAATTGGCTTAAAAGGAACCTTGCAAGACATAGAAGGGCTTTACGGGACGCCCCAAATCCTCTTACGGTACTCGAAAATTTGCAAGTAAATCATTCCATACATTTGTCGGTAATGTAAATTACAAGGTACATATTGGCAACAGCAGTAGCAGCACCCTTAGTTAGCAGCCATTTAAGAGCTTACCCTTTTTACTGCCATTATTTGCAATCTTAACAGTTTCTTGATATGAACACTTTATCAAACGTTTACAAGACCATAACCGACCATTAAATAGCTAACACCGTTTCACTCAATATGGTTACCCATACCACCTTACATGCTTTCATGCAATAACTTTTCAAAATAAAGCGTTATATGGGAAATAATCAAAAACATTGTCTAATCCAAACCATTTTCAATAGCGTTTTTCCTTAGGCCATAGCACGTCGGTATACTAAATATTATCAAAATATATAAAAAAAAAACGGCCTATAAGTTAAACACGAAAATAAATAGACGGTTTAGATCGATTTAGAAAATAATTCTGAAAATAATAATAATAGTAGAAATAATTCAAAAAAATTATTAATCTTTCCTCTGTGACCACGCTGGAAATAGAGAGATTAAGTTTGCGCGAACGTATGCAACATCCAAAATGTGTTAAGATAGACCCTCCATCGATTCCGAATAGCTTTTTGAATCGATAAACTTGTCTGTCCGTTTGTGCGTCCGACGTTTGTCCATGTATATTTAGTTTCAATCTACAGTCCGCAATATTTGAGATATTCTCATGAAATCTGGTACTCAGACTGACGTGCTTTGACACAAAAACGAACGCCATTGAAAACGGTTTAGATCGGTCCACTTTTTCGACCACTTCTCATATGACGCCTTATTTTGAAAAGTAGTTTAATGAAAAAAAAACTACAATTATTTAAAATTTCTCACTAAAAGTCGTTGAGTAATAACATTATAAATTGATATGAACAATTTGACTCGGCTGATGTAATTTTTTGAACCCCCTCTTACATAACCGTTTCTATGAAAACTGAATCTTTATATGGTAAAAAGTTCTAATTTGCAATATTTCATGGTGAAAATTGGTTCACAATAGTAAATTAACAAAGAAATCATCCTTAGCGAATTTGGAGATCGTAGGTCTAATTTTTTGGATACCAATGTTTATAAGGATTCTTAGCAAATGTAAGTCCTTATAAGGTCTAACTGTTAATCTATTGTGATGGAAATCTGTTCATCGCAGTAGATTGACGTAAGAATTAAATGAACCAAATTTTTGTTTCTCAAGAATAGTAAGCAGAAAAAGGTTTAACTTTTAATATTTTATGGTGAAAATTGGACCATGGTAACAATTTCACATAAAAATTAACACAAGTCTATTTTTTAGACCCCAATATATCATGAAAACCAAGACAGAAAATTTAATTTCTAGTTTTTAATGGCTGAAATTTGGGTCACGCCATACGATGGGTTAGGCAGCCTTCACTATGCGGACTTTCATGAAAAATATGCTCTTGCGTAAAAATAATGCATCATTTTTGATGTATTATTCCGCAAATGAGTGAAGAACTGTACAGTGCGGAAGAGCGTAGGATATGTAATGGTTTTCCTCGGCCGATAATAGTGATCTTACTTGTTCTAATGTATATTATTAGCAAACACACAATAAATTTATTTATATTAGCAAACATACAATAAATTTGTTTATATTAGCAAACATCGAAATGCTGTAATGAATTCGCGAAGCTTATTCTGAGGTGAATTTAATTTCTTTACTTGTTTTCTTTTTCCTTCTTTATCTTCAGTTTTCTCTTTTCGATTATGCATACAAACTTAAAAAGGAAAAAGCAAGAAAATTATATTCGGCCATCAGCGAGCCTTCGATACGCGTCATCTTTATCTCGCAAAAAAAAAAACACTCGGAGAAAATTAAATTTCGATTCTCTTAATATTATGTGGACGTGACCGATTCTTCCTATCTTTATACAGTTATTTTAGAATTGCTCACAGAATATCTAATTTTTGCTGTTGTGAATAATTATTAATCAGGAAAAACCCGTTCTTTTCTTCTTCTTTTTGAAATGCGAGATGTTCCTAGTTTTCGTTGTACTGCAGGCGTGTCCTTTGACCGATTTGTCACATTTCCAAGACAAAGTAACATGCAGCACGTTCAAACTTTTTTTCAAATTTGAAGCCGAGATCTTCATAGTTGCGACCCGAAGAATGTTTACCACAGACATAGCGCATACGGACGGATGCAACAGCAGGTATGCCCAAATCGCTTCAGAATGCGACATTGATCCAGACTATATATACATCACAGGGTGTCGAAAGTGCCATCCTGGCTGTCGCAAACTTTTTGACGAAGTAAACATACTCCCCTCGGCAACGGTGGATATAAAAAGAAATTAAGAAGCCGGTAAGATTTGAAACATTCCCCTAATGAATGTTAATGACTTCCTATTCTGTTCGTGAGGAATTAAGATTTTTTCATGATATCACTCATTAACTTTTGAATCGGAATAATTTTTTATTATCTTTTCTTATTATATTTGAAGTTATTAAAATAAATTTGGGTTACAGTTAGCAATCTTCACTCCTTCAAATAGTCTTGAACAAATTTATTTGGTCTTTCAATGATTGCGAATAACAGGAGATCAAAAAAAGAAAATATGCTGCAAATCTTCAAATTGCTGATAGTTTTACAAAATTTACGTATTTCATTAGCTTTACTTGAGGAAAGGGATGACATCGTAAATTTACCAAATTTGAATTTAATACAAGATAAAATTATAGAAACCGCTTGGACGTAAAGAGAAGTTCTGCAATTTGTAGATGTTAAGTATGCAGGATCACCTTCAGACAAACATCGGTTTAAGGTTCATTTCGGGAAGTAAAAGGTCAAGATTTTGAAATAGTTCGTCTTTATATGTTTAGCCTCTCAGACCAATTGAACCTTGGAAAGATGTTATGGGTGCTACAATCGAAAAAATGGCTTGCCCTTTAGTAGTTTCAATGAAGTCGTTGCAAACTCTAGACGAAATTTCGGATGTTGGGGATTGGTTAACTATGACGATAAGTACGCCTAATGTAACAGGCAAAATTTTCATAGGCAAGTTTGGCGGAGATGCCGACAAAGTATCTGTGGCTGGGCAAGTAGGAGTAGGAGGAGGCTAGCATAGCTCGCTTATTAACTTTATATCCAAAAATAAGCGAAGTGCAACGCAGACCTTGCAAGCACCTTAGCGTTCTCTTTTCAATTATTTTCAGGTTAAAAGAGACTTGTTTCATCACGTGATTTAACATTCAGGTTCAGCTTTAATGCCGGCACTTTTAGAGTAAAATCCTCGCAGGGTTGCCACAGAAATTACCGAAAAAACCAATTGTGAAGTGCGTACTGTACGAGACGTTCATGGACCACGGCGTAAGTCTGTTGAATTGTAGTGCAACTTTTCAAACGTGCTTTGCAATCACCTTTGGCTTTAATAGCAAGATAAATCCGAATTAAGTGTTGGCCATATAGTAGGCATGCATGGCCCCTTGCCTGAGCATTCTTCCAATTTAATGCTGAAAACTAACAATTCTTATCCAGTAATGGGTGGTTGTCCCAAAAATGTCGGATCACGGATTGTATATTGTAAAATTGGATGAAACCTTTAGCATAGCTGGAAACTATTACTAAGGAATTTTCAGCTACAACAAGAGTTGAAGAGAATGGCTTTACTTTAATTCGGGAGATATACTATTCAATCATCGAAGAAAGTAAACTATGTCATGAGCAAAAAGAAAATCCAACAAGAGACAACGTCTTTGACTCAATATTCAAAATTCAACAAAAATACTCGGCTAAGAGAGATCAAAATCAGAAGTAAAATTCTTTACTGAAAGTGAAACTTCAAGAGTGCTGCTACACATTATTATAAGTGGAAAGCAAGAAAATTCTTTGCATACCGATAGAGTTTGGACATTTCTATACACATTTGCGAATTTAAGATTTTTGATTCTCAGGATAGGTAAACGGATCAAGATGCGTAAGTTACTTAGTGGATCTGCAATTAAAAAGACTGAAACAATATACAATTACAAGAATTTCCATTTATGTGCTTTTTATTTTAATGCAATTTTCTCTTAATCTCTTAGATATGTGTACTCTACAATACTTATGGTACAGCGTACATTAAGTTAGTGTAGTGTAGTATAGACGTATACAACATCCAGAAGGGCTTAAGATAGATCCAGCTTTTACTACAGCAATTAGATGAAAATCGATATACAAACGCGTTTTGACCCGCTCTGCATTTGAATGAACGCGATTGAAAATGATCTGGATCGGACCACCTTTTCTACCATATCCCATATAAAGCCTCATTTTCCAAATTTGTTATAAGCAAATAAATTGCAATTTTCAAAATTTCCCGACAAAAATCGTTGAGTGACAATATTTCGACCTTCTAAATTGTTATGAGAAATGTGGATCGGATGGAGCAATTTGTTGAAGGCACTCCCCTATAACCGTTGCTACAAAAACTGAATCATTATATAGTAAAAAGCTCTAATTTGCGTTGTTTCATAATGAAAGTTTACCTATAATAATAATTTGACATAGAAATTTCCCTATCGCATATAAGGATTCTCATGAAATATAAATCCTTATGTGCCCAAAAGTCTAATTGTTAATGTTTGAACCACATCGATCTGCTTCTTGGATCTATTTCTTGGATTTCATTCCATATAAGGTTTCTTATGAATAGCAAGCCTTTTAAACAATGGTTTAATTTTCAATATTTTGTGATGAAAATGAAAAAAGTCCTTAGGACTAATAATCGATCAACTGTATTCATTTGGAAAGTGCTATACTGCTTTTCTTTGTTTCATAGTCCTTTTTACTAGTGGATGCAGAAGAAATAGGAAAAGATTTAGAAGTAATGACGGCCTAAGGTAAAGAAAAAACACAATATAAGGTTTGTAAAAATTGCACGAGAAGTACAAGTACACATTGTAGATATTAGATACATGTGATGCACCTTAAATCCCGTAACCATATGCCGGTAATTATATTAAGTCGGATGTATAAGCTGCTCCTTATTTAATCCCCTTCTAACAATCAGAAAGAAAATGCCGCTAATTTTTTGCGCAGAATGATAACATGCCAACTCGTTAGTAACAGAACAGACATATTCCTTTTGGTGGCCCGTACTCCTCTTTAACAAGTGGAATACAGCGATGAGAAAAAGAACGCTTTCTGACTAAAAAAAGGGGTCATCAACATTTCAAATCTTTGGAAAAGATATACTCACATGCTCTCAATGCGTTAAAAGATACTTAAAAAGTCTTTGCTCCATTCCTGCAATTTTATTGATTGTTATGAATAAATTGTAATTCTTAGCCGTTTAATTAAAATAATATTTGTTTAAAAACCTGAATTGTCGCTTCTACCTTTAAGGTCAAAGTGTAATATCTAGGATCGATGTATGGCGATTTATTACGTTTGGGTTTATGCCTGTCGACGTCGTATCAATTATCGCGTTGACGCGTTGACTAAGCGAGTTTATAGATGTTGATAATGTGTACAATATTTGTGTGTCGATTGAAACTTTTTCCGGCGACAAAACTGATGTCGAGTAAAAGCAAAAGCAAGAAATTGTCATTACGAAATGCAATTATTTGGTATAATTAATGCTATTAATGACGGAAATTTTAAAATGTTAGACTAAATAATTATTTTCTACTATTTTCTGTTCTTAAGTTGCAAAATAAACGAATTGTTATCAAAAAGAAATTAGCAAAAAATTTGTTGCGACTTTTTAAAGAAAAATTTGAAAAAATATATATAAAGAATACCAAGCAACGCCAAAAAGTGCTTAGTCGTGGCAGCTTAATTGTTACATACATAAATTCTTTGAATTTATTCGCATTTACATTGTTATTCACACACCAATGATATTATAAATACAGCGCTGTTTTTGTCTCGACCAAAAAATTTTATTCGTTTCGAGAACAATCGACTCATGTAAACTCATAAAACGACACTGACGAAACGATTAGTCAAGTCGAAGGCATATTCGACATGGACTGCCGTAAATCGATCACAGTTCTTATCACCTTAACATCTGCCTGATCATCAACCAGAAGACGGCAAATGTTAGTAATTTTCGAAAGTTGACGACGAGTACTTTACCGGCTTGCTTTACTGATCGACCCAATATTGATGTGCTGATGGGAATTCGGCGCAATCAATGATCCATTTCGTTGAATGTGTTCGTAACATAGTTGTTCGAACAAGTATTCGTGAAGACTACAAGGTAGATGCTGCCGTATTTGGAAAATTAAGCCTCCTTAGATCGCAATCTTCATACTTTCATTTAGAAGATGAAGAAACATATGGTCAATCACCGAAGCACTCATGTATATTCGAAGGATCCCGCAGAATGAATGTCACCAGCACAAACTTTATAAGCACTGGTGTGTACACAGAGTTCCATATTCGCAATTTTTTGTAGATTCGTGCACTTTTCTTAGTCTCCTATTTCACTTGCGCACAGAAGAAAAGTGCTTTATGTGCAAGTAGTAAAAAATTTGCAAATTTATTTTGAAGCAATTTTGACAAAAGTGGGTGTAGGTCTGTCTCTCTGAATGCTAGGAAATAATACGCAATTAAGACCGATATTGGGCATATGAATCGCTTTCTTAGATTCACTAAATTTAACATCAGTGCATGATGGAGTGCATGATAATGTCATAAACAGTGCCTTAAAAATTAAACGAGTATTAATCATAATTCTGCCGATAGTTTACTCTTGGAGAGAATTAAGAGTTAACCCCGCCTTCCTTGAAACTTCTTTATTCTCTTCTTCTTGAAATTCTATTCAAATATCTTTAAAAACAGCAATCCTTTCGTTATTAATTCAATTTAAAATAATTATATTTCATTTAATTACTCCGTAATCAATGCAAACAAAATTTTAATTAATGGAATTATTATTATATGTAGTTAATTAATGATATAATTAATTAAAAATAAAAGCAGCAATCATTCTTTATGTTCAAAGTTAATTGCGAGAATTTGAACAAAAAATCAATGAAAGCAAGACTACTTCTTCTGCAGAGAAATGTTTTTTTTTTCTTTTTTCCTTAAGAAAAACATAAGAGTTAAGGACTCGAATTCAAGAATCTACTATTTGCCTGAAATTATACTTAAATGCTCTTTATTAACTAAATAGAAGAAAAAAAAAATTTGTTGCGCATACATAGCGTAGGACCTCGAGTTCATCTTTTTACGTCTGTTAAAATTATTTTCAGCTTTTTAATGATTTTCATGTTATATCAAATTATTGAAGCAATTGCTTTTGCCTCTTATATGTTCTTAGAAAATTGAAGTGCTATATAAGATTGGTTCAAATAAAAACTTTCCCAATTATGTAGTTTGCATGAGATGTTCCATTAATTGTGATTATAAATTATTTATAGTAATGTCACAATAATTGAAAATGATACGTATATATATCTATATGTATATTTATTTATTTGTTAACAGAAGAATTCAAGTTTTGATAGTTGTTGTAGTCAGACAAGGGGAATGAGTTGCAATTCGTATATATATAATAAATGGGAGTTGTTGTGATTTTAGAGAACATGTTCGTTTAATTTGGCAATTTTATATATAAATGGATGTGTGAAAAAAAGCTAGCTTTTGTTGGATAAGAGCTTTATCGCGTTATTATTTAGATGTATTTGTATAGAGAACGTCAATATTTGCTGCTGTGGTCGTTGTTTTTTTTTTTTGTTTCGGTGCCTGTGCTTTTTATTTTAAGCGTTTAATTTACTAATCAAATATTAGCGATGACGCAACTTAAAAGTGAAAAGGAGAGTCAATAAAATGCTTAGGCTGCACATAACATCTCTTCTGCTGCCGCTGTTGCTTCTTTACCTAGTCGACATCCATCGTTGAATCCTCCGGAACGCTATTGGTATGCGCCGATTCAGTTTTCTTATCAACATTTTCGCCGTTATGTTGCTGCTGTTGTTGATCAGTTCCAGTCATATCTTTAGCTGGTGCTGGCTTGGAAGCTGGTTTAGGCTTAGGGCGATTAATCACCGAGTTTACGCAGGTCGTTAGCGTTTGTATCTCATGACGTATCTCATTTATTTTCACTGGACTATCGGTGGTTCGCGCAGCTTGAGAAAATTTCGCCAAATTGATATCCAACCACTTTTGAACCTTCTCGGTAGTTTCAGAAATGTTCATGAATTCAGTTTCGGTCAAATGATCGTACTTGGGAACTCCCTTCTTAAACTCACTATGCGCAGTTCGAGCAAATGCGATGGCCTGCTTTAATTCGTCGAAGGCTGCTGGACAAAATTCATAATCATTTGCCCGCTCCTTTATTGGATTGGTTTGATTTTGTAAGCTCTTGAGTTTATCCACATAAGTATCGTGGTCACAGTCTTCTCCGTCTTCGTACAACCAGTTTTCGAGATCGTTAAGTTGATTACAAATACTATCACGTGCGCTACTGACGACGTAACGTTCCAAAGGACCATCTCCCTAAAAGACGAGATAGAATACAATACATTAATCAATATTTTGCTTCAGCTTTTGAGAGCAATTATACGACAGTGCCATTTGAAAATACTTGCCTGTAACTTGTTACGCATATCATAGACAAATTCTTCCAAAGCATTTTTAGCGTCGACTCGTTTAGTTTCCTTGGCATCGTTGCCCACCATTTTAGCCTCCAATTGTATTAAATTATTTAATTCGTTGGGTAAATAGCCGTGAGTTTGGTAATCCATAGGCAAATCAATTAACTTTGAAAGTTTCTTTTTCTTTTCAGAGGTGCCCTGAAAAATGCACGCAATAATTTAAATGAATTCCCATATGAACGAATAAGCAGCCAAAAAATTATAAATAACTTAGTAAATTTAACAGGATAGTTGATGTATTAAAGGAAAAAAGAAACAAACTTGCAAACAACAAAATAAAAATAATAAAAGTTAATATAAAATGTTTCATATGCATTAAAAAAAACGATTTAAACTTTCAAGTGCATCAACTACTATATATTAAAGTCAGACAGACTTTAATGGAGTGGTATGAATACACTTAAGCGCTCAACGGTAGGCTTGTGTGCAAACTAGCGCTTAATCCTTATGGTTAGCAAAAAAATCTGAATGGCATTTCTTCTTTTTTTTTCTTGCCTTTACTCTTCTAATAATCTGGGAAGGACATAGGGTTAAAGTAAGAACACAAAATACTTTTGATACATCATTTACAAAATAAAAGAAAACTAAAATTTTTGGTGTTAAATAGGTGAGAAAACGTACCGAACTAAACCAGCCCTTGACCCGTTGAGCGAACCCTTGTCCTCCTTGAGGTGATGAGGCGGTCGTATTATATTCCTCCTCATAATCTTTACAAGCCTACAATACGAGAGTGATGTTTTGGGTGTTTTTTTGTGGAATTATAAACAAAGCCCATCAATCATCATGAAAGATTCACACAGAGAGAAATCAAAACCAAGAAGACAACAAAAACAAGAAAAAGAAAATATAATTGAAAATGTTCTGATGACGAGAGCATATGATATTTACTTAATAGACTGCACAAAAGTAAAAGGAGACCAACTTAATTTACATGGCGATACACATATAAATGACACTAATGACAACTGATAAGGGATAAAAAAAAAAAGTGATTATAATAGATAGAAATTAATGTGCTTAAAAAATTCTGGGAAACGGGGGCAGGTAGTGAGTGTGAGTAAAACGGTGGATACAAAAAATACAAAATAATAATAATAATGATAATAATAATTACAGGCCATAAAGCGACAGTACAAGACTTCAATATTGCTAAAGCTATGATTACATTTTAAAACATATATATATATATATATATAATTACATAAACAAAGGTGTACCTATATGAAGACGAATGATAAACAATTCTATAAACCCGTCCTTTAGAGATTTCGTTACACTTACCTCTTGCGAAACATCCATGGGTTCGCCAGCGTTATTGATTTGATTTTGCGGTTGATCTTGTCCGCTATTTAGTTGTTCTGCACTATTTGTTTGTGGTTCATTGAGCTGGCTGCTTGAGGATGACTCTTCCACTTCTTTTTTATCCACCAGAGAAGCACTTGAAATCAATACGATGCCATGATGATTGATTCTCACCTTCACTTTAACTTCACTGGGTTCTCCACGTTCATTGGGTTTAATATCTTTAATAGTCCATCGGCCAATAATCAAGTCCGGATAGGGCACAGGCTGTGCATACTGTACCGTCATAGTAAAGGGTTCCTTACGATTTAAAGTCAATAAACGACTGAAAGGGGCAGCATGGAAAGTGGGGAATACTTCAATACCACCGCCAACCATAGAATCTTCACCATCCCAGGTAACTTTAACAGAATAATTTTGAATGTCAGTAACACCAAACTCTCGAACGCGCACAGCGGGCGACATAATGGCGCACTGTAAAGCTGCACCACGCGAGACGGCCTCATCCTGATTCAAAGTGGTACGAGCCGGCTTACCAAAAACTTGCTCAATTATTAGCTTAATTGAAGGGATACGTGTACTGCCACCGACTATTTCCACCGAGTGAATTTCTTCTAAAGGCAATTTTGATTCAACCAATAGCTTCTTGAATGTTGCTTCAACACGTTTTAATAATGGACCGCACAATTCTTCCATTTGTGAACGTTGCATGCTTGACGAAACGTCAATATCATCCATGAAACATTCGATAGCTAGAGGCAATTTGGTGCTATTGGCCGACATTTGTTTTTTCAACTTCTCGATTTCAGTTAGTAAACGTAACCATGAGCGAGGATTACTTTTGGCGTTGATCTTGTAACGGTCCATGAACTCCTTAGCAAAGTAATCAGCCATAGCAGCATCGAAATCTCGGCCGCCAATTTGGTCCCAACTACTAGCCAACATCTTAAGTTTGCCCTTTGTAAAGGCGCAAGCACTAACCTGCAGTGATGAATTGCCACAATCTACAAAGATTACATTACGCGGTTTGTCATCGGGCAAGTCTTGCTTATAGAAACCGTATGACAAGGCTGTGGCAGTAGTCTCGTTCATCAAACGTAATACATTGAGACCAGCAATTTGAGCAGCGTCCAGCAAAGCCTTACGCTCGGCATTCGTAAAATATACGGGACAAGCAATGACACAATCATTAACCTGAAAACGAAATTAATTTTTTTTTTTTTTTCAATTTTGTTCTTGCGCCCTCTTACCTGTGCTTGCAAAGCATGAGTGGACGTTTCTTTTAATTTTGTGAATAGCATAGCTGTCAATTGCTCTGGAGTGAACAGCTGTTGTTGATCTAAATAATTAACGCAAAAACCTATACCACCATCCGACATTTGTTCGACTTTTGTTGGAATGTTATTCAGCTCATGTTGCACATGTGGATCATTAAATTTACGACCCAAAAGACGTTTAAAACCACTAACTGTATTCTTCATGTTTGTAACCTGTTGATTTTTCGCCGCAACACCAATAATACGCTTTTTCCCATCGAATGCTACACATGATCTGTATTAAATAAAATCATTATAAATTAAAATAGTAGTAGAAAATGTTTAACTGCCGCGTTTGTAAATATTTTTAATTATTACTATCGAAATTATCATTTACTTAACCTTATTGTTTCCTAGATGTTTTTATATACAAATCTATTCATAGCGCTATCTGAGATGCAGCAAACTGACAATCTCCCAAGAAAAGCAGCCCTACATCATAAGATTTCTTCCGCCATGCTTCATTTTTTTTTGATTTGCAATTTTTTTTTTTGATGGAAGCACATTTCTTCCCGAATCATTTCCAAACAAATTTATTTTTATTTCTTCGGTCCTAAATATATTCCTTTCACTTTTCTTCGCATTCTGGTTTGCACCAATTTTTAAGGGCTACAGCAACGTCTTTCCTCTTCTCCAAATTCTCTTTCATCTTTCAGAGCTGTTCTTCCTGGTAAATCGACACCTAACAAATGTTCGGGATCGTACAAGATTCTCAATTTCATTGATAGATTGGATGACTTGAAAGAATCTCGCTTTGCTAAATTATAATGTGACTATCGACTAGACGAAGTTTTTTTAACTGCTCCACGGCTCTCACCATTTTTTTTTTTTTTTTTTTTTTTTTTTTTTGAGGCTTAAAGCATCCGTCACAAAGCTATGTAACCGATCTAGCGACACGGCAATAAATTTGTACGTTTTTTTCTGATTCCGATGTTGATGCCCTACTCCGCGTCCTGCTTGGCTACAATGATGTGCTCAACCTATCTAACATTATTATAAATATTAATCCATATTGCATTTCATTCCCAAGAAATGCGATTCATCTTTACAAAAAAGCTACTAAAGTAACATAAACGCCCTTTTATCGAAAAAACCAAATCACGTGGAATTCCAGACATCAATTTGGAACAGTGTTGCCAAATGTAGAAACGTGGTGTGGGCTCTGTGGAAGCTACGTTTTACAATTTCAACTCTATTTCTCACACTTCTTATTTGGCTTTTACCCCCGTCATAGTCCCAAGATACCCCGACATTAGGGTGTCCCTGCGCCCATACGCTTTTACATTCAACTTTTATATCCTTAGACGTTGAAATATCGGTGATAGCGAAATGTGTGTCAGATGATCACCCGTTATGTCAACTTTTTGATCAGCTTATGCTATGAGTTTTAGTTTATATTTTGTTTCAAATTGTGAATGTATTATGTTCTTTGCTAACTTACAGTTGAATATTTATTAAGATTATATGCGAACTTTGGATTCCTATTTCAGTTATTGCTACCGTAGACGGACGGCAGACAAACCTGGCAACAGATTCTCACTCTGATAGCAGGGTATGCGTTTCATCGAGTCTCTGATGAAAAACACGGGGTCTGGGAGCGGTTTACGGCTTCTTCGTTCTCGAACTATTGTAGATTAAAAAACACAAAAACAATACGATCGTTTTTCAAGTTGATGGGACTCGATCGTTTTCGTAACGAATTAAGCGTCCCGTTCGTTGCGTTTATAAAACAATATATTTGATAGCATCGATGTATGTATAACAAAACAATACAAAGAAGAGGAAGAAAACTAAATAAATAAACAAACGAAAGGTAAAATTTGAAAAAGAAATTGAGGAAAAAGTTAAAATCTATTAAAACAAAACTATCAATCAAGTGTAATAACTAAAATGGGAACTGAAACAAGCAAACATATTTAAAAACTTAACTCCAATATAAGAAAAATGTAAACAAACAATTTAATTTCACGTAGTATGAACAACGGGTCGCACCATGCCTCGAGGAGTTATTAATTTCTGATAATCCTGTATTCTTACTTTTCGTAGATCCCAAATATATTTTTTTTTAATTTCATACTCGTTTATACTTTTTTTTTGATGTTTTATGCAACCAATAGAAATCGAAATTACATTTTGGACTTTTTGTTGGATTTACAACAACATTTTGGAATATCAGAGCGCATTGATTTTATTAAATATTGGTCTTTATATGATATTTTATTTACTTTCCCTTCAAACATGAAGCTCGGTAGCTGTTTTTCGTTCGAGCATGAATATAAAAAACCAAATACACGCGAACAATTGATCAATGACAATTGATCGATAAGAAGAACCATAAACTGACTCCTAGATACGCAAGTTAGCAAAAACTCAGTAAATGAGAAGCAGACTCGAAAACTCGGTCTAACGGAAGGAAATTTATTTCTTGATAGTCATGTATGAGCTACATAAGGCAACAAAAAAACCTGACGCACTCTCAATTGAAAGATTTTTCGTAGTTCGAAGAGAATAAAATTATTCATGTTTAGAGGCATACACGGACAAAGTGTTATATAGAATAGAATGCACCCACGCAAACCAAATCTTGTAAATTATCAAGAAAAAGATGCTTAAAATAGTGTAATTATAAATATAAATATAAAAACAGGTATTTCTGAACAGTCACATCTGCCTCAAATTAAAAAGGGCTCAAGAAGTAACTCCAGTCTCATCTTTAATAAATGTTTGTCCCAAGAATTGTAATGTAAGAGAATCATGTTAACATTTTTGCAATTTTGACTTTATTCTCACCTTTCCAAATGCAAAACTGAGGACGCACGAAAACATGTCTCATTACATATGTACGTTTTTTATGATTCTCCAGAGAATCAAATGCAACGTAGATAGATACTTGCACACAGTCACATAATGTACATATTTAAAATGATTAATACTGAAATTGGGCATATTTGGATTGGAAATGACTAAATCAAATCGACACAACGTATGCAAACATAAATATACGTATATAGTTGTATCTAAAAGTGTGTGCAAGGTGTGCTTCTTGCCTTTATAAATATAATTGGCATCTGCCTTTTTTTCTGCTTTTTTCTGAGTAAAACAAAAACTAAAAACATTAGATTTCAATTTTTATATGCATTTTCGTTTTTTAGTTTGAATAGCAAAAATTACAAGATAACGATTCTCCAAATTTCAAAATTTAGTCTCACTTTAAAGAAAAATATATTGTAGTGAGCTTTAATAATTTTGATATTCAACTTTTTAGTCTTTAATAAGTTTTTTTAAGTATGTCCACCAATAAGCTGCATAAGCGTAGGCATCTTATTACGTAACTCCAAAGCAAAACTACAGTAGCAGTGCTTGCAAAAGATATACAATCATAAGAGACCTACTATTACAACGTAATCTGCATATACCCGAAAATCATTCATAACAATATGATTTAAAAATTTATTATATATATAGAGCTAAGAAATAGATTTTCAAGTTTTAAAGTCTTGCTAACTTTGAGGGAATCTGTCGACCGCTTTTTCTGAGTTGTTAGTATAGGCGGCAGCTTTTTATATCTGTAAGAGCGAATTTTACATGATATTAAATATTAATGTGTTTGTGTGTGATTCGTTATTTCTAATCTTTCGTTACATTTTGTACACTCCTCTATGCTTCGTACGGGAAATGGAACCGCTTTGAATCATCGGGATTTTCATTCACTTTTACTGAATTAAATTTGGGTTTATATCATTTCCGCTATTGCAGAATCCAAAGTTATGCACTAACTATGCTCCTCTAGACTCCAATAGAATACATTTCTTAACGATCTTTTTGTCTGTGCTTTTAAGGATTCGAGCTAAATTCGCAAACCTATGTGATCAACAATCATTGCTGTGCTTAATATTCTCCTTTCTTGCCTACTTCCCTGATCACAAAAATAGACAGATACGTTTAAAGAAGCTCCGAACTGTGAAAGTTGAGCAAGTATATATGAACACCTTGTGTTCTTACTGATGCGTACATATGCGGTACAAATAGAGCGATAACATGACCGCACAAGCCTGCTCGGTTAATGAGTATAAAAAGCTCCCTTTCTTCGTTATGGCTTACGCCCAAAATACGTAAAATGGTAAAATGCTTTTACTTCCAATGGAAAATATGAATACCAAAAAAAATTTTCTATACACGATTACAATCTAAAATTTTTTTATTTAGGAATATATATTAGAAGTTTTGCAAGGAAAAACCTTCGTGTTTTCTTTGTTTATTGCATCCATACATATATTTTAAAAAAATTATGCATTTTTTGTGTTTTGGGAACTGAAATAAAGAGAAAGAATTTATAAGTGAGAAAATACTATTTCATTGCATCGCTATCGGACAATAAAGAAAAATCAATAATTTCCAGAAATTTCTGTTTGCTGAATAGTAGAGAAACAGTGGTTAATAATACTTTTTTCATCTTTTAAAAATCCGTCATAAATTTTCTTAATTTTAGAATATTTTTTTTGTAAAATATACATTTACAATTGTTATACAAATGCTCTTTACAACACTAATTTCTATTTCTCACCCGACCGAAAGCATTTCACAATTCTCTTTTAATTGCTCATTGCCAATAAGAAGTACATCAAATATTAAACTAACCTCACTTTTTTTCTACTTCATGCAATTTTGCTATGAATTTTTAATTAATGTTTTATATTTTAAATAAATTTGCTGTATATTTAATTAAAATATCAAAATTTTACTTACGGTGTTGCTCTTAAACTGTAATCGTTAGCCAAAGTTTCAATGCCGCCAGCTTTTGCTGCAGCTACAAAACACGACTCATTGCCAAAATCGATACCAATCACAGACATTTTCTTATATTTGTTCTAATTATTGTTGTTATATGTGAAATTTTTGTTCTGAATTTCAACTTTTCCGTTTTAGAAAAAATTAAACGTTTGTTGAAGTCCCAAATTCAGAGTTTACTGTATATCTTTTATACAGAACACGCAAACTTCCAGAAATTCTGCAAGTAGAAAAAAAAACACTACCTGTGAGAGAATAATTGCACAAGGGATAGGTTTGTAAGTAATGCCGTTTGACACTATAACGCACACGCAACAATCATATATTTTCTTCTAAACGAAAAACACGTCAGTTTTTCAGTTTATTTTGACACGAAAAAAATTGTTCCAGAAAATTCACTTGAATGCTCGACGCTGATTCTCGTTGAGCAAAATTACGAAAATTTTATTAAAATTCTGTCAAAAGCACTTCTTGCGCTGTGATAGGTTAGTTTCTTATTTACTCTAGCGTTACTCCAGAGAACTGCTCAGCACGTTTCTTTTTTAATGATTTTTAACTTCCGTTTTATTTTGCTTCGCTTTTCTACTAGTTAAATTTTTAAATTGCCTGCTTTTAATGTCAGTGAAAATATGAAGTATCTTAACCCTTTCGTTAAAAAACGCAAATTCGTTTCGAGCTGTTATCTCGTGCGGTTTTCTTTTTCAACTGTGCTGGATTCAAAATTTCTCTTACAATCTTTTGCTTTAGTTCTCTTCTCATTAGTCACAACAAAAAATAGTCATATTTTCTAGAAAGTTATCGAAGCCAAAATATACGTATATTGTAGTGTTGCCAGTTACCTAAGAAATTAAAAACATGCATAGGAGTGGGATTTTTAAGAATCTACTTAGGCACATTTAATTATCGAAGAGGTGTATGGTTCTACAGATTTTAACAACTCATATTTATTACTTCGTTACAATAACGATTTACATTTACATGGTAATTTATGGTCAAAAATGATTGTTGCAAAACATTTATTCGATCACATTCATTAGCAGGCAGACATTACTTAACACGTGATTCGGAAAGGTACAGTTTTTCGATGAGGTGTGTCATATACGTTGGGCGATATGTGATGATTTGCTAGGCACTTGCCCTTTCCAAAAATATAGGAGCTGGAATTATCATATGCTGTTAATTTATGTCACTTCTCTATAGTGATTACTTTTAAAACACTTACCCAAACGTATGGCCACACACAGAATGGTAAACATTATAAAATTCTTACGTATATCAGCTTGCACACGTTTTTTTTCCTCAGCGGGATCAATTGGAGGAGGCATCCGAAACATTTTCCCAATAATTTAAAAGAATACTTCCTGTTGAAATAAAATCAAAAGATTACTAAACTTGCGACAAACAATTTCTTTCCTTTGATCAGGGTGTGTGTGTACAATTTTATTGTCAACATTTTTTAAGGCTAAGTTAGTGTCGTCGTATCGAAATGCAATGTCATAAAATTTATTTACTGATATCTAGTTTGCCACGTAAATGTCGTATGCTCTTTGTGCCAACAAAAACTTCGGCGTTGATAAAAATTTAAAAAGTTAGCGCATATATAAAATTCTGCTAAATCATATATTGCATTTCACAAAAATTGCTCATGTTTTTCGGGGTCTAAAACAAATCGTGTTGTTACAAGGTAATGTGATTTAAAGTTCGTGTCTGGCACGGTGGAATAGAAAGGCGGGATAAATTATTAAAATTTAGTTTATTTTCATCCTCCATAAATGCTATGTACGTTCAGAGACATCGCGGTAGAAGTAGCCAAATTCAAGCCTCGAAAGCCACCAAAATCAAAAACGCACTTATGTGTTAATCAGCTGTTACTTCTTCTTACTTTCTTAAAATTCTTATAAAATAGAAATCCAACGTATCCCCACATGGATTACTTGCGCTGCTAATCGACCGACTTAATTCTTTGCTGTATATTAATAAGGAATAATTTACATCACGATACGAATTTACTAAAGAACTTAGAAAAGGTGTGGCATTGCCATACCGCAATATAGTAAAGTTAGACGTATGCGTTTTGCTAATTCAATATTTTGCGTTGTAAGCATAAGGGGAAGAACTAACAACACGTTTTAAACAGTTTGCTGATTTTGCTCATATATTATGAAACGCATTAAGCCGCTTTAATTATTTTGGTTCATTTTTATTTTTGTTGCAACTTTTAAAATTTTTCCCTTACATGTAAATACAATAAAGTACGCATGTTTTTACATAATATACATTCTCTAAATATAAAATACATTTTGCTTTGATTAAATCTTTATGCAGAACCACGCTCCTCTTTTGTTAAGTTAACTTTGGTTATTCAGTTCAGTTTTATATATATTTATATACTAAATATTACTAATAATTTCTTTTATTCAATATCAATGCATAACTCGTTTGGCACAATAATGGAATCTTGCTGTGTTGATACCAAAGTTAGATCGTGTTTATAATGATGATGTCTCGGTATTTCATTTCTGTCACTCTCGTTATAGTAGTGATCGGCTTCTGAATCACTAAATGGACAATTATCTTCTTCCGAGGATGGGCCCGTTCTGGAATCCGGTTTAATTTTATAAGTTGTATAAACAGTTGAAACGGTGTGAGAAATTTTACTGTCCGTTAAGGAATGTGCTGTGGATGTTGCCGTTTGGCGGTCAATAAAAAAGTCTGCAACAAATTAAATAAAACATTTAAGTAATAGAATTATAATATGCTAAATGAAGAAATCTCATAAAAAAGAAGAACGAGCAAGTATGAATACAAACAAATTTACAAGTGTGGGAAAAACATTGACAATATATATATGTATTTACATTAGGAAAATCCTGTTTTCCTTATGGACGTAAAGATGCGTTTTTGTCGAATGATTCATATTCTATCAAATAATTTCTACAATTATTCATTTATAAGTTTGATGAAATTTTCAGAAATATAGGAATTAAAAGAAGCTTATATGGTATTTAATTAAAAGAAAATATAGTGGAACAAAGCCCGTCTTATACCATTTCGCTTAGTACAGCTGTTCATATAACGTTTTGTCAAACGAAGATGTCATAAGGGAAATGGTGGAAAAAGTGGACCGGTCCAAAACCACTTTCAATAGCGTTCGTCGTTGGGTCAAAACACGTCAGTGTATCAAATTTCACCAAAATATCTTAGAAATGACGGCCTGTGGGTAAAAAAAACCAGACGGACGGATATGCTAAACTCATACCAGAAAGTGATTCTGTAGTAGATAGTATAAGGTCAGTGCTGCTTACAATCTAATTATTACAAATTATCTTCTTATGTAGCTGGTTCGAAATTGTTCGTACAGCCTTTCTAACCTGCTTTGAAAATTTTCGTTTCGACCAACCTGCAATATCTAAATAAAATTTATGCACAAATATGAATTTATTTATTTATTTATTTATTTATTTTTTTTTTTGGGTTGTTGAGTAAAGTTGGACTAAGCCAATAAATTTGTGGCTTATATGTCCGAAGTGCAATACTTTGCTGATATGAATTTATTAGTTAATATATATTTTCTATATAGACATATTACTTTTGCTCATCAAACTTAAACATCCATGTCAAACTGACATCCTTTTGTGAGGAAAAAAGTATCTTTAGGGAAAGTTTTCATTTCTCCTCTTCAAACTATTAAGTGAATATTAAATTCTTGTGTACAATAACGTAAATTGAGAAAAGAATGGATAATCAGCCGAATTTATGCGATATGTTAATATTAAAATCTTGCAATCACTTTTTTAATCACCTATTATAAGAAAGTTTAAACAAACTAAAGAATAGAACAGTTACCGCTACCCACCAAATTTACATGTACATATATTATGTTTAAAATTTACCTTCATAAAATATTTTCTTTTTGTTTTAAGAAAAAATTCCAGTTTATGTATAGAGGAAGAAAAGTTTAGGAAAACAAAAATAAGGAACGCAGAAAAGGTAGTCAAAAATTAGGATTTAAAAAATATCTTCGCGTAATGCAGACGGTGTAGGTATAATGTGTACTGCAAATGAATGAATTTAAGTGATAGTAATGAGAGATTGAAAATAAAAAATTATGAAAATAATATATTAAAAAAAAAAGAAAAACAAAGAAAGCTACTTCACTAACCTGATTCAATACCATTCCATTCACTAAGGACAGCATTATGATGATGTTGATGAGGATTGGGATGATCTTCGATGGAACCTTCGTATTGCTTTAGGTCAGTCGCCAATTCGATATTGTCGGTCATATCAAAGATTTCAGTAACTTTTACTTTGTTGGTATGATCATCGGTATAATAATAGGCATATAAAGCATCGTTGTGCGTAGTAACTTTCAGAACGTGCTCATAATGGTCAACATCATCTTCCAAGAGTGGGGCGCCGCTACATAAAATAAATTAATTAAAGCATTTTTTTAATGTATTTTTTAAATTAAAGCTCTTCTTTTGTATTCGATTTACCATTCATCAACTAGGATAGATACACGAGGTCCATATAATCGCTTCGAATGTAATAAACCGGTTGTATCGAAATGAGGAGGATCACAGATCTATAAAAATAAATGCATTGTCAAAATTAAACAGAAACTTCTTCGGGAACACGGAGAGAAATGGTTTTACTGACCGTAAATTTATTAAATAAATGCACTTGTACACGATTATTGAATTGATTTATAAGCTCTTCTACTAAACGTCGCATTTGTTTTGTAAGTCTCGGGGTCACGGTTGTAACTCTGCAAGAGGGAGAGGAGGAGGGTTTGTTTTTTTCTTGTTTTTTTCTTTTTTTTTAAATAAACAGGAACTAAGTTAAACAGTGAAAAACATTTGCAACTTTAGAGAAAGAAGGAATTTATAAAAAACTTTGTTTTTCCCCTTCCCCCTACAAACGAATGGGAAGTAGAAATCTTTGGCCTGAAAAGATGTTGACGACGAGCAGTTTTACGTCTAACCACGCGACACAAAGCCGCGGGTAGAATGGCATCCAGTGCAGATTATCTTTCATGGCGGGGGGACGTTATGAGTAAGACCAGTACACGTACCGTTGGTCCGGATGACAGCACCGGCAAGAATGTGGCAAGATTTATTATATAGATAAATATATATATATATATATATTTTTTATTAATATATTTCTTTTATAGTGTGATATTTACAGTTTATATTACAATAATAATACTACAAAAATTCGATAAATTAAAAATTTTTAACACGCTTTTTAATAGGAATCACCCGGGATTATCAGAGAGATTAGAAGGGGCTAAATTAAGAGAAGAGAACTATTTTGTGTTTGTTAAGCTGATGCAAATGTTTTTCTAAATGGTTTTGGTAGCTGCTTAGCCGTTCTAAAATAAATTTTTATTTAGTTACACATTAGTAGTTTTTTATAATAAAAACCGACAAGTGCTTACTTATTTACAGTGGCCATTAAAAAATCCATGGGTACAGTGGCGGGCAATGATAATAATTTAATACCACGATGTTTGAATAACCAATTGGCCAAGCCCTTATTAGCCTGCTCTATATAGTCTTGTATAACATCTAAAACAGTCTGTGGCATATTGGAAGACAAAGCATCCTAGTGAGTAAATATAAAAAATTATAAAATTTATTTTTAAATGTGAAAATGTACTATTTTATGTGTCCATACTTTTCTGTGCTTCTTGCATTCTCTACACTCGGGGTCAAAGTCTTGAGGTTGAGCTACCGTCTCCGATACAACAAAAGTAGATTGTACAGCTACACAGCGCCGACAGTTGATTAAATTATTACGATGCAAAAACTGCAAGGCATCATCGAACCCTTGTTGGCAAAACTTCGAAAGAAATTCCGGTCTGGGTGGGAATAGTATACGAACGAAACGATTAATATTCTGACGAGATATTTCAATGCTGGTGTTGGCCCAATTCAAATGGAATAGCTGAGAACTTTGATCTCGCGGGCAAATGTCACTTTCACCACAAAACGGTGACACGGTTATTGTATTCTCATCCAAAATGGGTAAATTATCAGAAAAAGCACCGTCCATATAACGAACACCTCTAAAACGGGGGGGCAATATGCCCGAGAAGCCGGGTATGAAGCATGCGCAAAGTAACGCTTGCAATAATTCGTCGCGTGAGTTAAATTCCGAAACAATGACGTTTTTTCCATCATATACACGCGTCATTGAAATGTGTAAACGTCCACTGACGCGTTTATGAGCATCTTCAGGTAAATGCTTTTGTAAACCCTCAAAGAGACAAGTCTGTATGTTAAATGAGGGACTAAACGGTCCTAGAGAGTGACGACGTGCTTCATTGACCACGCGAAAAAAATCGGACGTCATGCTACCTGCAAAAATATTGTAAAAAAGAATGATTGAAAATACTTTTCATTCAAATCTGGCAGTTTACTTATAATAATTGCTTATACGATTAATTTAGTTTTGCACAATTTTATAATAGTTCTTAGATTAAATGCATCTCTTTCCAGCTGCTATCCAACTCATTTACCCCAACTACGAACTGATGCTCCTTATACTCAATAGTTCTTTTCCGCGGCGCCTATTTTTCGATAGGGATATGCGGCAAACATTGTCTTCATTTTTTGTATCCCAAAATTTCGCAATTTGATATCATTAATGTTTACAAACTGGTGCACAATGTTAATTTTAACTCGAACCAACTGGGCACAAATCTAATTAGCGAATTTCTCATATCTAATTCGTTAAATAGAAATTTCTACATCGATATACGATGTGGATTATCGACTTGACCGATCTTTTAAACACATGCAGCAGTCCGCATATCATGGAAAATTGACTCTTTCGTTGAATTATTTATCAATTATTATTATTAAGGTAATTAAAAATTATTCAAGTGCTCCATTTATTTAAAATAAGGGCAAAAACTGCTTTCATCATTTACCCGAATGGATGTGAAATATCGCTTTGGAGTTTGTACTGTTGAAAAGAAAGAAAAGGTAGAAGTTGCCAACAACGACATTCTTGCACCATCAGCCCGCTCAATTTCGCAATAACAGACGATTTTTATCAAATTTCACGATTCGTTGTATTGTTCCAATTACCTATCAGAGACCATTAACTCTTTCAAATTTTTTTAAAACTTCACCAACTGACCGCGAAGATATCGAGTGCATAAAAATGCGGCGTAGAGCATCGGTATTATTTTCACTTTTTCGGATTCGGTGTTCGGCGGACAAACGTATTGATAACTATGTATATGCTGGTTTCAGTCTTCTCACAAGACGTTCAATTTGTTTATTTTAATGACAAATATTTGGAATTGAAAGTCGCAACTTTCGAGGTTATACCATTAAATTGCCGACTTTAAAAGATGAACCGTAGTTCAATGTGGCTAATAAATGGATTAGAGGCTTTTCTAAATGCTTATCTTTGCCCATAAAAAATTACAGTAAACTACACTAGAGAGTAGAATAAGAAAATTGCATTTTGGCTTTGAATTCCAATATTTATTAAATTAAATTTAGGTTGCAAACACAACTTAAATTAAACTAAAGTACGCACTGTTAGCTTCTGAAAAACACACACTATATGCTTACCGTTAACCTTCAAAATCATTACAGTAGCAATAAAAAAATATAAATACCCAAAATTGCTCGCTTCCCCGACTTTAAGCATGTATAAAAGGATAATAAAATAAAAAAGTTGGCAAAAAAACATTTATTAATTACCTTTCGCAGTCTGAATAACAAATTCCTTTCAATTTTTATGGAATAAATAAGTTTTTTAACAAAATTTTACGGTGCCCTATCCCATTCTTCTGTAATTACGATTTGAAGCTCTCCGAGACTTGGCGTATTTCTGGCTCGTATTCGTTTAATCCGCTCGTCTTATAAATGCTCAATGGAATTGAGATGTAGGCTTCGAGCAGGTCACGTCTTAACTGGCACATCATTCCTCTCCAAATACCGGCGCACTACGGCAGTAATACGTAGACTAGCTTTGTCATGCATGAAAATACAATTTTCGCCGATAAATTTCGAAAAAGGCACTCCATGTTCTTCCAGGATTTCTTCGATGTAGCGTCGGAATTAACGGTCGAGGTTGGGCTCTGTGATGAACACAAATTCGATTTTCACTTTCAGGGCTATGCGTACCCAAAACGTGAATGGCCCATCGCCATATGCGACACGTTCAGAGATAGAGCGTTGTGCGAAACGCTCACCGCGATACACTCTTCCCCGTCCGACGTTACCATGAAGACACATCTTGTACTTGTCAGAGAAAAGTAACGCTTTCCATTGATCTATAGTCAAATTCACATGTTCTCGAGTGAACTGGAGGTGTGCTTATCGGTGGGCTGGAGCCAATTCAAGCAGTCAAGTTTTTGATCTGTGCGTCCTTTGGCTAGTCTTCTCCTATCCGTCTACCGAATGAGTTCCATTACTCAAACTTTCTGGAGCTGCTACCCTAGTTGAACTGCATTGAATCGGCGATTTCGTAATGATATTGTGACAAGCAAACAAACGGTCATCACGTTGCGTTGTTACACGTTTTCGACCACATCCTCGTCGCCGAATATAGGCCCCGGTCTCTTAATATCTCTTGTACACCCATCGGCTTAAATAGAGCTGTCGTGTCACTTGGTATTGGTTCTGTCCAGATCCAATTACTGCAAGCACCTGAGACGCTGTTTTCGGTATGGTTCCATTTTCTTGTTCCGAGCAATCTCGTATTCGATAACGAACTTTTTATACCTGCCACAAAATCGCTAGAACAATGTTACCTGAAACGGAGCGGTTTTGGAAATTTCTATTGTTGTGTTGCTACGGTGATGATTTTCAAAGTCCAAGGGTAAATGTTTTTCGATAGCTAACAGAGTGTACATTAGTTTGATTTAACTTATGTTGGCAAACTAAATTTAATTTAATAAATATTCCAATTCATAGTGAAAATATGCAGAGTGTGCGATTTTTTTGCTCTCGAGTGTACGTTAATGTAAATGTTAAAAGTATAATTTTTTCATTATTAAATTATAAATTTGAAATTGTTACAAGAATCTAAAGCTCAGCTCAGCTATTGGAATAGTAAATATGCTTTCTTCAAAACGAAACGTTACATCGGGCGCTTAATAGCTTCATATTAATATTCGTATAAAAGAAAACAAAAGGAAACCTGCTTTTTTGTTTTGTTGATTAGTAACTAATCATTACCAAGGAGAGAGAGAGAGAGAGAGAGAGAGAGAGAGAGAAGGAGAGAGAGATTGGTCAACAGCTTACCTTTTATCATTTAATTTAAATTATATTTAAAACATATAGAATGTTATGAAAGAATTGGCAGATTTCGTAAAATTTATTTATTCATGATTACTATTTCATTTGAACGAAAATTCTCTTTAGCTCTCACCGAATTCTTAATACCCACCACATTCAACTCATCTTTGCTTATCGTGAACCTTATTCTAAGCCCTATCGAAACGTTGATTTAAACATTTATTATTTTTGGTAGATTATTGATAAAAATATGTTACAATCTTAGCTATTATTAGGAGGATGTTCATCCTCAAAACTGACTCATCCATATATAAGTTTAAAAGGTATATGCAAAACTTCAGTTTCCGATCTCACTTTTTTTAATGTGAGAATACCAAAAACCACAGCTTACACAGCAATATAACGTTATAAGGATCTTAGATTCGAAATAATTATATAAGATAATATAATAGATTTTGAAACGGAATCCTATCGACACGACCTGCGAAATATAACTAGTTTTTGAATTTGTACACCGGTAAGCTAAACTATTTGTCAATTAATTTGTATTCCACAACTTTTGATATTAGCGGTTTTTGAATTAATTTTCAACTGCTGGTAATAGTAAAAATTTAAGCAAGTAACACAGTGCGCTTGAGTCAAACAAAAAAAAAAAAAAAATACATGGCATTAAAACTAATATTATAGCCATTTTCTACACCGCGTTGCGCGGATATTAATAAAAATTAATTTTGACTTTATGATCTGCAAGGGTATTCAAAGTTTATAAAATATGGGTAAGATGAAGTATAATTGAACTACCGAAATATTTATTATATATTGAGATTTGAGATTGAGATTGAAATTGTTTTTAAAAAGTCGGAGTGAATAGCCTTTCAACTTGTTTACGGCGAAGCCTGACGTGAATAATCGAAATTAATTCTCCAAGTCAAATATTTTTGAAGTGCTCATAGCAGAAGTTCACGCAACTATCAAACAACGTCTATAATTCAGATTTATTGGTTTTTACTAATGATAAAAATTCCCCCATTTGTCATTTTTTAAATTATAGCAAAATAATAAAATATTTCTTATCACATTTTGAAGAAACTCAATAGAATTTAATATTTAATGCATGTAACGGATGCGTTGCGAATTAAACAATAACAATAACAATAACAATAACAAAACTGTTTACTTGTGTAATTAAAGTTTTCAAATTTCATTTGAAAAGAAAAAAAATACGATGATAACACAATTAATATACAAAAAATAATTTAATTACGTAGTAATAACGCGTTGGGATTGCATTAAATAAATAGCACGTAATTGTTTACGATTGCGTGCGAATTGAGCTCATATGTCATGCCTGGCCTTAAGAAAATCTTTGCAAAATTTAAAAGCAAAGTGAGCAGCTTAAGAATCTTACGTATTCATTAGCCAAATGCAAATACGGCTCCTCGTCGCCATTGATCGAGAAATATAAAAAATCGTAAATTCTTTTCCTATAACGAGTCTTTGAAAACTGATCCAATTCAATCCATTTCCAATAGGATTGACCTCGGCGCCAATATAAGGTTAGCGTGTAAATGTGCGCGTGTATGTACCACATATTTCGATCTGTGGATTGAACACAAAAATAGTTTATTTCCTATGGATGTTCTGGGAGAGAAAATTGCTTTTAGAATAAAAAAACAAGTAAGAACATTATAGACAAGCAAAGCCGCGATTAAATACCCTACACCACATTACCTAACACAATTCCTATTTTTATTATAGAACACAAAAATTACAAACTATTTGTAGTTGCAATATAACATAAACACCAGCACTGCAAAAAAAGCTTTCATAAAATAATCCACCCGAAGAAGCACATATGATCAGGAACCAAATATAACGTACTTGGACACACTTCGCCTAATATGGCGCAAGATTTGAATTTCCCGCTATTTGTCGTACAAGGCCAACCACTAAATACCCTACACCATATAACACAATTCTTATTTTTGTGTGAAATTACTATTACGGGTCAATTTTTATCATAACATATTAAAACTTAGGCTTTTCTGCCCTGCAAGGGGTCAATTTTTGTGAAAATCCTTCTCTTTCTTATTTTCTTAGAGTACGCATTATTTTTATTATAGAACATTATATATATAGAATATCTTGTTTCTATGTAAAGGCATATTTTTCACGTGTGTATTTATGGGAAAGCGGGCCCCAAACGTAACCTAATGTAATGCAAGTTTAATCCTCACATAGGGCAGGATACAAAAATATTGGTAGATGGTCTAAATTTTGTAGAGTTCATTTTTATATGAGATTACTATAATATTATGGGTCAGTTTCGATCACCACATATTAAAACTTCGACTTTTCTGCTCTACAAAGTATCAATTTTCGTTCAATTAAGACAGGATCCCAAAAATAGGCCGAGATGGTTCCAATTTGGTACAGATAATTTTTCTATGTTAAATTACTATTGTGATGTAATCTTTATCGTGATACATTGAAAATGATATCTTTTTGTCGTGTAAACTTAAGTTTTCGTTATATGAGAGGAGGTTCAAAAATTGTCCTAGCCGGTCCAAAATTTTCATACCAATTTCGAATGCCGAAATGCTATTACTTAGCTACTTTTGCTGAGATATTTTGAAAATTGCAATTTTTTCTGTATAGGGCCTTAGGGCCTTTTTTCAGAATAGGGCCTTATATGGAAAATGATCGAAAAAGTGAACCGATCCGAACCATTTTCAATAAGGTTCATTCTTGGGTCTAATCACGTCACTGTATCAAATTTGATCAAAATGTGTTAAAAATTGCGACCTATAGCTTAAACAGAAAGTTACATAGACAGACATCAGACGGACAGACAGGCTTAGATCAATTCAGATTATGACTCTGAATCGATCGGTATAATAACAAGTGGGTCCATCTTTAGCCCTTGTGCATACGCCCACCACAAGCGGTGTAGGGTATAAAAAGTAAAGCTTCAAGTGACATGTCAACTCGTATAGGTCCGTAGACGATTTAAACGATAAATATCAGCAAAATAATGCCATAAAAAATTTGTTTTCTTTCAAAATATTAGATGAGCGAACTTTCTATCACACTTAATGGTCGCGTCGTTCTATTTTTAATATAACATGTTTGTAATTATCTTTTTGAATTTTCGCTGAACACTTGGTTGCTTGCTTAGTGATATACATGGTGTGTTCACTTGTATTTGGAATTAGTGTTAAAAATAAAAAGAAATAAAAAGAACAATTTTCTAAATACAGTTCGTTAAACTATTCCAAGGCTGCAATATTAAAAATATTGCCTTTGTCAGTAGCTTTTTTCTTTTTAAGCTCGTCACCAGTTTTTAACAAGTAGACGAATTTGTTAATAAATTTCTTATTTACAGATTATCAAGGGCAAAAGCATCTTAATAGTTTTGTTTACAAAACTAAATGCAAAGTGTACCAAAATGAACTTATATTTCACAGTTTCACTTTAAAAAGTGAATGAACGCAATTGTAGCCTTAGCTTTGGCTTCATGCCATACATATTTCACATGACTCGCTTACTCCTCTTACGCTTTGCCTTTCTTATCTCCATTCACTATTCTATTTCACTATTAATTTTGTTAATAAAACTAAATGCTATCAATTATTAAATCATTAAATATTGTTTTCGAAAAACCGAGTACATATTAGTCCGTTTTGGGGCATTTTTCATAATACGTACATACGTACATACATACATATGCACATATATAACTCATTGCTTAACTTTATGTTTTTATCGAATTTTCCGTGTAATCGGGCACAACCACATTTTGTATGTGCATGAACTTGTTTGAAAAATTGAATATATAGGTCATTGTGCATAAATAAATAAAAATAAAAAAAAAAAAAAGACTGCCAGCAGAACAGTCAATAACCTTCAACTTACATGTTATGGCAACATAATATTTTGTTGTCCCTATTTATACGAACAAGACAAGAAAGACAGAGCCAATGCGACCTACAGTTGTGTAAATCAAGAGGCACACACACCCCTTTCTTTATGGAAACTTACCCATTACGTTTATAAATGCGTGCACATGCAAGCATATGCATAACAGTATACATTACTAACACAACTAAACAAATACACATTGATGAAGAAACAAGTATATATTCCGTGCGTACGCACGCAGCGAGTGTAAGGTTCTACGATTTTAACTGAAATGAAGTGTCGAACGAACTTTATCTGTTTAATAAAAATGTATGTATTTACAAAGCGACATTTGAGTCCGTTTGACTTTCAATAGAGGATGAATTTTAAATTTTACATAAAAACATAGTTATAAAATTTATTATAAAGCGAAAGGAAACTTGAATTTAATTTACGGACATTATAGAGAATTCCTAGAGTTTCATAATTTGGCTAAAAGGTGGTTAGAAGGTGAAGACGGCATCATAACTATTATACAATTTGTTGAAAAGCATTCTATCCCATATTGAATATATTGAAAGCAACAACTTATTCAATGTCCACCATGTCGAGGATAATTGACAAGAATTTATCTAAAATATTAATTAATTAATAGCATTTACATATTAATTTTTGCATGTCACATCACGTCACATGTGACAGCCCATTGTTAAATTGATCAATGACGCTTTCCATTAGTGGGATGAAGGGAATATATGTTTCAGAGACCACATATATATATATATATATATATATCCTTGATATATATTCTTGATCAGCATCAAATTCTGAATCAATTTAAGCATGCCCCTCTGCGCAATGTCTGCTATACGCATTCCCCTGGGCGCAAAAATGAAGCTCTCGACCTCACATTTAGCAGCAACTTTGTAAATTCTTGGAGGAAAGTTCGGCAAGGAAAAACAAGTTGATACTTTGCTTATTACTCAAAAACCACAACTATGCAACTATAACAATTTGAACGGATATTCTATGGGTGATGCTAAAGCATCAAAAATTGGAAAATTTGGGCCCGCCTACGCAAAATTGTGGTATATCAGTTTTCCATGTTTTTGTAAAAATCCTAATAGCGTCCAAAAGCAAACTTTAGAAATTTAAATTTCAAAAAAATCGAAGCACATCCGCCTGTTCGTCTAACCACCTGTCCGTCCTGCCCAATTGTATTAGTACGTGCAGTAAACATTCTGCAGTTCCCAAAAAATGAAAATATCGCCTATAAATGTCGAAGATCAAGGGACATGCAAGAAATACTGCGAACACTTTTGCTTTCCGTGTTTTTTGCTCGTTGCTCGTACAACTGCGATGTATGCACGATACAACTTTGCAGATTTATTCTACAAAAATAGAAAAAGTTAGCCATGCCCATCAAATGAAAATTTAATTCTCTTTGTCTTTAGCCTTCTTTTTGATCATGGTGATGGGTATAAACGATCCGATCGTGATCGAATATAATTTTTTCACTTGTTTTACTCAATCTCTGCATAAATATCAACTGACCTCGATTTCATCGTGTTGGTATACGGAAACAAAATCATGATAAAACTTGTGTCGGCTGACATTGTACGATATCAGCAAGTTTCACACGAAAATGTGTTCATTATTGAATCACAACACAGGAAAGAGGAACTTTTGGATACACATATGTATATAATGAAATATTGGATAATGAAATTTCGTTAATCCTATAATAATAATTAACTGTAACACTTGTTGGTCAATTTAATAGTAAAGCAAAACCGAAAACAGTTATACACGATTTTGGCCAATTTTTTTTAATATCCATACCTCGTTTGTCTGCAATCTTTGACTATATGACAAGAGCGAAAGGTCCCTCGCCTTTCATATGCGACATGCATTTTTTACATTTGGCATACGTACGCACATATATCAGCAGCACCTTATGGATGATTATACAAAAAGTTTTTCTTTCTTAACACAGGCATTCCTACCATTGAACCGATTTAGCTGGCCTTTGAGTGCAATACAATGATTTAATTAAAACGAAATATTGACCCAAGCTTAAGTTTGTCTTACAGTGAGTCTTATTAATATTGGATTTTTTGGCTCGAACAAAAACCTAGTCTTGTTAAACCTAGTCTTGTTAAACCTAGTCCGTTGTGCAAACGTAAAAATTTGTATTATTACTATTTTATACTACTAGAGAATACATATTTAAAAAAAAACAAAATATTATTCGAGTATACAAGAAAATTAAATAATTTCAACAAGTCAAAGAACATCGCGGTATAAATATTAGGTTTTTTTCATATAAGGACGGATACGAAGATAAAAAACCGCACATTATTAAAAATTAATGTTTGGTGGGCTACCCTTTTTGTTTGATAACGTTATTTAAAGGTTTTGACATATTGTGTATAATTTTTCTTGTGTGGAAAACAGAGATCCTACTCCATTCCTCTTATAATCTGTTTTTGACGTCTTAGACGGAAGGAATTGAATGGTTTCGCATATGGCAGTCAATTCACTCAACATATTTTTGATGTGGTTCATGCCTGGTGATTTGTGGAAGAGGGTGAAGATCTTCGGGGCAGTTATATAAGAATCATTCTTAAATTAAACGGGACTTATGCTTGAGGTCGCTATCTTGGTAGAATTTAAATGTTTCCAAAATACCGAGTTCATCCGCTCTTTCTTTCAAATTTTCCTTCAAGATTCTCCTTAAGAATCCTCCTTGTTTACAATGCTGTGCATAAATACCATTGCCATGCCCGCCGTAAGCCGTCGGTGCAACATTTTAATAGGAAGCTAAGACTAGAATTTACCAATTTTCCAATGAATTGATGTTTTATTTGTTGTTTTTTTCCTTTTTCTATATTTTAATACGTATCTTCTAGTAGTATAAAAAAGTAAAATAAATTTTTATGCTTGGACAGTCGACTAGGTTTAACAAGTGTTCATATTTTTTCGAGCGAAAAAACCCAATATTACTGAGACTCACTATAGGTGGATACTCCTGAATTATGATGCTAAATATTACTAATATGTTCAATACACAATTTTAGAGGTGACTTCTTCATTTCATCTAAAAAAATAATACCGTTAATAATAAAATTGTTGAAGAAAATTTAAAACCTGCAATTATTCTGGGCGGCAAACACTTAATAGATGTAATAAAGCCCCCTCTGATGTTCGTAAGAAACTGATGCCATGATATAAGTCATTCATATCCAATATTATACATAAGGCCAACTAACTAAGAATCATAAAAATCACTCAATTAATTTGGATGTCCATAACGATACACTTAAATACATATATATACATATATATAGAGACAATTAGTCATTGTAAGGCTCTTAAGTACCCTTCAAGATATGAGAGAAATGACAGAAACAGCAAATGCGCTCATGAAATTCTCAACGTCATTGCATTATGATAAAATCTATAGTTTATCTCTTCTTTTTACGCACACAAGCACTTTCCTCTCAAGTCTATTTATGCATAATGCTTATTACTTTGTGTGCGGCTGGCATTCGTGTGACCGTAGCTATAGGGAAGCAATAATCATGTGATTTTTTATATGTATATATATATATATATATATATATATATAAAAAGTCCCTGAAGCCATCGTCGTCATCAGATTAAACGACAAGAAATTTCATACCCCTTGTACATATGTGTGCATGTATACGTTTTATGTTTCTATGTATGGTGCGATTATAGTTTATTGTTGGTTTTGTGTGTGTGTGTGTGTGTGTGTGTGTGTGTGTGTGTGTGTGTGTTGTATGCTGTGCAGTAATGTTGTAAAAAAGATAATGCCGTTAGTTACAATAAAACCATTTACACACATATGCTTGCATCCATTGCACCGAACACAAGTGCAGCTTTACTATCAGCGTCAGAGAAGAAAAAACATTGGTATATATATATGAGCATATGTAAAGTGTGTGAACATTTTCCGGTTTATTATAAACACTTGTATATTTAAACTATCCTATACTCTGAGTAATATTGACCACAACGTCTCTGGTTGGCACCTTTCTTTTCTATTCCCATTTTTCTTTTCTTTATAACTCGCATATAAAAGCTATTTCTAAATAACACGGTATGTTTTTCTTTTCCTATTTTTGTTGTCTTCTCTTACATGTCGATTTTTTATATGAAAGCCGGAAGGAAGGAGGGAAAGTATTACAGCCAGCATATTTTAGCATACAGCTGGTATAACCTTAATTGTCTATATATTAAGACGAGGCACATATAGGCGCATATTATTCACCATTATCCAGTGTTATTAAAGAACAATAAGCATGTATCCGCGTCCGTATCCCGCCATATTTGACGAAGAAAATATCCTCTCTTAAGTACCATAACGCTGATTCCCGTTCATCGTCAAAATTGTATGAAATGGTGCATGAATTGTTTTTGTAGTCACCGTATCTACTAGATTTAATCCACAGCGGTTACTATCTATTTGAGAATCTCAAAAAAGGTAAACGTTTCGCATCGAATTAAAACTCGAACAGAAAACAGACACAGACCGAAACAGACTGCTCGACAGATCGGATTACTTGGAAAATACCAAAATTTCGGAAATTAGTGGACTCGGCCTATTAAGCTAAATGGAAGTTATGTTGAAAAATAAAATCCAATTCTGCCAAAGGAATTGTGTCGTTCTTGTTAGGTACGTTGCTTATTAATTGCATTGGTAGGAAAACAATTATGTTTTCTTTGATTTTTAAAAGAAGTATAAAAAATTGCAAGGACTTCTTAATTTTTATGAAGAAAACTTGCTGGAAAATTTTACATGACGTAAAACGAATTGTTCAACGTTTTCGTTTTGAATTCGTTCTTTATAATAATAGTTCCCCATGATCATGCATTTCAAATTTCGATCGAGCGTCATAACCTACTTACTATACAACGGCCTATGAAGGAATGTTACTAGGCTTAGAATCTCAAACTAATGCTACGAATGAAATCAAAAAATTAGGTCACGACTAATTTTCTACTTCCGACTGCACAAGTAAATTTTATTGGATATCATTATCACATTCTACTATTAAATTGTTAAAAGTATTGTGCTTAATATGAAAAATCTTTCGAAAATATCTTTATGGGATTGAAAATTATAGATGAAAATATACAAACAAATTGTGGGTTTCTTTCGCGGTTGTTGCAATTTTTTACCTATTGTATGCGCATATATGGACAGATTTTTGGCCCTAAATTGCGCTTTCTTATTTCCGTTTTGTAACTGTGACAATTCGACAACGAAAGAGGATCAATTTGATCCCTTTCGGTAGAAATAGGCATATACAAAACGTCGGTGCTTGTAGTGTTAAGCCCTTGTGCGAGTGGTTGTAGATTTCACATACATCCGGACAAGTTTAATGCTAGGGAATGCATATTGTATGCTATGGATATCTATGTGTGCACATATGTATGTACAAATGGATATGTAAAATTATATATATCTTATAGAATGTGGTAGGGTATCACAGATGCATGCATTAACATGCATGCAGTAACCAAGCTCAATGTTTGTCGTTATATGTCGTTGTTAGACCGCTTACGTTGACGCAAATTCCTCCCGAAGTGTTACGGGTTCATAACTAGGTAGGGCGATTTCTAAAAATCACTTAAATTATGGAAACACCTTTTAAGAATTTTCTTCTGTCTTCAAAAAATTGTACATAATAATAATATAATATGATGGGTACATGCATGCACGTACATTAAAATTTCTGCAAGCATTTGCTCGAAAATAATTTTATTCATTACTAAAAAGTGTTCTTTTGTTGTCGCTGGCTTTGCTAGTGGTGTGTATTAGTAGGTTAGTAATGATAACTTCAGGGACCCCTTTAATACTTTATGTTTTTGAATTTGCGCTTGAATAAGAAAAAAAAGAACAATGAAAACCTTAAGATTATTTCTAATCTTATAATTTCGCTGGCAAATACTTACAAACGTAATTCAAGAAATGTAAATTACTCATGCACACACTTGTGCAAACGCACTGCTGTGCTTTAGGTTATATTAAAACCTTACATTAAGACTGTGTATTCAAATAAATGAGTCTCTGCGGGTGTAAACCTTGTATTAATTGTCATTAATTAGAATTTTTTAATAATTTCTTTATTATTATGATTTTTAGTTAGGCAGCCTTTGTTTTGTTTTTTGTTTGACAAAAGTAAATAAATAACTGACGTCAACTTTAACTGATAGTGAATACATTTATTGTTGATCAAAGTTTTTTATTTTTTTATTTATTTTTTTTCCCCGTTCGATTTCACATAATTAACTTTTGTATGTATGTGTGCTTTAACTATAATAGCTGCACACAAACTGTTTATTGTTATAATATATATAACACTTTTTTTTTTTTGTTATCAATTTAAATACTATTTCCTAATAATCAGTAAATCAGTCATTCAACGCGTCAGCAACATAAAATTAAGCGTAAACAATGCATGCATGCATGTATCGGAGGCTACAAGTTTCACTAATAATTCATTTTTTTTGTAGTGTTAAGAAGATGAACTAAGACAAGCAAAAAAATTACATTCACAGATCAGGGCGGACCAAACTCAAATTCAAAAAAATATATAAAGGCAGCAAATCATTATACAATCGGTGAACAAGGTGTGATCGATACTTCATATGGATAAATACGCCCTTTTTCGGCGATGAGTATAAAAGTGTGTACAAAAAACTTCATATACAGATGTATGACTTTAAGTTGAACGCCGACATACCGTCCAAAGTGCTTGCCGGGCACCAACCTGTAATGTTCTTCTTCTTGATCAACATGAAATTGCAATTCGACTTAACCCTCACTGACATCTTTGAAAGTTTAACAAATGCAAAAATTGAAGCAGAACTTTTAAAGTCGGCACCTTTTTCTTTTTAGTTATCTAAAAATCAAGTTTAAGAATGAATGTTACCGACCCACAATAACTAAAAAAAAACAAAAAAAACTTTAAAGAAAATTGAAAAGTGTTTAATAAATTTGAGACTTTTATTTAAAATTTCCTTAAGACAGCAAACAAACTTGCGAATCCCATCCAAAGTTCCTATTTTTGCTGTGATTCTACTGAGTCAACGTAACGCATACAGGATGGAGAACACATGACCGGGGCCTATTTAAGTGTTGGTCTCATCAAGTTCATGCATAATCTTTTACGTGACGTATGGAGACCCTCAAGCTCGTTGGACCACCGTTTAATAAAATTAGGCGCTAGCCTAGCTCTATTAATCGAGAGCTCAGCTTGCAGATTAAAACGTAATTTTTGGTCAGATGAAATTCCTAAATCCATGAACGAATCAACATTTTCGGATTTTCAAGATAGCTTTACATTCTCACTAACTTTGGAATACTTTTAAACGGAGAAAATCGCAACGTCCAATCAATTATTATTCAATTATTCAATGAAAGAGATTACAACTATTGTCGGTTTTATTTAAATCTAACGTCGCTTGGATCAGATGAGTTATGCATATATGATAGCTTGGGCTAATTATGTAGGGAAAGGGAGCAAGATAAGTCAGATTAGGTTTACCGAATGGGAACTTAATAGAAAAGATGAAATAACTGAGTTTAATCGGCAAATCTAAATGTCGGAAATTACATAAAAAAAGGGAAAAAATTAATATTTAACTGTTAAAAGAATTTGAAATGGTAAAAACGGAATTCCAACTCTTAGGATTTCGTGGATCGTTGGTATGGATACATGCAACCTACTTTATTTGTCCAAACTTTCATTTATGCCTCCCTATTCCCATACTCTTAAAGCCACTAGAAAAAATTTTTCCATAAAACATATTGAAGTCGATCAGCCAGCCATTCTTCGTATAGAGAACATCGATATATATTAATATATTTATGAAAGCTTTCTTTGAATTTTTCATAAAGATTCTTTTAAACTTAAAACAAAACAGACCTTCCCTTCACAAGAACGATCAAAACAAAAAGAAAGGTAACAATGTTAAAATTACTCTGGAGTCTACTCATACTAGAAGAACGTCTCCGTGCAACAAACCGATGGCTATATTGTCCTAGTTTTGCCACACCCATCCTATCATTTGGATCTGGCGTCCTGCGATTGTTGCCTGTTTTCATATTTCAAAAAGGTGATCCAGAGAAAATACTTTGAATTAGGTAATGAAGCGGATTTTAAGGGTCTCGATACATTTTTCTATAACCGAAATGTCTAACACCGAAATGTCAGAAAAGTGTTAAACTGATTTCATTACTATTAAGGAAGATTATGTCGATGAATTATCCTAAATCTCGTAAAAACAAAACTTTATTTTTTACTTAGTCTTACGGCTTATTGACCGATACATCAGATAAAAAATAACATCAGTACTTTTCAATTTTTTTTCACGTGTCGCTCTTTGACGCTTAAAACGATGTAAGCGATCGCACCACTTGCATTCACTTAACAAACGATAAGTATCCAAGACTCGGCGTTCACCAATTATATCTTCTTCCTCATTTCTACATTTATTTACTTAATGATTTTTTCTTTTGCTTTTACATTTCGATATTTCCACATTTACAACCGGTAAACCTCAACCGTTTACAAAAACGTGACAATTACGTTACGTGAAAGATGAAAGAGAGTAAAAGAAGAGGAACCAATTTATATGAAAAGTACAAAAGTCAAGTGGATGTAAACATACATATAAATATGAATCGTGTGATATCTGAGCATTATCTTTTTCAATTTCTAAGCGGGAATGTAAAAAAGACGCGAACGAACTTTCGACTAACTAGAGATAAGAGCGTCAATGAATAATAAAATGATGCGTATAAGAATAGATGTGGAATCATGATGAAATTGGAATAAGACATTAGAACGAAAGTCTGATGCGAAAGGGGATGATGATATGTCTTATATGTAAATTATAATACAATTTTGTACTCGCATTCGTATAATTGTGTGAAATTATAAATAACAAAATTGCTTTCAAGGTCATTCCTATAGGAGATATAAAAGCTCTTAATTCTTCTTATTTACAAATGATCTTATTTTTGGATACATGATTTAACGGCTTTCCACAGGTAACACGCAGCTGCTCATTGCAGAGTTAATGAACGCAAGTGTAATATAGATACATCGACACCTTTTCTATAATGCAAAGTCCGAATTATTTTGAAATATGTTTGTCAGCATAATACCACAAGTGCTATTATTTGGGTCATTGTAAAATTTAAATTTTTCAATTGCAATGCATGTGCCACGAATTCTGCTGATTCACTTTTTCTTTCCATTTTTCTTTTGTTTTTTTGAGTGTGTGTGTGTTTACTAACTTATGCAGTAAAATATGCGACGTTGGTATTTTTCCAAAGGATTATTTTTGTCAATTACTTATTACTATATATAAATCATCATTTTTAATAAACAAATTAAGGATTATTGATACGACTAAGAACGCAGCTTTGTTTCTTTCAAATAAATTGGCGGCGATACTAGCAATTCCTTTGTCAGTGCCTAGACTCAGTCTTTTATTAGGCAGGAAAAAGGAACATTTTTGAAATATGTTCTTTTCGAATACTACACAACGATCCTGCCCCATTGTAGGTCTCCTCTACACAAGCAATACCGCAACATTACTGTTAAAATTATCAGCAAAGTTCTTCGAGGCTTTTTTTTGTTTACAAAAAGACATCAAAGCAAAATCGTATTGTAGCGCCTCAATTTAAACACAAGCCTATTAATCGTATGAAGAGCCAGAAAATAAACCGAGAGAAATTAAAAAAAGAAATTCAGCATCTGTTCGTCGTAGCTGTGCTTTATCAGTTAAGAGAGAACTCAAACGCATAAAATGTGCAAAGGCAATAGGCCGGCCAGTATGACAATAAAAAAACTCAGCATTTAGTAAAATTTCATTAATGTGCGATGTATGTTCGAAATATAACGATAATTCGTAAATGTTGGACAACAACCACCAGTTAGTTAATTAGTAAAGTGGAGATTATCCTCCTGTATCGTTATAGTAGATATTTGTCGATCGCTACTCGTCATAACTAATTGTAGAAAACGTTTTTGTTTTCTTCATAATTCTTTAAAATATTGGCGATTTTGTTATGAAATCACACTTAACGTTACACTCACAATATGTAACATTCAATTAAACATCCACTGAAATTGCCAAGATCGGTTATCGATCAAAACAATGAATACTTTGTGGGATCTCTGATGATGGGGATTTGTGGGCGTCGTAAAAAAATAATAAACTTATTAGACTGCCATTTGCCTTTCATTTATAGAAAATTTTGTACACTTTTAAGTAAGCAATCGAAATTAATTTTTTACATTCAGCGCAATGAGTTCTCTCGCATTCAGAAAAAATGAAATAATACGTTTGAATTTACATATAATTATTTTGGGTTGGCGAATACGTTAAAAAAGGGGCCTGTTCTTGCTGCTGCCAAAACTAAAAGTAATAATTCGTCTTATTATCCGTAAGTGCAGAGATTATATAGTCGGTGTGTAGGTGGACTTCACACTTTTCGGCCAAATAGATAGAAAAAAAATATTCTATCGAAAGCTTTTATAGAGAAACCACAATTACGCAATAGGCATAACTTGTGGATACGTAAACATAAACATGTGCGCATGCAGAGCCAAGTTGATAAATTATTTGAACAAAACATATGTGTTTATATACAAAGGCATGCCATTGTGTAAACAAATATATGTATACATATGCGTGCTTTGAGATAAAACTATTGTTTGATTATATTGCGTACTATTTTTTATGACTCAATGGACTAAAAACCGGCCCCCTTTTTTGACTTTAGATTGGAAAACATGCAAACAAACGTGTCTTTACGCCAAAATATAAATGTGTACGCATAAACAGCGACTTCAGATATCCTTAAAAAGTGTGCTGAATGCTTGACACACTTGCATTTCTTGACGAAAAATAAACAAGGAAATCTTAATCTTATTTCAATCATCTTTTATAGCTATTAACATAATATGAATTTTGGTTTTTTCAATGCTATTAGTCATGTATTTTTGAATGTTCCCATCTTACAAAGCGGTCATATTTAAATTATACTTTCTTTCTAGATCATAAACTTCAAAAAAATATGTCAGAAATAACTGCATAAGCGTAACAAAATGTTATTATAAATTTGTCTTTTCTATCTTACATGAAGGAAAACGTTGAAAACGAAGGCATTTTTAATTCCTATATGTGCACAAAATAAACGAAAAGTTTTATTTCACTTACCTAACGGTAGATCACATAACAGACAACATGCCGCCAAGGCTCCAGCCGACGCACCACCGATTTTTTCTAATAGCAAATGTGGTGCATATTTTTTAAAGCATACAGCTACACCAACGTGATAAATGCCCAAAAAACCGCAACCAGCAAATGATAGATTCATAATACAAGTATATTTATGTTTATTAACCTGTTTGTTAATCGATAGATATGCAAATCCTATATATCACAAAAGTTACTGTAAAAATATATATCACAAGTTTTTTTCGTTTGTGTATTCACTCTAAGGTTTGTTTACTGTAAAAATTAAAAAACAGAAAATTTATCACGCAATTAATATTAAAATCTACATCCAGTTTAAAAAATACAAAAATAATTACACTGAAGGATATATTAGCAAACGAGTGCTTGTGACGATGGATTTTGGATTTTTTTACTTGAAATGTATCGCCTTGAAAGTGAACAATGAGGTATTATTGTATTTGAAAAAATCGAAATAAAATATGCTATTAATCATGAATATCTGGATTTTGTTAAATATTTACAGACATTGGGTTTTGTTACGATTTTTAGACGAGTATACCGATGTACAGTTTTATAACAATTTCACTCTTAAATCTTCTCAACTTTATTCTAGAAAAATTGCGTCAATTAATTATTTTTTTTAGTTAATGTCATTACTTTTTTTCATTCTACGCACTCACATTAATAATTAAATAAACCGTCTTTACTTGTTGTGCTGTTATTCGGTACTTTATGTCTTACTTATTTATTGCATTAGAGCAGCTATTTATAGATTTCCCTAAATAATAGTTTGTTTTTGTTCATTAAAAGTCAAAACGAAAAACAACGAAAGAGAGAGAGACGAATTGAACGTGGTAGAGAAAGCGAAGAAAAAAGTAATTGCCACATTTTTAAATCGTGTAGTGCTAGGCTGCATAATATGTATTTTAAATCGAAAGCTAAACCTAAACACAATGGGGGCTGACACGATAACTTTAAAACACAACGATACCGTATTCCGTTTTTCGGCTTAATAAATTTCAGGTGGTAAAAATAACGGGAATTGCACTACCATGTTATTTTATAAAAAAAAAAAAATAAAAAAATCGATGTAAATATAAACAAAAACAAAAAACATATTAGATTTTTGATTAATTAATGAGTTAAAAAATGAAGAAAAATAACTTTAGAAGGACTATATTTAAAACTGTCGTCTTATAAAAATCGTCTTTATTGCTTGATTTTTATTTCTTACAAAATAATATGTAGTATCAACTAAAATTTTAAAACGTACAACATAAAAAGATCTAAATTAGCACGAAATAAATATGAATTACATAAAAATTTCAAAATCTAGAATTCTTCTTCGTCTTCACTTCTTCTTCCGTCTTTTTTTTTGTTGCTTTATTTGTGAGTATACATGCGAAACCTTGACTTGGCGATTTCCACAACTCCCAGTAAAAACTCGGCAAACTTGAGGTCTCTCCGGAAAATAGAAATAACGCACTGTTGCGCTAATTGCAATGACGCTTCGTTTATATTCCCACAAATTGACTAAACAAGTAGTTGAAAGAATAAAAGCCGCGCTTGCCTGCCTTACCATATTATTTTATAAGAAAAAATAGACAAATTTATGTATACATAAACATGATTTGAGTAGCAAAATTTAAGAAATCAACATAAAAATTGTAATAGTGCAAGTACTGAGAAAACCAACAAATATTATTATTGAAGTTGTATAAATTTTTCTTAATCTGGACACAAGGGTCAAATCTGATAGGCTTAGAGGGCAAGCACAATGATGCGTTATTCCGTTTTCTGAATTAATAACTCTTAAGTGGAAACACAATGACAGCCTGCGCTCTTCATCGCCACCAGAATATTTGATAAAACAAAATGAATAAATCTATGTAGACGAAAGACAAACGTATGGTTTGAGAATTAAAACTGAAAAAATCAACATAAATATAAACAACAATAAAAAAATTAATACAAAGGCAAATTCAATTTAAGATGAATTAATGAAACGAAGAATGCAGAAGTTTAAAAAAAACAACGCAAGGGGGTGGACTTCATTGACACAGTTAAACAAAGCAAATAAATAAAAGCAAAACTTTAAATCATATAACACAAAAAAGATTTAAATTAGTATTAAATAAATATAAATTAGATAAATAATTTGTAAATGCAAAATAAATTATCTTCGCTTTTTCTTCTGCCTTATTTTTATTTTGCTTTATTTGTGCGTATACATGCGAAATTATATTATTTGTTTATTCCCCTCAACTGGAAGTCAATTCACATACTCAAAATCTGAAATTATACGTGCAGGAAATTTCTCGCGCAGCTATACCAAAACGATGCGTGTTGTGTGGCTTATGGCGCTGCACTGTTGAACCCACATATCTTCATCGTCTATATTTTCAATTTGATGCCAAGCAAAATCGGTAATCTTGTGATTGTAGCGATCAGAATTGGTGGTTTGTGTCAAATCCTGGCCATTTCTAAAAAAACGGTCCTGGCTCTGGACCAAGCGCCATTCCAGGTTTTTTGGGACCGCAACAGTTTTTGGACAGGTACTTATGGATTTCCCCTATCCCAGATGCAACGATTTTGCTCACTGATATATCCCCTAAAAAAAATGAGAGACATTACTGAAAGAAATTAGATGTGAAAAATCGTCATCCAATTGGTGTTATTCGTGCACCTAGTTAGCGTATTTTCGGCGGATTATATGGGTCGGCTTCAGTTCTTGTGTCAGCTGAATTTTATAAGCATGGAAATGCAAATCCAAATACAAAATATATGGTAATTGCTGTAAATAGGCAAAATGACGTCAATAACAGCACGAATATTTTCGGTGGCCCAACCGTGGTGTTACAGGTCCAGCTTCTTCAAATGTCTTCAGGTTTACCTCTAGTACGCTAAGATGGGCAATGATGTTGACCATAATCTGCTCGTAATGCGCAAAAAGTAACTGCTATAAAATCATCACTTTTGTAGTGAGTTTTTACTATTTTAACACGTTCAGTAGACGAGTTGTTCCGACGATCCATATTGTAAAATGGCAAACATATAATGCCCTCTATGACAATTTTGTTTTACCTGTTACTGAATCAGGATTGCCAAAGGAGGCCTGCGGAATGGATAACCCTATTTATCTGCGAAATTGAACTATCAATATTTCTATATTTTAAATACCGTTGAGATTTCATTTTATTTGAATTAACTAAAATGCACAATATGTATGTATTTTCATTTTGTTTTTGTTCACAATTTCCGTTATTTCAGCATTCAGTTATAATTCGTAAAATATGGCGGTGGTGGTATTGGTTGTATGCTTGATTGCTCCTCATGCTGCTTGATTGGTTGGTGCGATTTAGTTAGTAAAATTTGTCAGTTGTTAGCACCCCTTTTGGGCGGTGGCACATACATTTGACGTTCACTTCGATATCTTTGAGAATTGCCAACGTTATTAGAACGCTGAAATGGTTGAGGCTGCACCAACTGAGGACCTGTGGACAAAGGGGATGGCGCCAGTGCTACACTAGGGCCAAGATTTTGGTAGGCAATAACAGTGTGATGTTGAGCGTCGGTTAAGGGTAAACAATCTGATTTTAAGACTTCTTCGAAATTCCCGTAACCCATAAACAAGACTACACAAGTGGTGTTCGAAATATTGGTGATTTCCGCTTCATAATACTATTAAGAAAAGAAACATTATGCGGTTTCTTATTCGTATATCTGAAACTAACCTTGCCATCTTCCCAATATTTCGCTAAGCATCGATCGCCTTTCTTCCACGGCCAATTGGCTCCTGGAGTTATTTCATAAGCGACAGATGGTGGTAGCGGCGGTGGTACTACGGGTTGCGAAGGAGACGAGGCGTAAGAATTAGTAGTCGCATTCGCTACAAAAGATCCGCTTGAATTATTTAGGGCAACTGGTGGTTGCGATACTGACGATGGTGGCATCACATGAGTTGAATTTCTTGCCGTAGATGCTTCTTGACTCTTTAACAAGTTCATAGCATATTCATTGGCTTCTTTACTTTGAAAACCCATAATTTTACTGGGATCGTACGGGAATCCATTTGACAATTGACCAACAAAGGCAGAAGTGGCTGCTGCTGGTTTTGATTTAGTCAAGAAGTTTTGAGTACTAATAAATTGCGAAGTTGATTGCATCAGATTATTTGTTACGTAGACGGCGGCTGATTGGGATGCTTGTTGTTGTATTGATTGTTGGTGTGCCACTTTCGGCAATTGTTTCTGCTGTTTACCCCGGTTTTGACCTTGTGGTTGGTAATTGTCTCTTTTAGACTCTATTTTCATTTCTGACGTAGACTCAACCAATTTTGATACCTCGGTTTCGGTATTGCCAGCAGCTGCTGGCAAAATATAACCGTGGCTGCTATTATTTGTATTGGCAGTCAGACGTTTGTTGTCCGAACGATTAGGGTTGCGATCCCGATGGGATTGCTGCTTATAGTCTCCACGTTTACTGTGATAGTTTGTTGCACTGCCACGCGTTGCATAATCACCTTCCTTTCTAAAGGATTTTTCATTTCTTCGATTATTATTAAATGTGTCGCCACTTGAACTCAAATTATTAGCTTGAGTTATTGCTGTGGAGTTTTGATAGGCCGTTTTTGTGGTATTATTCCAATGGTCACGGCGACGTTCATCTTTATAGTTAGACTTTTCCTTTGTTGCGCCATCCGTGACTTGCGTTGCCCGATTTGCAGCGAAACTAGACGACATATTGTTTTCAAATTTACCTTTCTCTACGCTTTGCTGTTTGCTGTTGTTCACTTCCTTCCGTTGCTGAGATAGATTAGCAGACGTGCTTGCCATTATAGTTTCAGATGTCTAAAAATAATTTGAATGAGTGTTCATTATTCAAGTATTTTGCGAAGTATATTTACTGCTGATAGTTTATTTGTAAGGAAATCAAATAGAGAAACGTTTCCTGCAGGTTTGGCAGGCACAGACACATCTTCTTTAGCTGAATTAACCCTTCCGCCACGTTGTCTTCGGCCACTGCTAGTTTCGGACCTGTTGTGAGTTTCATTATTACCGTTTCGAGGATCCTTTTTTCTCTTGAGATTGTATAAGGCTCGCTCCAAATTGTTATGAGTGCCTTTTAAAGCTTGCTTCGCCTCTTCCTCAGAATAACCCTTATCTAAAATTTTCTTTACATTATGGTCTAAAATATTTTGTTGGCCACCACCAAAGACTTTCTTAACGCCGGCTTTGGCTGCTTCGGCAATCGCTTCACTACGCATAGCCTGAAATTCGTCATTTTCCTTCGACTCCTTGTCTTTTTCGTTGGCTGCTTGCAGGCTTTTAAAATTTCGATCTTGCGTTAGAGCCTCTTTATGAGTATCCAATCGTTTGCCAAACGCAATCCATGGCGGTGGGCCACCTGATCCGGCATTAATTCTCATACCACTGCGCGCATATTTCTGCATTTGTCGAGCCAAATCCCATTTCTCCACTAAGTGTTCAACGTTTCCTCCTAAATTCTGTACTTCATCAGGTTTCAATACTAGAAAACCCTGCATGATTTGTATTTTTTCGGCTTTAAAGAACAATTTTGTACCGGGTGGCGTATTAAGGTGCAAAAAGGGCAAATGTTCTAATTCAATAGCTTGCACAATTTGAATACCATCCGTAAGTTCACATTGCAGCAATCTTGGAGCAACCGTCGATTCCTCATTAGCCTTCGGAGCAGAAACGTTACGTACTCGTTGTATTTGCAAAACAATGGGCCCGGTAATCATGCTATTGCTATCCAGTTTGTTTGGTAGAACTCCACCACCCAGCTCCTTTAAATCCCACTTAAATTATTCAAAAACGAATTACTTATTTAGAGAGTTTTTTTTAATGTATATTGTAAAGTAACTTACATCTTTTGCTTCTGCAACTAGTTTTGCAATATCTTCAGTTTGCAATTCGGTGATTAATTTCTTCAAGCCCTCTTCGGTCAAGTACCTATAGAAAATTTTGCTTATTATGTACGGATCTTCTTTAGTCGAGCTTTGACTACTCACCAGCCTTGATCTTTTAATTTCTCCAATAAACTCATTATAAGTGTTATTATTATTATTTTTAATTAATAAATTTTCCAATATTACTTTGTGTAAACCGTAAAACAAAAAAAAATACTATCCAGAAAATATTTCTTTTCAAACAGAGTTGCCATTTTTTACGAACGAAAAAATTTTCAGATTTTAAGTGTGAGAGAATACAATTTATAATTATGAGATGATATGAAATACTTATTTGAATACTTATGTATGCTTGAATATTAGCCTTCTTAAAAAAATTTCAAACAATTTCGTTTAAAAGAAATGAAACAATAAGCTATTTTAATTCTTATTTACAACGGGCGATTTATCATGTATCTTGAACATCCATCAGCATCCAAATATTGTAACCAACACAAATATAATTTAAGATTTGCTCCGGTTTTATTATATGAGTACTAAATTGTATGACTAGTAAATTTCGGTGTACAAGAATATCTTTACGTCTTTAAAATAGTCCACATATTATTTATTTAGTAAATTGAACTGTTTGTACAGAATGGTTGCATTTTTTTTTTAAGTTTTGTAAAGCCTGATTATGGAAAATCTGGCAATAATTTCACACGCCAAAACATTTCGTGGTGCATTTAATTTTGGACTTTTGATTAATAGAAAACTGGTAATTCATATTTATAGTATTTGTTGGCTTTCAAAGTTAACAATTTCTTATCAATTGATTTTGTAGACCATTTAATCGAAATGGATTTTCAAAACCGCGCTGGTGGCAAAACCGGCAGCGGCGGTGTCGCTTCTTGGTCGGAAACAAACCGCGACCGTAAGGAACGCTTGAGACAATTAGCTTTGGAAACAATTGATCTGAACAAAGATCCGTATTTTATGAAAAATCATTTGGGTTCTTATGAGTGTAAATTATGTTTGACTTTGCACAATAATGAAGGCAGTTATTTGGCCCACACCCAAGGTAAGAAACATCAAGAAAATTTGGCCAGACGGGCAGCTAAAGAAGCAAAGGAGGCTCCTTCAATGATGGCTCCCGAAAAGCCTCGGGTGGAACCTAAAAAGTTCGTCAAAATTGGCCGCCCTGGTTATCGAGTCACCAAACAGCGTGACCCAAGTAATGGGCAGCAATCATTATTATTCCAAATAGATTATCCAGAAATTACTGAAGGTGTTATACCGCGGCACCGCTTCATGTCTGCTTATGAACAAAAAATTGAGCCTCCTGATCGAAAATGGCAATACCTCTTATTTGCTGCAGAACCATATGAGACTATTGGCTTCAAGGTACCTTCAAGAGAAGTAGAAAAAACCGAAGGAAAATTTTGGACACACTGGAATCGGGACACGAAGCAATTTTTCTTACAATTTTCCTTTAAGTTGGAACCTAAAATTATTCCACCTCCACCGCCACAGTTGCATCGGGCACTAGGCCCACCTGGGGGTTTCTCTATACCAGGGCCGCCAAGACCTCATCATATGTTTAATGGAGTGCCACCGCCACCTCCCATGAGTGTGTTACCAGTACCTCCACCACCCATGTGAGAAGAAGAATCCCCTGCTACTTCTAAATAAGACGATGCAGGAATTTACTCTAAGCTCTAAGTAAAAACTTTAAATTACTGGGCTAGATTAACCTTTCTCCGATAGTCATTTTTCTATTTTACACTCGTATTTGAAGCCGGCATTAAGTAGCAGAAAGTTTGGGACAGTTTTTGAAGAGAATTTAAACGTTCGTTAAAACTATATTAATATTAATTCGGTTCGAGTAATGATTTAAAAAAATTATACTAATAAAACTAATTACTGAAACAAAACCATTGCAGCTTTTGTGTCCAGGCTTACAAACAATAGAGCGCCGTATTCCTTTTCTTTATGCTCCTCCTTTACCTTTTCGTTTGGCCAGCGCACTCAAGTTGGAAAATCAACTTCCATTGTCATAAAGCATACCGTAAGGTTTTCTCGGTATGATTATTGAAATGATTGACACGAATGCGTCCCGACATATCGTGACATACCGATTCCTCATCACGAATTATGCGTGAGCAATGTTCCACACAACGACCAGCATCATCGTCGCGGCTTGCAATCCTATAACATTGCTTTTCTCAATTTTTTAAGGATTTTATTCTGCAAAAAAATGTTGCCCAGATTTTTTCCCAATAGCCCTTGCATCTCTTAGTTTTCAAACTTCTCTTTTGCTGCAGACACTATTACTATTTTCCAACAATATGTAAATCTTTTCCCATATTCTACTTCATATGATACACTCGATGAATCCCAGTTACAATCTCCTTTGACTTAAGCTACTGATATAAAATGTTTCGCGGGTCTTACTTCCATTTAAGGGTTCACACGTGTCAAAATTCGCGAAACGCATGTTGACCAAGTTTTATTGAGAGAACAGACATTCGATATGTATGAATACAGGTTCGAATTTTGGAAAAAGGGAAATGAAACAACATATCAAACTTTGAAAATTAATCCAAGCATAATATATACCCAGATTTCAACCTAAAATAAGGCGAAGATTGCATGTTGCTAAAAAGCTATTGAGCTAATGCGCAAATTTTAAAATAATATTCTTGCATGAATTCTGAATAATTCGGCAAGTGTAGATTCCTGAATCTTCTTATTGGAAAAATTGCAAATTATATATAAAATTAATTTGCTTGACTTTCGGATCATGTCCTGCATATGCCAACAAGAAGAAAATCAAGACTCTATTTATCGCTGTAAAAAAATCCTAAAACTTTGTAATTTCAAGATCTTTTAATATTAATACTTAATCCGTTGACGTAAATGACGACTGTAGACGTCTATTGCGTATACTTGTATATGCAAACGTTGTCTATACCAATCCTATATTCTTGCTATTATAGAACAAAAAAAAAAATGTGTGTTTTTGTAAGCACTCAGTGATTTTAAAGTGCGTGTCAACGTGTTACTGTTTTAGATGTTAATCTTTTGCCTTGAATCTTGCAGTCGTCTTTAGCGAAAACGAATTTTAGCCTATACCGATTTCGCCACTCTTAGCTATTTTCTAAAAGAAAAAACAAAAGACAATTCTTCGATGATCAAAGTCTGATATATGTAAACTATCAATAGCGCTATAGTTGTCTAATTTTTTGCGCACAGCTTTTAGATAACTGAGAGGGATATTTGTGTCAAATTTTGTGTCATTGTCGATCATAAGTTGGTGGACAGATAGCGGCAATTTTCAGCTAATAGGAGCCAATGTCAGTTTTTGAGATGGTAAGATTTTCATCAACCGATGAAAACGCGCCGAGTTTGGCTACTTCTACTAGTCGATAATCTATACTTCATAAAAGTGTTTTCGAAAAACTCTTTCTAATGACCTTCCATCTGTACATTGTAGATATAGCATAAACGATTAGATGTTTCAAAAAATTTGAGGTGTGACATATACGCCCCCTTTGTTTTTTCTTATTTTATAAAAATATTTGTTTTTTAATTTCAAATTAATGCCACAAAAACATTTACATCTAAAATATAATAAATAACATGTACAATGAAATATTTTCAAGCTAAACAAAAAAAAGTTACTCTTTTAATAACTATCCTACGGAGCAGGTGTACATAATTGTAAAATATTGGTTGATTATATTTCGCATTGACCATATTCAAAGCAGACAGAATAGGTGTTAATAAAAATATATGAATGAAAAGTCGCTTAAGGTTTTTCGCGTTTCTTGAAGTTTCTTTTCGAAGCGCATCGATTAATAATGTCCGAAATGTGAGATTTGTGATCGAAAATTTTCATAATTTGATTTTGTGCCTCATTAACACCATCCACAATGATTTTACTGCGTTGCATATTACCCTAAAAATATAAAATTACAATATATAATAAAAGTTGATGAAAATAAACGATTCAATTCAAATAACTTACCTTTACTAGATCGCTAATACGCTCGATTTCGTTGTTAATGCCATGCGATTCCATTTGCTTAAGCATTGTAGATAGCTTATCATAACCCAATGCTTCATTTTCGCACTAAGTTAATAAATGCATCATTAATGAGTTTATAATTTGATGGAAAAGTTAAAATAAGTTCTAAAAATATAAAGAAAAGGCTGTATGCAATCTTCAGAGTGGATTTAACACAGCCACCAACCAGATTTGCACAAAAAGAAATAATGCCTCGAAAATCCATTAACGCCGCTTCTTTAAATATGGGACTATTTATGAACCAGTTGAAAGCATCTTTACATTGAATGATTGCGAAGGTAAGTCTTGGAGCCGAAAATTGAATCGCTGTTTATTGTTTCGGATTTTCACTACATATTTACTGCAAAGTGACTTATATGAAAGATCAAAACTACTGCAATACCATATATATGAGAAACTTCACACTTCCATAAACTTTTTGGTGGTGACGTGGAATAACACCCAACTTTAGAACATCTACTCTTAAATCTTGCGTATTTAATGATATTATTAAATTTCATGCTAAGAAGTAATCCTTCATTCTTTACTGGCGCTTGCGTAAGTCAAAGAATTTCATACGCGCTATTACGAATCGGAAAGATTTTAATTCAAATTTGCGAAAGAAAATAAGATTCACCGAATAGCGTCACCTAAATATATTGACAAATCCTTCCTCCGATATTAATCATTAATCTTTAGAGTACGCAAAGCAAAATTTTCAGTGATATAATACTAACCAAATCTTCCATTTGTGAACGAAGATGATAAATTTTCCAGCCATTTATTTTGCCCAATACATTGCTTTGTTTTGCTAAATCCATAATGGTCGGCTTTCGTTCTTCTCGAGGCTTTACATCAGAGTAGCGTTGAAAATGGTTATACGCTGATTTCCAATTTTGTTTATAAGTCTAAAAACATAACGACAGAAAAAAAAATAAAAATAAGAATCAATCTTTATAGTAACGATAAGGACAAATTTAATTTACACTCAATAACGTCAGATTGCGTGGACGTTTTAAAACATATTCGACCGGCTTTGTATTCTCTTTGCCATTGATAACTATAAAATACAGAAGAAATTTTACAATGAAACAAACTAGAAGTGGGCTGTACATTACCTTCTCGCCCAATGCTGACTGAACTAGGCGTGCAATTGCCTACCATAGCTGTTGGAGTGGTCCCTGCCAAACACACTGTCGATTCGATTACTACATTATTATTAGCGATCGCTGATACACTGGGATTATTTGACAAAAGTGGTGGTAAGCTGAGAGCAGCTTGATTTTGTATTGAAGGCTGACTATCATTTCTGTAGAAAAACCTTTAAATCATTAAGAAGTTTTAAAATATCAGTTAAAAAACTTACGTCGACTTTCTGGATTTTTTACGTGGCGGACATTCGATAGGACCTCCGTTAAGCCTCTGCTGTTGTGTATTGGAATTTAAAACGGCGTGTTTTATATTATGATGGTCCACACTGGTTAAGTTCCGTGAATTAACGGGTGTGCCAGGCGTTGTATGCTGTTGGGCCACAGAATGATGACTGGGGTAAAGCTTTGAATATCGGAATCGGATTTGAATTTGATAATCGGAAAAAAAAAAGTGAAAAAGTTATAACTTGTCTTAATGGCACTTACCTCGTTAATGGGATTGAAGTGAGTTTCCATATTTGAACCGCTGATCATGCGATTGATAACCATATTACCATCTTGCATTTGTTGATCAACACCGGGGGACGAATTGGCTGAAACTGTAGTAGATCCATCAGATGAAGCTGGTGAGTCGGTACGAGAATTTCTGGTGGGTGCAAGTATGCCACTTGTATTGGAATTTACACTGCAAAGTGTTACACTATTCGCCGGCTTGTCTTTTTTACTCAAAGTTTCGGTACATAATACAACAGGAGTGTTGGATGTGGTTACCGAGGTTAGACTATATGAATTATTTAGTGACGAATTTGATGAAGAACTTGCAGCCATGATGCCATTGGAAGATCCCATTGATATAAGTGTGGGTCCCAGATTCTTTGCGGCCAGTATGGGAGAACCATCGATGTCGCGTTTACGGAGAAAATTAGAAACTACGGCGGTACCAGTAGAACCGTTACCTGCAGTCATTTTTATTGAAGTTTGTAGGGGTATAAGCATATGCTGCGTTTGTTGATTGCTATTCATCCCCACTACGTTATTTCCAGATGATACGTTTGTTTGCTGTGCAGTAGGTATAATAAGTGAAGTCTCCGCGCTACATGCAGATGTTTGCTGTATTACCTGTGGTGTAGTTTGCGATACTGCTACAGCATCAGCAGCGGCTGCAGCTAAATTCCCAGCGGGTAGTTGGCTGAAGCGCACAGGCAAAGCCTGCAAATGTGCTGCTGCATTGCACACCGGTATTTGCACCTGACCGATTGTGCGACCACCACCTGATGGAACGACTGTGAACGTGGCTGTTGATGTATTGCCACCGGCATGAGTTACAAACGGTAGCGAAGATATTGAGAGATTAGCTGTAGAACTCACTATTTGGTTTTGTGATATTGTACTATTCGTTACAGTGGTCGTGGTTAACGACAAAACACCCGTGGATACTTGTACTGAATTGGCTGGCACTGACTCATAGTAGATAGTACTTCCAGGCTGTAGAAATGTGCCGGATGTAACAGTACCTGTGGAGGTGAGAACGTTAGCAGCACTTGTATTAGACGACATCGAAATAGATGTATTTGATGTTGATATGCCACCACTGCTACCCGAACTGCTGGCGCTAAGCGGTCGCTGCGGAACGGGTGCATGATGTATATAAACATTGCCTGAGGGGCCAGCTGCACCCGAAACTGATGCGCTATTTTCCAAAGGTGATGTCAACTGGGCTTGTGTCATTACTTTACCCACCGTAATCGATCCAGGATTTTTAATCGGCGTCATAGTGCCCGTAATTATATTACTACCGCTGGCCCCACGTGTACCGATGGCCAATGGCACTACTGTAGCTGCTCCACTTGAACTGCCTCCCGTCGCTGAACTGACGATATTTTGAGTGGTCAATAATTGGGCACTACCACCTTGGGAAACATTTACTAATTGTGTTGTTGTATTAGCGGATATATTTGTAGCTGTTATACTTGTAGTTGAAACAGATGGAGATGGACTATTGCCAGAGCTACATACATTCGACGGTTGCCCCAAAGAACTACCACCAACAATCGCACTCGATGAACCAGAGGAAGGTAATTTCCCAATTCCCAGTTGAGTTATGGTCAAAGAAGGCTGAACTTTAGTTGCCATAGTCACTGGTGGACGTATACCTTGTGATAAAAATACAGTTTTATATATCCTAGTAATACAGATATCAACCAAATTAATTAAATTAATTATAATAAATTGTTGAAACATTTTTTTTATTTACTTTGTTACCAACCCCTTACATCGCCACTGATGTGTACATATATACGCACATAAGTATATATAGGAATGTTACGAAACTAAGAAACGCTTTAACTCTTCTTTAACCGTTGACCGTTCATTTCACTTGGCTTTAAGTTTGCGTGATTCATCTACTAGGTGGACATACATGCACATTAACTTATGTTGAATACTACTTCCTTTTTAATTTTTATTTATTTATTTTTTATTTTAATATAAACACTAGACTTGCGTTCACATGATAACGTTATGATGGTGTCTAATTATTCAAATTCTTTGCATTCTAAACTAAAACCGCGTACTGCTACAAATCGTATTAGACTAAAAGTAATCGTGAATAAAGGGCAAATTTTTTAAAGTATTTCGATCACTTACCATTGCCTAAAAATTCGCCGAATAAATTATAAAAAAACCTGCTTTAGGTCAATATTATGTATTAAGTAAAGTATTGCACTTCGGACATATAAGCCACAAATTTATTGGCTTAGTCCAACTTTACTCAACAACCCAAAAAAAAAAAAAAAAAATATTATGTATTGAACATTGAAACACAGAAAAATTTCAATTCTGAATAAAACACGGTCACATAATACTGCGCTATATGCAATATACTATATGCTATATGCAACTAATAAATTAATTTCGAAATTTTGTAACAATCATGGCAGTTGCCACTTACCGAACTTTCCGCCTCCTGAGGTGTTCACTATAATTGGTTGCAAGACCACATTAGCAGCCAAACGCCCTGTGGAACAGAGTTGTGCAGTTCCACCCGGTTGTTGTTGTAGCTGAATTATGCGCGTTGCTGGGAGATTGGTAGATGACATAACATTGGAAGTAGGACCACCGACGCCAGTTGCTGTTGTATTGCGTGTTGAATTTGAAGCTACGGAACTTGATACAGTTGACACATTAGAAACACTCGATGTTATAGTTGGAGTAAGTTGCGGCAAATTTGGTGTTCGAATACTAATATTTGTGGTGTTAAGTTTTGCTGTTGAAAACGACTTTCCCAATGGTATTGGCCTAATTTGACGAGGGGCTGCTCCAGCGCCCGCCGTAGCTGTTAAAGGGGTAGCTACGGCAAATCGTGGTCCTGTAGTTGCCACAGACGTTGTGTTGAACTGTGTTTGCGCCAGGGGTTGGGATGTAGCCACATTCGGTGAGTACACCAACGTGGCCTGATGTGGACGCGGCGGTAAAATTGTGGCCACGTAAGTTTGCTGTTGTTGTTGGCTATGAGAAGCAGACGAAACCGCTTGAATCGTGGCTGAAAGGGAAATATCCAATATATTCAATAATTTCGACCTTTTGCTCATAATACTCACATGGTTGTCCTTTAGATGTTGGGGTTTGTTGCTGTCCAGATACAACTGTAGTTGCAGACTGCATTGTAGATCCAGTCGTTGTAACCACAGTTCCAGTAACAGCTACTACGGAGCCACTGCTCCTTTGTCGTGACTGATGTGGAATGGCACGTATGAGTTGCACTTGACCGGCAGGATTTGCAGCCATCCAAGTAGTACTAGTCGCTGGAGATATTACTGTAGCAGCAGGTGAAGTGCTGTTACGACTGACGGTCGTTCCACGGACAAAATTTCCTGCCGCTGTTATACCAGTTACAGTAGCACCTGCAATACCCGTGGCAGTTACCGATGTCGGTGTCGTTCTAATAGGAGTAACAAGGCGCTGACCCGTAGGAACACCAACCCCCACACCCACACCAGTCATGGAAGCTGCAGTAACGTTAGCTCTTGGCAGGTAGGCGGCCTGCGTGGCTGGCCTAGTTACCGTTATTGATGTATTTGACACCGAACGTGCCGGTGCTGTTGGAAAAGCGGTTATTTGGGCTCGGCCTGGACCAGCACTTTCTAATTGTTTAATCATAGAAGGCATTAGATTCCCCATAACCACCCTAACTTGAGTAGATTGACCACCAGTTCCTATAGCACGTATTGAAGTAGCTGCTGCTGCGTTAGCAGCTTGTGATGTATTTAAAGCAATAGGCGTGCCGCTTGCACCACTGCCACCAACTTTAATAGCACTCATTGCAGTTACGCCACCACTTGTCACCAAGGTACCTGCACCACTTGCTGCCGTTGGTGTCAAACTACTTAAAGATATACCGCTAGCCACATTTGAGACGGCCGCTGCTGCTACTGCATCAATTGTGGTTGTTTTGATATGTGTTATTTTGGCTGCAACTGGATTTAAAGCAAACAAATTCGTTACATTTGTAGGATTTTTTAACTGTATGGGTGGTGGTGCAAATTGTGAATTGTTGGATGTTGTATAAATGGGTGGTGTTGGTACTAGTGTTGGAGTAGTTGTAGTAGGTAAATGTATAGGTGAGTGTTGATGTTGTTGCAGAGTTGCTGGATGTGGATGGGATATTAATTGAGTTTTAATTATTTTCAAAGGTTCTGTGGAAATAAAAAGCATACATTTAACGAAAATAAAAAAAGTACTTTTCATTCCTCATGTCTTTGTTTTCTATTCTTGGAATATATATATCGATATTGAAAATAATGTAGATATATCCAATCCAATAAAGTTACAATCCGTACATTGACTAATTCAGTATAGAGCGCATAAATTCGTCGAAAACAAATACATAAAAATCAGCGCTGTCATAAATACAATGGAATGTAATAGAGAAAGGTAAGGAATATGCAAATAGAAAACAAACAAATATGCACACACGTATACAGACAGTACAATGTATATACATAACACAAAAGTACATATATATATATATACATATAGATATTTCAATACGTACATATTTGTTCATTTATATATTTATGTACATATATTTATACAAATCCATACATCTATAACTATTTATATACAGTCTAGCGAATACTAATTGAAACTATAAAAACAAAAACTTACCTCCCGTTGCACTAGTTATATTGCTATTACCAACATTGCCTGGGCCAGGTGTTCCCCCGCCACCCGTGGCGTTATTTCCATCGGTGCTGCTCATTTTATTTAAAAATGTCGCGCAATTATTAATAAAAATTCTAATTTATGCAAAAAAGAAACGCGAAAAAATAAAATTTTATTATTTTGATTCACCTCGGAAAAAAAGTACAGGTTGGCGGCAGAAAAACGTTCTTTATTGCTGATTTCGCACAAACACTTACACAAGCTTTTTTTTTCTTTTTCTTTCCAACTTGACATATTTTTTCTTATTTCATTTGAAGACTTTTTCATTACTCACCTTAATATTATTCAAAGTTTGCTCTTAATTTTAAATGTTATACTCTGCCACTTTTATATATACATATATAAAGATAAAACTGTCAACATACATTTACGGTTAAATTTTATCACTAACTTAAAACATTAAAATAATAATAGAAAACTTCGAATACTTCTATTCACATTAAAACTTACTAAATTAGTAATGTGAACTTAGTGCTTTTAACACTTTATTTGAAGCGTTTTTTGGCTATTGACTTCGCAAACTTGCGTCGTATATTTTCGTACATTCATTGGAAAACGCTCTATATATATTGCGCAGTGGCGCATTATTTCGTAGCCACAAAAATTTCCCTTCCATCAGCTGACACATACTACCTTTTTCTATTATTGCAGCTGCCTTAATAATGATAAACAATATTACGCAAACGGGGATAATTTACCGATTTCTATTTATATTAGCAATGCGATGACTTTATTAAAAATAAAACGATAACACAATATTCCAAAATATTTACAGTTTTTAATGATAAAGATACACAATATCTATCTTAATTCAAAAATCTTAGGCTTCTTGCGTTTTTCGTATATTTATCAAATACATCTTTGTTTAAAGCGTCCAAATTACAGGATCTAAGGTATAATTTGAGGTATGATAAAAAGCATAATCCATGGTAAGCAAGAAATACTTTTAAATAATTTTCTGATTAATGTGCTTTTTTTTTTTAATATATGCGAGTTTCCAAATGGAGGTTGCCCCCGTTTGTTCCTAAATCTGGAAAATTTCCATATTAGTCTCACCAGTCCAAAAATCAATTAGGCCATAAGATAGATAATTCGAATTTTTCTTTACATTACGTTTTCAAAATTGATATCATTCATATTTAAAGCGGGACTGCTTAAATCTCGTAGTTTTAAAACGATACAACAGGGGAACGAAGTGCCAGAACGAATTGAAATTGCGCACAATTAAGTCTTGTTCAAAAACGCACAATAATTTTAAGATAAAGTGAACGCAAAAAAATACACAAGCTCTTACATAATGCGCATTTTTGTAGTGCAGTCGCAAATTTTTATTAATGAGCGAAACTGTTTAATTTCGATACATACCATATGGATGTCGAGTTTAAATGAATGTGTTTTAGATACTTAGAAACGTTATTGGAATTTAAAATGCTCTTATATCATCTCTGATTTTGACACAAACCAGAGAAAACTTGCAACAATTACGATTTCAGCTGATTTATTTTTGAAACGTATGTATATTCTTATATTTTCTTATATTGCTAATAGCTGAAAAGTTTTTCAATAATTTCAATTTCTTTGTACTATTTAATATTTACAAGGAAGACCGAAGTGTCTTATTTATATTTGAAAAAACCGCACTATATCATTGAAGACGGCTGTTTTTTATTCCATTACTTTAAGGGACATATACAAACGAAGAGGAACCGAAAAAAGTTTTGTTATTCTCTTTGGCAACAACGATTTTTATTATTATACACATGGGTTCAGTTATTTCTCAACTGCCCAAACCAGCAGACACAGTTAATATGAATTCGCCTCAGGCTGAAATAGTAAAAAGTGCTTTGCAAAATCATAAAGTTGTAATATTTTCCAAAACTTATTGTCCTTTTTGCACTATGGCCAAAGAAGTAAGTAATATCGGTATAAAACCTAGACAATTCCAGTTTTTGATCTTTTAACAGCAATTTAGAAAACTTGATATTGCTATCCACGTAATTGAATTGGATCAACGTGATGACGGAGATGAGATTCAATCTATTTTAGGAGAAATAACTGGCAGTAGAACGGTAAATATCATTAGTTTTAGTTTGTGGTTTGTGTAAATCAATGCTAAAGTAGTAACAATATTTGATGCATGACATCACATAAACCGTTTGGATATACATTTGAACAGTGCAAAATTTTCATATAGTGGTTTTATTTAATTTTGTCCTTTGTGCTGCCTTGGTGAATAATTCTCGCAAAGCTAAATAATAAAAGCACATTATTTCCGACTATTTAGGAAAAATTAAAACATTGTAGCTGATAAATGTTTTTACCTATGGAATACGGCTATCGAAGAGTCTTCCAAAAAGAAAAAACAATTGAGGCATTTAATTTCTAAATTTACGTAAGCCGCTTTGGTAAAGTAATTTGCTGGTTTTGTCAACTAAGCCTACAATTGTTCAAACAGAGTAAAAATTTTCGACAATCTCTTGAGTAAAGAAACTAATTCCTGAATTAAGGCTGTGTACCCACCTAATATTAGAAATAAGAAAGCATTAGGAATGACTAACATTGAATCTTTGGAGAATACCTCTTTCCGTATAAATTAGTTTTATAATACTAATTTCAAATATTTGATGTTTTTTTAGGTGCCTCGATGTTTTATTAATGGTAACTTTATTGGAGGCGGTACCGATGTTAAAAAGATGTATGACCAAGGAACTTTGCAAAAATATTTCACTTAATTTTCCATTTGTACACATATAACTCCAATATAGAATGTATGCGCACATATATTAAATCATCCAAATTTAGTTAAATTGAAAATTTAAAAACGTTCTCACAAATTATGTTTAAAAAAACAATTTCGATAATAAATTAATCGTTATCAAACGGAAATTAAACCGGCATGAAACATGTCCGAAATAATTGCAATTTTGAGTCGAAATTAGTATGTTATTAGCCAACAGCAAGAGAACAAGGTGTATTCAATATTTAACACCTGCTGGTGAAGGACAATATTTGAAAATTTCAGATTATTATTATTTCTTCCTTTTTGTTAATGGCCGACTCAATGACTCTCACCAGAAATTTATATGAACGTACTTCAAGATACTATTTGGCTAAAGTAGAAAGGTTTTGCTTTTGAAAATTTATTCAGATGTAAATTTAGCAAAATTAATTTTCTTGTCAAAATCCTCATTATTTGTCATAAAGTACTACAAATTGGACTGTTGCCGTACAAAAACTTACTTTTTATAAACACAAATATTTTTAAGTGGGGCTTGGAGAATAGGCGTCATAAACCAATTTTTACCACAAAATATAAAAAAAATCTATTGGCATACGCAGAGTTATTTTTCTTGGGAACCCTTACCCGGAGTCGGGTACAAGAAACAGATGCACATGAACTAAATTTGGTAGAGTTGAATTTCATGGCCGACAACTCCTATGTTCTCACTGTAAAATGTTAAAAATTTGATTGTTTTTCTATATAAAGGATTGCTTTTCGTAAGGTCGGTTATATAAGTTCAGTATGGAAGTTCAATACATCATCATGCGGACATATTACTCAGCCACTTTAATCGACACATTTTGAAAATTGTATTTTTTGTTTGACTGTTTTAAAATCAAAATCGGTTGAATCCGATGATGAAAGTAGATGATCAAAAATGTTCACGAGCTGCGCCTATATACCAACATTTTTTTCGCGTCTAATAGTAACAAGAAAACAATTGGAAATTAGTTTTCCTCAGAGACGCCGGTTCTTCTGAAGGACCCTACCTACTTTCCCTACATTTCCCCCTCGTGCCCATTACCGACTTACTATGTATAGCAAGATACTCTAGCCATTTGCCTTATGTGCTATGTTTTCCTTTAATAAAAGACGATGCAATCTCAGTTATAAAATGAATACGTTCAGAGCGACGTACTTAACAAAGGCCTCAGCAAAATATCGTGGTGGGGTCATGCAATAACAAAACACTGATACCGCTCACAGAATAACACGGGCAGAGATAACCACACCTCTCTCTTTGATGGTGTCAATGTAGAAAAATCAGCTCTACTTGGAAATTAAAATGTAGTCCACGGGGAGAACTTTACGAGTCTTACCTGACGACTGTCGACCGCGTACAACGGAAGATTTAGATGCTTATATCTAAAGAGAAGGCGACTAACAGTTTTAACGCGCTTTAGTGTCGATGTGGGCAATAACGTGTTATGTACATTTGCATGTCATGGCAAATATTTTGCTGAGTTAAAAAAGCTCTAGCCATTAATCAAGCCCTTTATTAAGGCTAGTCGTTCTTCTCGGTTTACTCACCCATTTTGATTGTGTTTGGGAGATTTTAAGTTACTGTTTTTTTTTATATACATTTTTGTTATTTTTTTTATACATGTATGAAGTTGATTGCAGATAAATCATACTCATTGTATTACATAAGTTTCAGATGATATAAACATTTGTAAATTTCATACTAAATTTCAAGTTAGACCATCAGTTAAGAGTGTATTTTAAGCAATAAAAAAAATAGAATAAAAAGAGATTTCCAAAGTTCTATTACAGTTTTTGTGATGGTGAGAGTGGTAACAGCATGCAATATACATGTGTCTCAAGAAGCGAATAAAGTTAAATTGATGAAAAATTACATATTAATCACGACAATATATATTTTGTAGGCTGCATATATCTCGGTTTTAGTGTTACGTTTTGTACTTCTTAGGTCATCGTCTGTAATTTTTAATTTCGATCTCGTAGAATTTTAGAACTGCTTCACCGTAACCGCTACTTTAAAAACATTTGTTTTGTCGCGCTTATCATAGCTGTCTTCTTATCTTTTATCAGAGTACAATAGTTGCAAAAATGTTTGGTTTGTCTCTATGATGTTTGTGATAATGTTTTGAGAATATTGTCTTGAAGAAGAAAAAGCATAATCGCTAAATAACATAGTAATAAACGCTAAAAAAAACAACGCTGTAAGCAAAGTTGAGGCCGGTTTATGATTCTCGTTATCGAGCTATCGTACGATATGAAATACATAACCAATATGATCGCGTTTTGGGTTGAGGACACTTGATTGCTTTCGTATTGAATTTGGTTTTTCGTTCGTTGCATTTGCTACGGAATGTTTATTATATTATCGCTATGTAACAAAGACGAAGAACAGCAAATAAACAAAGTATAAAACTTGAAAAAAATTTATGATATGAAAAAATATTATGATATCACACAACTAAATTTCAAGTCTTAAAGCTCTATGGCTATCGGCTTTATTGAAAACTTCTGTACCGCACTTGAGATCCGTGACCGTTGAGTTCTTAGTCGAGATTCTTTGTCTACTCTGCCACTTAGACCGAAATAATAGAAATCATATAAAGCAAACTTTAATAAATTGATTATCTCATGCTTTATTTAAATTGTCAATTTCTTTTTTCTTACTAGTTGATTTTTGTAACATCTACAAGTGTGATGTGCCTCCCTTTGCCCACTTGGAGTTTTTCCTTACCCATTTTATGTTTTTCTTCTGATATTCCCAACGACCGTCGCTCATCAGCTTTTTAAACTGAATTGCTATCCTCTACCTGAGAATATATCGACCAAACAGGTGAAGAAGATTCCATTTCCAAAGTATACTTACTTATTTTCTAATAATCCCATATTTCCACTTTTTGTCGTTACCGCACATTTCTTCGCCGGTCCCATATTCATTTATCTCTTTTCAAATTTTATGGTACCAACAGGTAAAAGCATCGAAAATAATTATTTAAATTTTATTTTTTCCAAGATTTTGGTATTTCTGAGGAAAGCAATGTCCATTAATTTTGTCAAAAATGTGGTTTCAAACATGAAATTCGATACCCATTTCGCTTTCTAGTAAAAATATGACATTTTGCGTTCGATATCAAGCAAACGCTCATACGCTATCTATCGACCTCTGATCTACATCTTTTAAAAAAAAACAATAAAGCTGATCAAAATTTGCATTTTTTTTTTTTATGCAAAACATGATATGGATTCTCAAAACGATATTATAATCACAATTTTAATAAAGGGAACAGGAACAGTACACGAATTATTAACGCATCTTGTTGTACTAGCAAAACTTAATATTTTGAAATTATCGACCATCTCTTGAACAAAAAACAATACTTTAAATTGCTTTCTTGTAAATAAAGAAGCTACGGATATTGCTTTAAATAAAATACTTTTAATGTCCTTTTTAGAATTGCTTTATATGTTTAGATATACAATCCACGTGCTAGTGCAAATAATGATAAATGTCTGTTAAATAGTAGAAATAAATAAATTTGCATTTTTAGAGGAGAGAACCATCTTTTACTTTTTCTTTTTTTGTTTTTTTTATTAATATATTTTAAAAGTTGAACAAAGAAATTCATCTCATGTAAAGACTTTATCTACAAATTATGTATAAATAATGTTCTTTTGATATTCTAATTTGTAACATCTTAATGAATGCAGTAGAACGGGACTATTACTTGCCTTGCGCACAAATGTCTTTTTCCTTTCTTTAACGTTTTTACTATTATAAATGTTATATTTTTGATACAAAAATTTCGAAAAAAAACAAGGTATATGACTCATTTTACGGTAGAGAGAGTATCAAGTGTTAAATGCCAATAGTTGATCCTTTTTGTTGATTCGAGCTTCTTTTGTGATATAATTATAAAAAAAGACAAGATGTTAAAAGCACACCCTTTTGAAAGAAGTAGCATTAAGGATCTTAAGGAGAATGTCGCGAGATGCCTTTGTTTTTTGTATAAAAATTGCTGTTATAAAGATGCTAGCAATTATGGACAATTAGTCCTTTTTTTTCTTTTTGTTTAAAATAAAATGATAATAAGAATAAATAAATGAGACTGTGATTTATAAAGATGTTGGCTTGCCTTGTTGGTTATAGTGAAGGAGAAGAAGAAATTTTTTTGTTGTATTTGTATCACCACTAAATTTTCTTTTTATTGATGTTTTAAGCGTTGCTCTCGGTAGTGGTGTTTTGGAACTCCTGGCCAACATCCTGGCGTGAGAACGTAATTGTGGCAAACATAAAAAAATAAGGAGGAATAAGGATTTTACTTTTTCTTTTTGTATGTTGAAACGTAATTATATGAAATGTGTGGGAGCTTGTTTTATAAATTAGTAGGTTATGTGTAAATTATTTTTACGTGTACTCTCGACTGTGTCTCGATTGTTATACCCACCACGACAAGCGCGTATATAAAGCTTACCATATACACATAACATATGGGACCACGTATCGGGGACTTTTCCTAGTGTATAAATTCCGATCAAAACATTCGACTAAGATCTCTAAAAAATCAAAATTGAAATTATTCTAAACATCTAAGATCAAGCAAGAAATTGGCAAAAATTTGAAAATCCCTTATATATTCCTCAACAAGTGCCATATAATATTCTCTTCTATTATTTTTTAGACATAATGTAAGGTATGGAATATAAATGTGGACGGCAAGCATTTCTGCAGGCGATAAAAAAATGAACGACTATTACAATACGGTCCAATATTTTTGATAAAATAAGTGGTTTTAAATATTTTTGTCAAAAGACAACAAAATCAAGCAAGTGAGTGGTGGATATTAAATGTAATTCAGCCTACGCCGAATATCCTTTCTGTTTTGTTTCTTATTTTCTTTTATAAACCTTTTAATTAGTAATGATAAAATCGAGATTAATACCTTTAGTTAGATTTTTAAATTTTTAATGAATTTTATTTTTTCAAGATGAACATGATTGTTGTAGTTGTTAGTTAAGCAAATTAACATGAAAATGCGTACGTTGTTTAATGCAGTCAAATTACAATTATTACGAATGATGTTAATATAAATATGGATAAATGTGTTTTTAACGCAATATTTTTTTTTTTTTTACAATTATAATGAACCAACAATTTTATGAAGCCTGGTTCTTTAAGGCTTTTCCTTTATAAAATAAGATTCTGTATTTGACTGCTTTGCTGAATTAGATGAGGGAGCTGATTGACTGACTATTTGATTGATTGGCTGATTTAGTTTACCTGTTGATGTTGTTGGTTGTTTGGTTGTCCTCCATTGTTAGGTTTTCTGTTTCGTCGTGGACGACGAGAGTTATTACGAGGAGGACCTTGCCCACCGTTGCCTAAGAGAAATGATTCACTGTTGAAGAAAGTAATACGATAGGAGATTCGTTTATGAAGATATTGGCTTACCATCATTGTTACGCGGACCACGTCCACCACGATTGTTGAAATTACGACGGAAAAAACGTCGTTGTGGTCCACCGCGTCGCATTGGCTGTCCTTGACCATCACCACCCCGATGCATGGAGTCAGCGTTCTGATCGGGGCCACCATCACCACTTGACATACCTCCATCACCACCGACAGGACGTCTTGGCTGGTTGCGGGGGTAGTAGTTTGTAAAGCGTCGGCCGCGACCACGGCCACCGCCACGCCGAAAGTTGCGTTGCTGTCTTTGCGGCTGTTGTTGTTGTTGTCCGACATCGTGACCTTGATCATCGTTTTGAATTTGTCCATGACCATCCTGAGGTTGCTGCTGCTGTTGATTGCCGCCGCCAGGTTGCTGCCGTTTACGACGATTTTTCTTAGCCCAAGGGCGATAACTGCGACGCTTGTCGGCAGCAAATTGACTACCGCGTACCGGTTCACCAGAAGGTCCGGTAACATTAGCAGCCTCATTGCCTTTCTCGCCGATGACTACATCAAATTCGACGACTTCACCGTCACCAACAGAACGTACAGCCTTCTTGGGATTATTCCTGACAATGGCGCTCTGATGGACGAATACGTCTTCCTTGGTGTCGTCACGATTAATGAAACCATAACCGCTTTTAACATTAAACCATTTAACGGTACCGGTTACCTTCGTAGCTACAAAAGAGTTCAAGAACAACAAAAAAAAAAGAAGAAGAGAGAAATGGCAAGTGATAAGAAACAAAATAATGTCTGATAACAGATAAAAATCAAGAAATGTATATTATTTATCACTGCATAGTGGAATGTGAATTAAAAAACAAATGAAATTTGCTCAAAAATTGCGCATTTAGTGTACGACGCTGCTTTAACTGGCTATAAAACATTTGAAATAAAATTGATTCACGAATACTTGAAATGCAGGCATACACACAATGCTTGCTGTAATAAAGGTTGGGGGAAATTTTATTGCAAATATGCAAACTCACACGGCGTTTTTTTAGTTGCTCGTGCAAGCATATATGTCATTGCATGCGTTTATGTTGATATTTTGAGGTCGAGACACCGGTCTCACTTTTTTGCGACTTTGTCTACAACGAATTCTATTGTTTTTGACGTTCACGATACGTCATACATGAAATATACCCCAAGTTTTTATATGTAGTCGGTGATGACCAATTATTTTTTTTATTTCACAAAATGGCGGTGCACAATTATTTTAGGGCTTTTTATTTTCATCTGCCTTAAACGGCTATCCCACAAAAGGAATTCTTACTGCAAATTTTTATGCAGGTGTTCATGTAATTATCAATTAGATAAAATAAAAACGCGAAAACCCGCATCGCATTAACCTAAAATATGCACCATTTTTTTGTACTTACCAATTACTTCCTTGACAGGCGGTGGCTGCTTCACGGGAGCAGTATCGCCTTGAGGGGAGTCTTGCGATTGCTGTTGCTGCTCTTGGAGCTTCGAGTCTTCCATTTTCTTTATTAATCCTTCAATTTAGAAAGCTGAGGAAATTTTTCTACAAACTTTCTTTGGCCTTTTCTGCTTTAAGTATTACGTTTATCACGCTTTACCAGATTGAAGGGTATTTTCACCGATTTCGTTGTGAGCTTTAAAAAATGTCTATTGATGTTGTCTGATGTTTTTGGGACTCTTTCAACTACTCCGTTCTTGTTCTTGAGTGATGGATGGTAAGAAAATCACTCCCAAATCCTTTTTTTCCGCTATGCTGATGTTTCTTTTCCAGATCTTACTCGAATGACGTAAAAATCATGGCCTGCTAAATATGATTAATTTCGGTCACTTTGCTACTGTAATTAGCGCTAGAGCAAGTGAATACAACATGCATAGTCTGTGAGTATCTATCCTTGTTTACAACTAAAATGGCTACTTCCGTTATAGTCATGATAAATATGCTTGCCATACATTTATAGATATCATGTGCTTAATTCGAACAATTTTTCAGGTTATCAAAAACCATTAAAATTGTAAATGAAAATATTTTCCGGTGTACTTGTCTTATTATTAGAATTCGATGACGGAAACGGAAATCAATGCACAAAATGGGACTTTCAAATTTGCCAAAAATTCCAGAAAGCCTTAATTCGACTATTATTCTTAAACTTTGACAGACCTACGCACTGATTATTTATCTTTTAGTTAACTAGCTCCCATTTGAACAGTGTACCTTGAAAGCCATTTGGTTAAGAGTTATGTATGGTTTTCGTCATTCGGAATTTATTTTGAATAAATAGTGGGAAAATAAAAAGTAAACTTGGCCTCTACAATGATATAATCAATAAGAAAATCACACAAACGCAGATCAAAAGAAAATTGTGTAAAATTTCTGATACAATGAAAAGACGTGAAATATTTTCGGATAATTCATATAATTTTACATATTGGTTTCTTAGAAAAGCCTTGAATTGTGGACTTCAACATTGAATATATCATTTTATATTTATTTTAAATAATACATTAATACGTTAACATATGAATTTACCTATAAAAATTTGTAATGTTTTGAAATGAAAGCCAATTTTTTAATTTTCACAGAATATCTTAAAACAGATTTATTCTTTATGTTTTTTATTTCAATACATTCAGTTCAACTTTTAAAATGAAAAAGTTATGCAGGTTCTTAGTTCCGCATTTATTCGCTCAATTGCCAGACCTTAAGCAAAATGGAGGAAATGTCGTCAAAAGAACATGCCTTGATCCAGGAAATCAAAAGGTTGCTACCTTAATTTTTATGCGGTCGCAAACTTTAAAAATAAAATATGTGTGCACGCGCAAAAATGATATGTTCCCAAAATATTCGCGTAAAAAACATATTGACTAAATGGAAAAATAGCGGATTGCTTCCAGATCTAAAAAAGCAACTTAAAAGTATAATAAATAATATTAAAAAATTCTTGTTAGAGTTCACTTAAGAATTTATTTTGTGCTTCCACATTTTAATTCATTAAGTATATTATAAAAAACGAATTATACTTTGAAAAAGTAAACCTCAGTTGCTTAAAAAATATATTACATCTTTATTCTATGCATAGCTCGGGGAATCCCACTCATATTCACACATAATTGATATAAACTAACCGAATTGTGGAAAATATAACACGAAGTTACAATGCATATTTGTTATGAAGCTAATTGCTTCAACAAATATTAGGAATATTTCAATCATCCTTTGTTGTACAACAACGCTTGATAAGAAAAAGAAAACCAGAAGAATTCACGTGCGCCAATTTTTCGTAAAATGTATTCAACACCGTCTTTTGACTCTCGAAACTTTGCAAAAATCTACATGTAACAATATGTACATTGTAATGCATGCTATTGACAAATGTATAAAATCATTTACTTACATATTTTCGGGTAAAATAAGGATTTGAAGCGCCCCGCAGTGCCCTGCTATGTCTTACTCACTTTTTCCCCAACCTCGAAGTTCCTCTACTGCCGAATAACATACTATAAGGAAAGGAACCATTCTGCCCGATGAGTATACATTTCCCAACATTACTTGATTATTTAATAATAACATTTTATTACCCTTTTTTTGTTTTGTTTAGTAAAATGGATAGATCCGTTAGCGATAAGATCAATATATCCGGTAGAGGCATGAGTGTTTACTATTTGCTGCTCGTTTGAGCTTTATCAATGGTAGCGACAATATATGATTACTTATGGAAGAATTGATAATATACCATTGATTACAAGCTTTGGCAAATTAAGAATATTAATTAGAAAATTGGCTTAAAAAGCAAAAAAATAAGAGAGAGTTAATTTACTCATCTCTCACAAATTTAAAACTTTTGTTTTGAGTCAACCGTTTATAAGCGAACAATTTTATTTGGAATTTATTTTATTTTCAATTTAGAGCTATTTTCTTTTATGAACGCAGTTTTGAACAACCAGTTCTAACGCAAATCATGAGAAAGTTCGAGTCGAAACTCGAAAATGAAGTTTAGTTGACGACATAGATAATCAGTGCCCTATTTTTCATTATTAAACTTAAAACGCACTTAGTGAATTCAGTATGAAATTTGATATGCAAGTTGCAACATTGGATAGATTAAACCTTTCTCTCAACGATTTCCAAATAATTTTATTTATAAAAGAAATTATGTAGGCTTAATTATGTTAGAAGCTGCGAAAGTAATACGTTATTACAGCTTCGTTTTTTTAAAGAAATACTGCTTTATATCCTGATGATTTAAAATTTTTTACGCAATAGAAATCTTACATTTAGGACTAAACACAATGATGAATTCATATTTGCGGGATGATATTTCAACCTGCCGACTGTTTACGATTCTTTGTGGGAATTCGCCAATCACACCGTTTTGTATGTATTCAAGCAAATAAAACAAAAAACAGAAAAGAAATAAAGATAATATATTATAAATTTAAGTCTTATTTATCTAATTTAAGTTTTTAGTGATTGAAGTTTTTTTCATATTATTCGATTTGAAATTTTGATTTCTATTCAATATTATTTTATAAGGTATGCAAAAGAAGCAAGAAATGCAATTTATTTTCAATTTAAAATACGGTTTTCTTCTTTTTAATTCATTTTTTTTTATTCTTTATTTCAATAATCAATCGAAAATTGAATTTTCTTTTACATTAATTTTTTGTATCGTTGTTTGCATTTACGGTGATTTGTTTAGTTTTAATTTTCAAACCATTTGTTTTTGTTTATATTTAGATCGATTTTGTTGTTTTTTCTTATAAAATAGTATGTTAACGCGTGTTCTCATTGTATTTACCACTTGGAATTTGTTAATCCGAAAACCAAAAACTATTATGCGAAGACCTTACTCTTATGCATTCAAATGCAAATCAACTCGACAAAATCAAACACGGATTACTAAAAAGTAAATAAAGAATATAGAGATCAACATCGAAAATAATTTAATTACTTTTTTTTTCCTTTAAATATATAAAGGAAGGATAGATGGTTTCTTTTTTTGAATGATTATTTAGCATTTAAGACATGATCCAAGCCCGTAAATGGAATTACGAAAAGCAACTTAAAAATATGCGTTTGCTTGTCCGCTTGGAGTCTAATGATATATTTTAGAGTCATATTTATATTTGAAGTTGGATCGGATTTAGTCACGCCCGAATAATACACGACACCAACAATAACAATTCAATAAAAAATTGTCCGCTACAACTAATTAAATATATATATATATATGTTATGATATATGAAGCTTAAAATTTTTTTCAGTTTCTTTTAGGGTAATAACGTCCCTATGAATTGATAATTTGCGAAAGCTGGCAATAAGTTTCACATAAAATATGAAGACCATGGTGATAATATTGTGAAAAGGTTCTATCGTGAAACAAAAAAAAAAGAAAACTCATGCAATTGCGATTAATATTTTGTACATTTCGTTTAATTAGACATAAAAGGTACTTTCAGTTCGAACAGAGTTTGAAGAGTCAAAAGTAACTGTATGTTAAGAATTAAAAGAAGAAAACAAAGCAAATGATTGCAAAAATGTGAAATTATATAAATTGTTCTAAAAACTATGAAAATAAATAAATCGTACATTAAAGTAAAGAGGTAATTAAGATATTGCATATTTTTGTGATAAGCAAGATATTTTTAAATGTGGCTCAGCAGTATTTAAAGTGTCTTAAAATTACTAAAGCAAGAAGAGTTGAATTGCATTTTCGTAGTTTTAATACACGGCTTAGTTTTTAATTTGACGTGACGTCACATCGTATGATCAAATGGCTAGCGTTGATTGGTTGTTACTACACCAGCACTCTTTACAGCGCTTCGCTCCCTCAATCGTATACTTCGCATATCTATCTATACAGGCTACAACTGTTTATGTTTTGAATATTTCGTAGTTCGTAACAATATGCATTTAGTATAAAGCAATTAATTTGTGATATAAATCGCAGTTTAAATTGAGAAAAGCGAGATTACTTCATCTGTGTACTGCAAAAACATTGAAAAAATGTGTTTAAATAAGTAATAAAAATAAATAATTATCCATCTAAAATTTCTTTTGAATAGAAATATTAAACGAATATATTTTTGGTGACGAAGCGAGTATATTTTGGGTAACATCAGGGGAATCATGGATATGGATCAATCACTCGATATGGATCTCATGTCGAACGGCATGGTTGATTCACTAGAGTTATTTAAAGAGGAGGATGCTTTAACTATAATCAAAGAAATGATATCTCCAGGTAAGTAAGTCGAAAATGGGTGATAAAAACTTTGATTATGTTCATGTTATTATCTTCTACAGATATGTTAAAAAACTTTCTGGACGACATGGATAAAGTTCAATTGTCAGACGATCTTTTGGGTTCTATAGATTGCTCTTTGGCTGGTCAGTCTATTAAATCAGAACATTTAACTCTCGAACAGCTTGTCAAACAAGAATCTGCTACTACTCTATATTCATCTTCTATGCCTTCTGCCGCGTATAAGCCATTGATATCTTCTGATCCTATGATGGCTTCTAACTTTAGTCCTTTGCCACCTGTGGCAAGTCCCATTCATTCTACAACATTGCCGTCAAACCTAATGAACCATAAGCTGACTACAACTCACAGTGAGCTAAATAAGCATCAATCCCAATATTCACCGCGTCCTTCCAAACAAATGGATGCCTCAAGTTCTGGCAATATCATGCTACAGTGTAATTCACCTAAATCAACACCGATACAAATTAATCAATTAGATATGACAACATCTGCACTACCCTCAATATTGTATGGAACTAGCACATCGACCGCTGTGCCAACAAATATCGGTGGTAATAGTTTTATCCTGCAAACTGCGCCCAACACACCAACTACAAACCAAACTCTGGAAAAAGATTCACAGATTACTGTTAACACGTCAATCATTAACAACGGTTCTTTAACTCCTACATCGACGACGACAGCAACAACAACACCTAATCAAAGTGAATGCACAAAGAACTTGAAACCAATGCCGCAGGTTTTAACCGTTCAAGGAATTGGAACGGTAATGAATACAAATACGATGCTTACCACCATCAATGGAAAAAATGAAAAACAAGTATCGCAATCGCAACATACCGTTGCACAAGCGCCGGCTACAATCAGCGTAAGAAATTTTTAATATGCGCCCAAAACAGTGCATTCAACCTGCCGATTGGTTGATCTGCAAAAGTTAATTAGATTCAGCGATGTCTGTTTGTCCGTCTATTCTGCTTTACTTGAAGATTCCCAGTGATTCCCATCATTCTCAAACGTTTAGTTTTGGAAATAAGCGATATGTACTCATGTATCTACTCACAATTACTAACAAGTGGTTATATTCACCTTTCTCTCAAATAATAATCAAGACTTGGTAGAGTTTTTGCCTTCGTGTGCAAGATTTCAAAACGAAGTATTGTAATCCTTGCGTTTGGCAACTCATAGATTCGGCACATTCGGTCGAATGTAACTTCTTTTTTCCAATTAAATAAGAACAAAAGTAAAGAACAGATTCTTTATTATTTTGCCTTTTGTTTGTATTGCTAGTGTAACAGTTCCTCTATCGCACCTTTATCCATATCATCACAACAACATCCCGGAAATGCTTCTGCTCAATCTCAAGTAATTATACAAGCAAATCCCGCAGTTATGTATGCCACAGCAAACGGCACGGCTATCTTGACTTCTCACATACCGGTCGTTCTCGAACCTGTAAACACTACGACGCAACCAGTTAGTCCTGCCACTAGTTCTACAGCTTCTACCAATTCGGAAAATAAATTATTGGTTAATCGTGCACCTCCCAAGGTTAAGGAAGTCAAGCGATCTGCTCATAATGCTATCGAAAGGCGTTATCGCACCTCAATCAACGATAAAATCACTGAACTCAAGAATCTAGTGGTTGGTGAGGCTGCTAAACTCAACAAATCAGCAGTGTTGCGAAAGTCCGTTGAAAAAATACGTGATTTGCAACGTCAAAATTATGAGTTAAAATTGGAAGTGCAGCGTTTGCAGGGTGAATTGATGTCACGGGATGGTTGCAAAGTTCAGGATCTGTTGCAACCTTCTGTCATTCGTAAGAAACGCAAGACCACTCCGGCTGAAGAATTGCTTATGTATGGTAAACAGCCTTTAATGACCCCGCCGCGTAGTGATGCGTCTGATCATTCTCTTTCACCGCCGCATTCAGATATTTCTTTACCACCCTCTCCATACGATGGTTGCAATTCCAATAGCAGCAACAGCAGTAACCAAAGCATTGCAAGTGTTAAAGATGAGATGGAAATTTTACCAAAAACCATGCAGGGAATGGCAACACATTCGCGTTTGGGTTTATGCATATTCATGTTTGCTATTTTGGCCGTGAATCCCTTTAAAGATTTCCTTCGCGCTCCAAATATAGAAGGGATTTTCGAATACGATGAGAATGATTTAATTGGACAGCGTAGAAGCATATTATCTATTGAGGAGAAAAGTAATTAGTATGAATTCTTTCGGAGGCACAAATTTTTGTATCTTTTTTTTTTTTACTAGGTGTTAGTTCTATGTTTTGGGGTACTTCTACTTCGTCATTAATTTTATGGACAATTAACTTAATGGTAATGTTGATTTGCATGATTAAATTGTTGGTCTACGGAGATCCCTTGTTAGGCTCAGAAACCAAGGCTTCTGAAGCTTACTGGAGACATAAAAAACTAGCGGAACTTCATTTTGCAACGGTACTTCTACAGTTATATTATGAGAGTTTGAGAAATTTTTAATGTTTTTTAAACCCAGGGTAATTTTAAAAAAGCTTACGCTGAATACTTACGTTGCCTGCAAATTTTTGGCATTAACTTACCGGCCACACGCTTAGAATCATTTTCTTTAACTTCTTGGCAGTTTATTCGTTTATTTTTTCATCGAATTTGGATTGGACGTATTTTGTCACGCAAAGCTGGTGGACTATTTTGTACGGACGACCAGCGTAAGGAGGCCTTAGCTTCAGCTCGAGAATTGGCTTTAATTTTTAATCGTTTGAATCAACTACATTTAACTTCGAATATTAACGATTCCCATGGTTTGGTTATGGCTTTGTATGCAATTAATATGACAGAGGTAGCGTCCAATCTCTTAACACCCGATGAATTAGCAGACATATATATTACATCAGCTTTACGTGTAAAACGAAGCTATCCGAAGTATTTGAAATTTTTCGGACGTTATTTTATAAGCCGGGCCAAAAGTGAAAATGCCAAAATTCAAGACCACGCCAAAAACACTCACTGCTTATTTACCGCTTATGCTTATCGATATTTCATAACTCACGACTTTGATTTTGTTGAAACGGCTAAGGAAAGCAAGGATAGTTCATCTATGTTTGCACAGCTTAAAAATCCGGCTGATCCTATGTCGTATGTCATTAAGGTATGAATTTAAAACAATTTACAACCTTACGTGATAAGTAAAGTTGACAAATAATACGATTGTTTCTCAGAATTATCGGGAACATTTGCTATTGCGTGCAATAGAATGTCTTTTAGGTGCAGGCAACATTAAATCTTCGTCGAAACGGACCGAAATTAAAAATATTACAAACAATAGCAATGAATCTGGCACTTCTGCAGTTAGTGGCACCATAGTTAGCAACGTCTTGAAATATACCTCCCTTTTGCGTGACACCTTGTCGACAGAGAATAACGATGTTATAGTTGTATGGTGGTGCAGCGTATTGGAATTGGCTGTACATTGGTTCATGGGTGAAGACGCCGCGATTGAAAAACACTTGGACAATGTTAAGATGCTGCCCAAACTACTAGCTGACCAAGACGATCATTTGCCGAAAGCTTTATATGCCATAATAAAAGCTAAAATGATCCTAATGAGGTAACCGACTGCTTAATCAATCGATGCCTCGATATATTTTTCCTTTTTTATGTTTAAACATGTAAATTGTTTTAAAATTCAGGAATAACGGTCGGGTTTTGGAAAGTTGTCAAAAGCAAGCCATAATGAATACTTGCGATGAATCGAGCGCTTATTTGCAGGAATGCTTAACGGTTAACAAAATAATTAAAAATAGAGGCATTAAACTGGTAATTTTTTTTATTCTTAAATTTATTCAACAATATTTTGAGTTTCAGATTTTCTTTCTGGACCAGATAATTACAAAGGTGCATTGTAGTCGCATTGTCCGTGTTATAAGGAAGAAGTCGGCCAATACTTCTGCAATGCAAACTTTGTTAATATCAAAAATCGACCGTACAATAACTCAAAAGTCGAATAAATTTGTAGTATAAAAAATATTGGACTTTTGAAGTATTTTAAATGCGTTAACCAAATTTCTTAGCTTTTCCAATTGCTTACTTGTGATTGGATATTGGAGACTCGTACCGAGGTATGGGAATCGGAATATATGTCACTGGACGACGATGGTTATTATCAAGTACCCGGTAAAGTTTTGGAAAAATTCCAAGCGGATTTGAATTCTCTGCGAAACATTGTTGAATATATACCGGTATATCTATATAAACAATTATAGCACAAGTTTTGAACTTCAAATTTAAGAAAATTTAATTTCATTTTAAATCCAATTTAAACCTTGTAGCCTTGACAGTAAAAAAGAGTGATTTTGAAAATGAAACTAAAAAAGCAAAAAGCTTATGTCCCCTTTAGTGTGAATCTTCGATACTAGACTAATTTTCAATCCTAGCTCTAAGCTAAATATTAATTGGGGATCTAAATAATATTTGATCCATTTACACGATATATGCTGTAGAGTATAGGTTGATGATGAAGCACAATCCTATTTTTAAGGTGATTTGTTCAGTTCAACCAAGTATTCGTTGAAGCTAAATTTCGGTAATGTTTCGGTAAAGTACAAGAAGTTTAAACAATCCACGGATGGGCGGGACATAGCTGATTAGACTCTAATATGTGTTTGGGGTGCTTGAGGTCTCTGAAAAATATTTCTAAACGATATGATAAAAATTTAACATCTCTTTTTTTGTGTGTAGGGCATAAGTATTGAATTTGAAGTTCGAAACTTGTATTCAAAGTTCAGGAAAAACAGAAATTCACCTTTTTAGAGTTGCCAGTCGCGTATTTATCTTTATGAGGCTGTATGTCGCTTGATGGCTGGCGCCTCACCAGGTCCAACTCAACAACTTTTAGATCGCAGCTTACGCTACCGACATGTCCGTTCATCGCTGATTTGTGGAAGTAAAGACAGAAATCACAATTTTGAATATGGCGAGCGCGAAAGAGCTGCTGCTATGTACGTCGCTTGCAAGTATTTGCCATCAGCTTTGCTCTGTTCACCAGGAGAGCGAGCCGGCATGCTGGCCGAAGCAGCCAAAACTTTGGAGAAAGTTGGTGACAAACGTAAATTAAAAGAATGCTATCAGTTAATGAAATCTTTTAGCAGTGGTTCTGCTGTTACCAACTAAATTTTTTAAAATTCACATATGCACATATAATTTTGTCTTAACCAATTTTATATTATAAATAGTTAAACGAAATGTTTACATGCAGTTAGAAATTTGACTGGCTAAAAGATTTTCATTATAATGAGAATTGATTATTGTAAGGCACCTAAAGCTATTACTAATATATAGATAATTATTAAATATATGTTATAAAAATAGTAATCCTTTACATAAATTTTTTTGAGGTGAACGTTCATTGGTAAATTAAAATACGTCTATAAGAAATATCGTAGAATAGTGGATTTTACGAGATGTATAATCGGTATTTTCGTGGTGTCTTAAATTTAGTTGAAAGCAGTTTGTTAACTTCTGTTTCTTGTTTAGTAAATATTGAGGTTACGTTAATAAATAGTTGACATTTCAGAATTTATTTTTGCCGCTGTTCTTTGTATTTTTTTCGTATTTTATTTCGTATTTTTATCTAAACGCAGAATTTATAGTTTCTTTATTAAATAATGTCCATATCTTCTTGCAATGATTTTATGGGTTTCCAAGTAAGTCGTGAAATTACACTAATACTGTGCACTTAAATAATGTCGTAACATTTCACAGGAGGCTTTAAAGAAGATGCGAGATATCGATGATAAAATAATCTATGCGTTAAATACTTCCTTGCCTACCGAGTCATTTAAGGGTCAAGTAGATAGTGAAAAGACTTGTCGTGATTTGTATGGTCATTTGCAAACCGGACACAAAAAACGTGAGGAGGCCATACGCAATTGTATTTTGGTATCAGCTGGAACATTAAAAAGTCTTCGAGAGAAACGCGATACTAATCCCAATGACATTGAAATAGACAAGAAGTTTAAATCCGAACAGAGGAAGGTAGTAATTGGGAGTTGAAATAATTTTTCTTTCATATTGAGCTATAATCTATGCTTTTTCTAGCTGCGCGTACTACAGTCTGAATTAAATGTTGAAGATATTGTTAAGGAACGCTCCTACAAAGCATTTAATGAACGTTGCAGAATCTTTTTCCAAGCCGGGCCCTCGGTCTTATGATTCGAATTTACTTGGATATCACTTTGCAATTGTGAAGACTTAATTATCGTTTTTCTCAATAGTAATTTAGTTTTCTTAACAAACATGAAAAAGTAAAAAACCATTATTTTATTCATTCTTATGTAATGTGCAAGAAATTTTCTCAAGTGTTTTTGTAAAGTGTTATTGTTGCTACTTTATATTTCCTGAGAAATACATAATGCCAATGTATCTTCAATATCTCAAGCTTTTATTGCTTATCCGTTAAGAGGTAAACCGTATAATAGATGCATTTCTTTTATGGTCCGCTGTTCCAGATTGGCTAATACTCCTAGGACGTCTTGGCAGGCGTCTTTAATTTCATTATATTCGTGTAGTAGATTTATAATATCTTGTTTACGAGCCTCCGCCGTTGGGTGTTCATTAAAATAAGATAAGTTTTTTTTTAAGATTTTATATTGTTCACAAGCTTCAAGCTTAGTAATATTTTGTAAGTCTTTCTTAAAGGACATAATTTAATAAAAATATGTTATAAGCTGTTGAATATGTAAAACTAGTATAAGGAAATGCAACCCTGTCGCCGTCTTTCCTGTCTTATTTTTATTCCTATTCCTACTGTTTATCATTTTGTTTTCGTTGATAATGTTAAATACGTAAATTTATTTTTTGTATCTACAAAATCTCTAAGACATTCATTTTCCAAATTATTAAAACGTTAAATTGGGAAAAGAAAATGAACAGCGTAAGCCTATAGATACGAATTCTGACGGTATCTCTTGGAGGCACATATCTCTATTTTTGTACCCTGTCTTGAGGTATTCATAATCCCTAAGCAGTAAAAAAAAAAGACTGTTGGCTATATGTATTTTATTAGAAAATAAAACATCAGCACAAATTATTTAAATAGGTAATTTATTTGACAAAAGTAAGAAAAAAAATATTAAATAGAAAAATTAAAATTTTCTGCGTTGCTGATGAGTGCATATAAATATTTTTTAATACTCTCTGAAAACTTAATGAGCGAAAACGGTGACAAATTTGATCAGATTATGTGGAATTGTAAAACTTTATAGCAGGGGTAGGATACGTAACGGCAATAAAAGTGTGTGTACTTGTGCAACAACAGACTTTCGCATTCGTGCTTGTGTGCGTGTGTTAAGCATGCTTGACTACACAAGAGAAAAAATTGACAGGGGTGAAAAGTAAAAGTTTCTTTCGCAACTGATTTTTATGTTCGAAAGAAACCCATTTATTGCGTAGAGTTAGATAGCTCCAATATAAACGTATGTGTGCATACCTACATAAATACATATATACATATATGTATATATATATATATATATATATATATATATTTTCTATATGTGCGTATATGCATATCAGTGTTTTATGTATGCATGTGTTATAATAAGTTTAAAATTATATATGCACGCTGAAATAACCACGCCCTTACTAGGACTAACAAACTAAAGGAACTTCCATTGCAGACATGTCTACCACACACAGACATCGCTACAAAAATGCAGGCTTGGACTCAAGCGAAATGCGTAGGCGTCGCGAGGAAGAGGGTATACAGATACGGAAACAGAAACGGGAGCAACAATTAACAAAAAGACGCAACGTAATTTTTGATTCGTCAAGTGGTAATGCTAATCACGTGGATAATGACATAATGCAGGTAATATTTATGAAATTCCTCTAAATAAACCTAACTTTCAATTATTTCTATTTAGGAGTCGGAAATGCAACAGTTACCAACGGAAATTACTCAACCTGCAGATTCGTTCAATTTATCAACTCAGCAACAAAATTTAATGAATCAACATCACCTCCAACAACAACCGCAGCCGTTTCATATGAATTCAAGTCTACCATCTCAAACAATGCCCAATCAACAGTATCCGAACAGTCACCAGATAAACTCCAGCGACAGCAATACAATAATTAGTAAAGATATGATCGACCAATTATATAGCGACATGGAAAGCGTTCAACTGGAAGCTACGCAAAAATTTCGCAAGCTGTTGTCTCGTGACCCAAATCCGCCAATTGAAGAAGTCATACAAAAAGGCATCGTACCACGTTTTGTGCACTTTCTGAAAAATAACTCTAATGCTTCTTTGCAAGTAAATCACATACAATATATACAAATTTTGGAGATTCGGTTTTTTAACATTATTCGATTGTTTAGTTTGAAGCTGCTTGGACACTGACAAATATAGCATCAGGTACATCACAACAAACGAAAATTGTCATAGAAGCAGGCGCAGTGCCTATATTTATTGAATTACTTTCCAGTCCGCACGACGAAGTGCAAGAACAAGCTGTATGGGCTTTGGGCAACATAGCTGGGGATTCCCCGGCTTGTAGAGATCATTTATTAAATCTGGGTATAATGAAGCCGCTGCTGCAGTAAGTTAATCATAGTTTTGGATTTTAGATTTGATCAAAAAGATCTTTTCTATGTGGTTAGTGTCCTGAGTAACACTGAAAGTTTAACAATGATACGGAATGCGGTGTGGACTTTGTCAAATCTTTGTCGCGGTAAAAATCCGTCTGCTGATTTTTCTAAAATTGTTCACGGTCTGCCGATATTGGCTCGTCTACTTAATCATACTGATACCGATGTATTAAGTGACACTTGTTGGGCTATAAGTTACCTCTCAGATGGACCTAACGATAAAATACAAGCGGTTATAGACGCTGGGGTTTGTCGCCGTTTGGTAGAGTTGCTTATGTAAGCTTAATTGAATTTTATATAAAATCGCAAGGATGAAAATTTAGAAAAACATTTTCGCTCGCCAGGCATTCCCAAAATAATGTAGTAACCGCTGCTTTACGTGCTGTAGGCAATATTGTTACCGGCGATGATGTTCAGACACAAGTTATACTCAACTGTAACGCTTTACCGTGCATTAGCAATTTGCTGACCTCTCCAATGGATACAATTAAAAAAGAGGCTTGTTGGACGATCTCAAATATTGCGGCGGGTAATCGGCAACAAATTCAAGCTGTTATTGATGCAAATATTTTTCCAATTTTAATAAAAATTATGCAAACTTCCGATTTTAAAACGAAAAAAGAAGCTGCCTGGGCCATAACCAATGCTACAAGCAGTGGAACAGCCGAGCAAATTAGATATCTGGTTAGTAAATTGCATTTAACAACAATTACATTAAAATCTACTTATACATATGGCTTACTTTGAAAGGTTCACGTCGGTTGTATACCACGTATGTGCGAATTTTTAACAGTGGTCGATTCTGATATCGTTCAGGTGGCTTTAAATGCGCTAGAAAACATTTTAAAGGCTGGTGAAAAATTCTCTGCCCGACCAAATCCTTATGCGATGACTATCGAAGAATGTGGTGGTATTTGTTTTACATTATTTTCTAAAAGCTCGTGTTTTTACTTTGGTCTCACTTTTTTCTATAGGTTTGGATAAGATTGAATATTTACAGTCTCATGAAAACCGCGATATTTATCATAAATCATTTTACATTATTGAACAATATTTTGGCAATGAAGAAGAGGATTCTCGTGTAGCACCTTCGGTAGATGGAAATCAATACGCGTTCAATACTGATGTTGGAACTCCGCAGGGCGGTTTTAATTTTTAGCCATTTTTTATATAAACACCATACAAAAAAAAAAAACAAAAAACATAAATTTTGAATTGTTAAAGCTGTTTGCAAAAATGAAGCGAAAACTAACTAATTACACCTAAAATAATAACTTGAAAAATGAAAATTTTCTACCGTTGTCCTAAGCTGCGATGCAACAATGATTTGATTTGATAAACGAAACGAAAAAAAGAAATAGAAGAAATACACTTCCATAGCACGTATTGATGAATACGTAGCCCATTTAAAAACACGCATACAGTTTTTATCTCAAAGTTAAAACTGCTTTAATTTTAATTCAGGTAACAGCCTCGATTATGCGAAAATTGCATTTGATGTTTTTTGGTGGCCTCAAAATGTGAAATCAATGTTTCCTAAAAACACTAATTGTCTCCCAATTTTATTTCAATATTTCATTTGCAATGCTTTTGAAAAGATATATATGTAGATATGTATACATATAATTATTAGAGTTTGAGTTTAAATTTCTGTTATTTTGGCTTTTGAACGTAATCTTCTTTGAGGGTCATTTTTACTCAGCATACGTGGAATCTTTTAAAAAACAAACTTGTCGATCACTTTATAATTATAATTCAATGAGATAAACATAAAGAATGAAATAAATTCTAACGAATCTTTATTATAATATTTCTCTTCTTTCCAAGCACATTCTTTTTATGATACTAAATTTCGCAGTTTTGCATTCGCAAGACATGCTTACGTAGCTCGTAGAGAATTAAAGTTAAAGCTGATGCAACGTTTAAACTATCTACACCTTCAGCAACAGGTATATGTAAACATTTGCCTCTGTTGCCCACGGTCTGCATAAATCTGAAAGTAAAAAAGGAGGCTTCGTTTTTTGAATAGTTCATATACATATGTAAAAATTACGTATTACGGTTTCAAATTTTTATGCCTAACGCCGCCGAAGAGCGGCTTTATATTCAAATCGCCGAAATGTTTGTAACATCCAGCAGTACGCTTCAAAGACAGCTAAGTATGTATATTCTTGATCAGTATCAAAATCCTTATTGGCTAAAGCATGTTCGTCTATGATAAATATTATCCTGGCTACTGTTCATTATAAACGAAGAACACCTATGTTCTCAAAAGGGTAAAAAATTGATTTTATGATATGGTTACTCGTAAAGTGGAACACACACAACAACGAAAATTTCCACGTATCAGGTGTAGTAATAAATTCTTTCCGTTTTTTGACAAAATTCTAGTTTATTTAAAAGATACTTGTTACTTGTCACTATCTATTTTTTGCCTTTTGTCGGGTAACTTGCGCATGTTCTCACAGTAGGAACTTCGTGTTTCTGAGGTGCAATAGTCATCGACCCATTTTCGCACGTCTTTCACTGTGCAGAGTTGCTGATCTGCGGTCACGTCCATCCAATTTTAGAAGCTATAGAGGTTTAATTTTTTTTTGCTTGTTTTTTAAGTGCGGTGAATAAAACACTCGACCATAGCTGCATATAATTTGCTTACTTGTTTTAATTTGAATTATCGAATAGCTTTTATAAAATGTTCCTCTTTTAAATCTAAAATCTTTGACAAAATACGTCAAATTTAAATCTGTTTAAGGCCGAGACAGCGAAGACCGTGCTGGATCAACGCCAGTGCGTATGACATGCAATACATTATATTGCTCGCAAATCGAAATAACGATAAAAAAAGAAAAATTATCTTTGAATTAGACTTAATCAACTAGGCGATTAGCGACTAGACAGCCCTGTCTAGAACTCGGGGAAATGAAGTGGATTATGACTTTTCAATGCTTAGAGCGAAATATTTATTACAAATGATCACAATGAAAGCCACTCAACAAAAGTAGGAACTACATCGTAGAGTAAAAAGCCACTTTTTTTGGAATAGTGGTATTAAAGACCTTCACATTTACAAAACGTCTTTGGATTACTGTTATCTTTTGTTGGCGCCATAAGATCTTTCCATGACAGCGAAAAGCGATTGACTTTAAAACAAAAAGGTCTTTCGGGATGGTATTCACAAAATGTAAAAATGATATGCGTTATGCGCAACATGCGACGAACACTGGTTTTAATAAAATAATTTTAAATTTTTCATTGATATTATTGAATTACGGCAACGCACGCGTTATTTATCATTACTTTTAATGGGATTAGGCGAGATTATTACTTACTGGTAAGCTTCCGTGCTAACTCCATGGCTTTCACCACCAATAATAACGACGCTGTGAGACCCCGTTTGTTCTATATTCGTATAGTCGAGTACATTTGTTAGTCCTTTGGATTTACTTATGTTGTTCTCTGCTATAAATACCCAACAATTGTCTGCGACCTCAGCTGGTATCACTAACGGAACTTCTTCCCAATTAACATCGTCGTGTATTTGTATTCTAAAATGGCCGCCACAACCACCTCTTAAAGACTTTGATTCCCATGGATCACAACAGCCTATGGTGATCACAATTTGTAGACAAGGCAAAGCAGCACAGGTGCGTATAATGCTGCCCAAATTGTTTGGGTCACGTATATTATCACAAACTACAGTAATGGGCAGAGCTGGCGGCAGTTTTGAAAGTCTTTTGCGAATATGTTGTGAACATGGCCTCTCAAATATAGCCAACACACCCGGTGGCGTAGTAAGCGTAGACCAAATTTTTAGATCATGGTGTGGCACTTTATAAATCTCAGCTTGTTTTGCTTTTTGCAATACGGCTACTTCCTCCTTTATAGTGGCCAACTGCTCGCGTTGGCTAAATAAAATCGTTTTCAGGCGAAGCCCGCATTCTAAAGCTTCCAAAATTAAACGCCGACCTTCAATAACAATTTGTCGATTTTTATCGCGTCTCCTTTTTGACCTCACAGTAGTCATCATAGTAGTCAAGCGCGAATCAGTCAAACTGAGTTTTGTAAATTCGAAACCCAATTCCTTATCATTGATAATTTCACTTTTGCTTCCTTTTTCCAAACGCCTTTTTCTCTCCATTTCTGATAAAGCCTTAGGTGGGGGCGCTCGTTCTCTAATGGACTTTTGGTTTAGCGTACGTATATCACTTTTTAGGCGCTCTGCAGCTGTTATTGGTTTATGTTGTAAGAGAGATTGTTCAAAAAGATTTTTTTCTATTAGCAAACACTCCTCCTTTTCCTTTTCAATACCGATTTTGGTTATGTATTCTTGAGATAATATTTTTTTCATATCACTTAATTCGCGACATCCTGTATTATTAGGGTATTTGAATAAGGAAATCCTAATATTTTTGCAAATATTTAATAACATATTAATTGATTTAATAGGAAAATGTGCGTTAACATCCAACTCGAAATTTGCGGAGATGGTAATTAATTTTTTATCGTAAAATACTCTAAGAAATATTTATTTGACTCTTGGCAGCATCATTGTATTGAATTATCATGTTATCGATTTTTAGTTTTATCGATGAATTACCATATATTAAATTTCGGTCGTCTTTTTAAGAATTTACTGTTGTTGTATAATTTTTACTGGGTAAATAAATTCGTTGATAATGTTGGTAGGAGCATTAACTTACTTGAAGTTGTATGGTTTTTATTTAGAGTACGATTTTGAAGATGTTTCTTCCTCAATTATTAAATGCTAGATTGGCTAACACAATGATTAAGCGGCTGTTCTCCCAGAGTCAACCATTGCGGCAGGGAGTAAATAACCACAGCCCTAACAATATGGAGAAACGTTTTCTGGTTTGGAGTGGGAAATATAAAAGTATCGAAGAAGTTCCAAATTTTGTAAGGTAGGAGCTATTAATATATAAGATTGATGACGGGTTAAATAATCAAAAATTCAACGTGTTTCATAAACTTTAAGCATAATCACGTACTTCTACTTTATTTGATTTGCTTTTCAAATTTTCGGAAAAAAGGATTACTCGATGGATGTATATCAATTTTGTGTTTTCGTTTGTCTTAATACGTGCGCATCAACTTTTTTTATATTAACGTAAGATGACGACGATCATCTTTCCGAGAAGAAAGTTGCATTCGAAATAGGGCTCCATTGTGTTTTTAGGGATTCTTAGGACATAAGTATTGCGTAGTTGGTTCTTCTAGTTTTCGCATTCAGATTTTCATCAAACAAGCAGTTCGTAATAAAATAATCTAAGGAGGGCATTATGAGTGCTTTTTAAAGCACTGTGGTCGGCGACCGTGACTTCTTCTAAATTGTGAATTAAACGGAAAATAAATTTTTAAACCTAATGGCTTCTAATGGTCCACTATTTTTTCACTTTTTTGAATATTATATCTCTTATTAGAAAGTATGTGTGTTATTGATCAAAATAATGATAATATAGGAAAGAGAGAACTATAAAATAGTCAGAAAGAGAATGAGAGAATGAGAAAGAGATACTTAATGTTTCCATTACAAGGGGTTACGATAATTATTGAAGCGTTGATACTTGATGCGAAAACCGAGGCTTTTATATGTTGAGGCTAATGCGTGAAGCGGATTCGGAGCAGTAAAGGTGTAGTGATGTGAAATTAAGGTTGCAAACTGTTTATCATATAAACTCAAGTATCACATTCCCTCCTCATGTTCATGTCTTCTTAAAATTCTCCCACTACGACTTTCTAAAATTTAAATTGCTAGGTGAAGCATCGCCCTAATATGTAGAGAGGCATGTCTTTCTCTAAGACAGCATATCTGCTACTGCGAGTATACGACACGCTCGAAATCCTATTTTTATATATAAGCCAATTCAAGCCATACGTAAACTAAACTTCCGTCTAAGAATCGAAGATATCATTCTAAACAATTGAATATCTGGCTTATTGTTTTATCAGATTAAATTTCTCACCTGACCGTACCTTTGTTTAGCATCATTCAATGTTTGGGAGGCAAAGTTGATTGGTTTCTTCGAATCGTCTTTAAAAACATGGATAAGTATTGATCCTACTTCAAAGGGGCCTAGTATTTACAGCCAGAACCAATGGGTCATAATGAGTTAACACGATGACCATGTTTATTAATCTTTCAATTTCATTCAACTCTCTTACATATTCTTCACCGGAACGGAATGCGGCATTCTTATGTAATCAGTGATTTAATGAATATGTTATATCACTAAGATTTTTGATTAACCGATCATTATACTTTCTTAAAAGTGTAAAGATATCTCAACCATATTACTATCATCGATTTTACTTTGCAATTTGTGCTTGCCATCTTTGTTCGCTTTAAGTCCACGGTACTCAATTAAAAGAAATTTTGACTTTCCATCAGCTAATGACCAAAACAATTCGTCTATTGTTAGCAATAGGGGTACTCATCAACCACCAAGCATGCATCTAATGCAACTTAATAGTCGCCACATATTCCGTACCATTTCGCAACAATGAGTAGCTTACTCAGACTGATCCCCTTTTTCTAAACACACTTTTCTGTTCGATTATTCAGTCCATTGTTCATGGCACATGCAACCCGTTTAGATTTTAAAAACTTAAGTGCTTCCCTGATATTGACGAAAAAGTATAGCATCGCTAATATTTTTTATGAGCTACAGACTGTTTACTTCTTCAGTTATATTCAGCTTGCTTTTTAGCAATTTGGACCAATTTAAGTTGGCTTAGCGCATCCATTCTCTTCCTAGCATGGATTTTCTAGAGAGTAATATGATATACAATTTTATTTGTGTCAGAGTGTTTCCACTCACCGTAACTTTTGTATGCCTGACAAATTACAATAAGTTCATACAGTAATTGTAGTAGAGTAGTGGAGAGTTTCGTGTCACGTTTGAAATATATTCTGCATTATTTATGTTAATTACTGTAATTGTGGCTCCCGTGCCGACCTTAAAGTGCATGTGAACATTGTTTACTTCCAATTTGTGCACAAACTGTCCATGGCTTTTTCTACGTTTCTTTGATTCAACTTGCAGCAGTGCTTTCACTGGGCAGGCTTCTTCCTCTATCGATATATTTTTTATTTGGTGGGGCGTGGAATCAAAAGATAAGCACTTGCAACATCCCGGTTATTCTCGTGCTTACTCGCGCCAAACTTCAGTAAACAGAAGCATCTGATTGTTTCGGTTTTTTTTTTTTTTTTTTTAAAGGGGGACCCATTAATTTTTTTTTTAAAAAGGGAGCGCCGGTACAAAAAAGTTGGAAATCACTGGTTTAAGGGTTGCCTTAGTTTTCGATCTATTGTGAATTTTATTAATTGGTTCGCTAGTGCCATTTTGCTGCACATGGCCGTTTTCTAGCACTCTACCTCCTTTTTCGTTTATTTTTCGGCATATTATTGTTAAATTTTTGTTTTTTAATAAACGGCTTTGACTTCCCTGATTTCTTAAGGCAGATACAAACTTGTTTCGGAGCGTTGTATCCAAACGATTTCTAAAATTACCCCCAACTCCGAACCGATGCAATGGCGCCGAATAATCGGGGTGCTTTTCTTCCCAACTTCGTTCTCCTACATTGAAATGATAGTTTTGAAGAATTTCATTACCTTTTGTATAAAAGTAATTATCTAGAACTTCTAGGATTTCATTATATGAAATTGGACTTTGTTACACATGTAGTCGCTTGCGGATAATGCAACATTAGTTGTTGTTTACTTGAAGACTTGGCCCCCAATATAAGTAAAGTAGTCCCTCGTACCCATCGTACGCATCGTCACAACCAACAATTACTAATAAAACATAATGCGCTTTGTATACTATTTTTCATATTTTCTTTATCAGTAGCCATTTTGTATATGTAATCCTATTCTGGTGGCTAGATTTGGTGCGTTTTTGATGCTTTTATTAATTGACGTTCAATAGTTGACTGACTTTGTAACTCATAATTCATTTTAATAATTCACTACATTCTTCTCTTCTTGTTATAGTTCAATCACAATGGTCATATCAGAAAAAATATAAAAGTAAAGAATAATAAATGAAAAAATGTCAATAGTAAACAAAAAGATGCGCCATTATAAAATAATTATATTGCAGCGATCAGTTCAGATTCATTTTTTGAATCGTTCTAGGCTTATCTGCCGCAATCTTCGAAATGTTTGTGTGAAATTTTATACACTACGTTTTCGTCCTAGAACGCGCCCAATTGAAAGAGATAGGATCGAACCGTTTTTATGACCATATCTGTTGTATATGCAATAAATTTGTAATTTTTAATATTTCTCAATAAAAATCGGAAAAGTATTATATTGGCATATTGAATGAATTTCACTCTCATACAAAAGTTTTAATAGAAAATAAACTTTTATAAGATAACAAAATCTAATTTCTAGTGCTTGACAGTGAAAATGCAGAGTAGCAACTTGGCATAGAAGTTTATTGGGAAGATTTTTATTACTTTGGTCTATTGTTCGCTTTGTGGTATAATTTTCGATAAATTATGGCGGAGAAAGCTGGGGAATTGTATTAGGCGGATTTATGTAGCGTATTTAATGATACATATTGAACGGCCATAACATTTTAAATTGTCTCAAGTTGCATTATATTTTTATTTGTTTATGAATAAGAACATTTTTGTTTCTTCGTCAAAAAATGTTGAAAAATGTGTGCGACAAGCCGAACGAACTGTCATTAAATTCTTTAGTAAAATACATTTAATGCAGTGAGTACTTGTTTTGTTATAAGCTGTACAATAAATTAAATTACGTCTGCATATTGGATGGAATCTTATGCGGTGAATACGATGTATTTGTGTATTTAATTTGCACAATTTTCGTTGACTAATATGTACATTAGAATTTTTGTATATCATAAGTAAGAAAGCAGTTTCCGTCTTGGAACGCACTTTGAATATCTATTATACCAATTTTTTATGTCCAGTACAGAGATGCAGTACATTTTTTGAAAGACCTTAGGGCTCTAAGCCGTTGCGCAATATGGAAGGCATATACTTGATTTGCGTTAACAGTAAGCTTCAATTCGTCATCCGTTCATCCATTGGTATGTGTATTGCAATCATCACAACCGTCTTAAAGATTTGCTCTTTGCTTCAAGATTTGCTTTTTTAACGGACATCAATATATGGTCACAAATTAGCTGAAAATGGTGTTTAGACAAATTATGAATTGGAGCAATAAGGCCGCCCACCCATACATTAGTTTTAGTTTGCGCAACCATCTTCTACATGCTGGCGTCTGCATTTTAGAATTTTGCAGAAATTGTGGAATTGTGGAAACAATACGTATAAGTTTTTCTATGTATGTACAACCTAACTTACATTCCAATGAAATATTATGAAATAATTTTAAGTAGTTGAACATCCGTTCCGTTTTGACAAGAACTATCTAATAATGGATATATATTTATGTTTTTTGAAGATCTCTAGAGCTTTATCCTTCCCTATTAATTGCGGACGCGTCAGGTTGTTGCTTGTGACTATTTTCGTTTTGAGTCTTTGCGCAAGTAAATTTTTACAACCCAATATTAGATAAATATATGCTATAGGTGTTGGGCTCTTGATAATAGTGATAGCGATTTCCGATTTGTTTCGAGAATATTTTAGTTTTTCCCTTACTGTAATCATGTCCACGAATATTAATTTTTATGTATTATATCTACATACATACAAGTTTGTCCAGATACATATGACACCCAGAAGGATTTGACATACATCCAGAATAATTTGTTGAGCCGATTTGGGCCTGTCTGCCTGATGATTGTTCATGCGTTCTTTTGTTTAACCTATAGGACGTAATATTCGAAATAATTATGAGAACGTTTTGGACCCCAGGAATGGTCCTTGTTGAAAATGGGCTTCATTGGATCGTTTTTCGATCTTGATATAATGCCCCATCTAGAAAAAGTCGTTACACAAAAAACACGCGATTTTTAATGTTTCTCGACGAAGACTAACCTGTAAAAGTTTGATGGGTGAGATGGGACTATTTCTTGGGCCAGCCATATAAATTTTGCGCAATACGGCAGCAAGCTCAAATTTCCGATACTTTACGATGGAAACAGAGTAAAATCGTGAATTGATATACAAATTTACTGTGCTTAAGTTGAATTACATTGATGTGGTGTGCGGAACTTCTCTTATATAAGGCTTCTTGCAAATAGTAAGCTTTCGTATGGCAACCAGTTTTACCTTTTGGTCTTGCATGATGAAAACAGGTGAAAAGTTTTCAACAAGAAAATGAATGTAGGCTTCGATGAAAAATACGCAACAATGTGTAATAAAGATAATGAAATAATTCTCGGTAATTTCACGGGGCGAAGGTTTAAATTAAGCAAACTTATGTAGGGTATCTAACAGTCGGCTTTGGTCGTATATAACGTTTTGGCTTGTTAAACTACATTTTTCAACGATTGCAACTTTTGAGAACTTCTGTAAAAAACTGTAAGGCTATATAACTGTCGGGAGAGAATCGCATTTAAAATTGTATTAATCTGGAGATTGGTAATCTTGGCAATGTGGTGCATTTTTTGTTTATTTTAACCTAAAGCATAAACTCTTATCGTACTGATACGTAATGCAAGTGATTTTATCTATATTTCTTTTATTTTCAAGTCCCGATGTTATGGAACGTTGCCGCAATAAAGTACGTATACGTTTAGCCAATATAATGATGCTTCTAACAGTAATCGGTTGCGGCGTTATGGTGTACAGTGGAAAAGAGGCAGCGAAACGTGGTGAAACGGTTACTAAGCAAAACCTCGATTGGCATAAAAAGTACAACGAACAAACACAAAAACAAGATCCCTAATAAAACGTATATCGAATTATTTAATAGATATTTTATGCATAATTACTTTTATGTTTTTCTTATCATATGTTCAGATGTATGTTTTCATTGCTCTTAAAATGTTATGCATATGGATATTAAAGTACCTAAGATGTTAATTGCTGTAATTTTTGAATTAATATATAAAAATACATAAATTTGTTTTTATTATGATTTTTAATGCGTATACGAATACATGTACCTATATCATATCGTTATGATATATCATGTATATATCATTTCGTTTTAGTGCGCTTGTCACAGATTGATTATTTATGCACAGATGATGGATTGCCTATTGCCTATAAAGAATAAAATTGGCGAATTATTCATAGGTTTTACTTATTCAAAGTCCTTTACATTCTCGGCTCAAAATTCTATTGTTTAATAGAAAATAAGAAAGAGAATGCATTTGGTTGCATAAATTTGTAAAAAGAATTTGTGTCAGTTTTATAAGCACTCTTCAAGTAATCTTCCACACACTTTCCCAACAGTTTTCATTTTAAAATGTTTAAGTAGCTTATTAAAATTTGAACTACAAATTTTGCAAGAATTGTAAACCTTTCTTTGCATTCTACACCAACTGTGGTGTAAGGGTATATTAAGTTTGCGCGGATGTATGCAAGATCCACAAGGACTTGACATAAATCTACCTTTTATTATACTGAGCGATCAGTCCATGAACCGATTTAAGCTTTTCTATCCGTCCGTTTGTCTGTCTTGTATCCTCGTGCTCTAGTCACTGACGGGATTTGGATCGGACAACACTCCTTATAAGACCTTACTTTAAAGGAATCCTGCATAAATACCTGTAGGATGGTGTAGGGTATTTAATAGTGAACCACTATAGCGTGCTTTTACTGGCTTTTTTAGAAGCAAAGCAAACGTTTCCCTTAAAGAATGCTTTAGTGCACCATAATGGAATATAACCAACCGTTTTTCTTTACAACTTTAGTATAAAATATATGGCTATTCGGTTTAAACACAAATGTGGCAGACCTTGGTATAGGACAAATAATAACATGGTTAGATGGCACACACAAGGTTTTTGTAAAATTAACAAAGTTAAGGATTGGATTACTTATTACCAAAGCTCTATTAATAAGTTCACTTAAATTTTCAGCTTATTTTGAGAGAGAGAACAAAAGAACGAGATTAGAGCCGATTTTGGTCTTCCATGTAAGATTTTGTCATCGCAATGATGATGTGTATATATGATATATAATTTGTGGATGAAAAGCTTAACGTTCCGCATGTTTTGCTCGATTAGGACCGTTTTCAAACATAATTTGAACAGTTTAACTAACGACCGATGCACAAAACTTTAGCTTTCTATTTTTTTGAATTTTCATAATTTTGGGGTGTATGAATAAATGAAACGACTGGCAAAGCGATAACTTAGCCAGCTCCGTACGCTCATCGAAAACACATATATCTAATGGGATTGCAAAAAATGAAACTGGAATTATGGTTGACGCGTGGTCGTAATTAAAGTGAGTGCTCGATGGGTGAAGGCATAACACCTCCCTGTTGCGTTCGTATTCAGTTTCTCTTTCCACACTCTTTTCTCCCCGATCATCGTGTTACCCATGTATCCTGCGAGATTAGTCCTAAAAAGAAGAAAAATAAGAAGAAGGAAGAAAAGGTACGTATCGAAATTCAACATATCGAGCGCCTGAATTGTGATTTTCTCTCGTCTGTCAAAGTTTGTTTGAGGTAATATTTTTTTCCGGCTGATGTTATTCCGTGTACCTATTAAGCAAAAAGGAAAATTTTTTTATGAGAAATGCACAAGATATGAATGAGGTGGGCACGTGTTTTTCTATAATAAGGGAAATATTGGATATTGTTTCTCTAACGAGTCGTTTCTAGCGAGTTCTATCTATCAAAATTTAATTAAAATTTTTTTATTAAGAAAGTGTCACTTGGCTGGTCAAGACAATTCATTTTGCGATTATTGCGAATAGCTTATGCCCATTTCCAAACTTGTTTTGGTTTGATGGGAATGGTTGAATCCACTGAGAATCGTACGCTTATCAAGAATTTATATACTTTACGTCCTTTCCCTAATGATTATTGCGGAGTATCAAAAATGAACAGGGATAACTTTTTATATGAAAGCTGCCTATGATTTTACATAAATATCCGACACTCATTGATTTGGAGTAATTACTTATCGTTTAGATATTTTTTTGATAGCAAAGATTTAGATAAATAAAAGAGTCTTGATGCATATAAGTTTTGTTGGCCGCTGGTCGATTGCAATTTGTCGGAGTGCGCTCACACAAAGTAATAATTGCCGCATATAGCGCATGTCGATTAATATCTAGTGCAAAAGCGCAGTTTCGAAATTGATATGTCGTCGTTAATACAAAAAATAATTTGGCAAATTTTATGTAATCCCTTTAGTTCGGGAAGTAATGAAGATTTGCGAGCCAAAGCTGAATATAACTTTCCTACTTTTATCTCCCATTATCTCATTCTATTTCATCCCAATATTGGTTATTACGATGTATTACGATGTATTCTCCACAATCCTAGCTCTCATACAGATGAGTGACTGTATAAATAATTTTACACATGTTCGATGGTCGCATGCAATGCAATGTATGTTGATTAAGTGCTAATATTAACTTCGGTAAGCTAGCTTTATGACGTTATTAATCACTCATACAGCTAGATAACCAAAGAGAACATAACACTTTTCTATAATCACAAGTTCCATATCAAACTAATCATATGCCCGTTAACACTGTTCCATTCACTTACCCGGGTACATAAGAGTTTTATATATGTGATTTTCACCTTCATCCATCTCTTAGCGGCTATGGATTTGAAATTTAAGCTGAAAATAAAACAAAACAAAAAAAAATGTAGTAAATTGATTAAATATTCACACGGCGTTAATGCGTATAAACCAATTTAACTCAAAAATGGAAAAAACCATGTTGTTGACGTTTAAAAAATACTAACTATTTAACGTGGATCGAATGTCAATCTACCGCCAACGCTTTTTGATTTTATTTAAATGAAGCAGTTACACACATACATAAATAAATAAATAAATAAATATGTACTTGAGGGCATACATATAAATGGTATCGTCTCGAATTGTTTAGCCTTTATTAAGTTGGTCATTGAATTGAAAAGGTCAAAGATCGTCTATCTGGTTTAGATAGTGTGGATTAAGTGAAAAAGCAATGATTGCGTTGCGTTCGCGACGTTGGAGAAGCAATTTAACTATGCCTTTCCTTTTATATATATATTGTTAAACAAACTATTGTATGTGATAGTTTTCATCAAGTTTTGTTTTTATGTTTGATTTTTTACCTTTTGAGACTGGGCAAGTTTAGTTTAGTTTTAATTTTTTGCTATTGTTCTTGTGTTTGTAGTGTGTTTTTCAATTTTTCCTATTCTTTTCTTAAAAAGGCCGCATTTCGTCTCGGCTATTAGTGCAGAAGCGTCTAATGTGTAACATGTACATTTTCGTCTTTTTAATGTTTCGGTTGGTCAAGTGTGTGTAACTGGAACGATTAAGGCGCGGTTGAGTGGTATAAGTGAATGGTCATCATCGCAAAGCAGTTCAGCCCGAGGGTGACTTGTTATAGTCTGCTGGCATTTAAAGATATCTTTGCATTTTTTCTTTTTTTATATTATACAATATGTATATAAGCAGCCGTATGTAAGATAACCAAATAATTTCCCACAATTACGTGAAGCACATACCAAAACAAAAATATGTCTTCACTTATTACACTTGCACATGCTGTTGTTGGATAATGACGACTCGTTATAAATGTCTGGTTTGTTTTATTTGATGAACTGTCAAATAAACCGCCTGTAAACGGGACCCCGTAACTAACTGCTACACTTAATAACTTTCAATTTTTTGTTCGCATTTATGCGCGTAATACGCTTGAAACGACCTAATCATGCGAAGATCTAAATATTTCTACTTCTCTTAATTCTATTATCATACATATAACTTGTTGTTGTTGTTATAAAATCCAACAAAAACAAAAAAATAAATAAAATATAAAAATTAGTAATTAAATCCATATAACCAGTGATTCTTGGATGTGGCGCATAAAAACTGCAAAACATTGGAAGTGTACAAAAGAGGATAAATAATGTCCTCTGGAGCTTCTTTATGCGTTTATGTCGTTTTTCTAATGACGTTTATATTCTTTTCCATATAACTCGAATGTGAAATGAGTCAGTATTGAAAGGAACTTTGACCGACCTTTTTAAGAAAACCTTAAAGCCTTGAACAAAGTCGTTCGTCTTTTTGTATATCTTGCGACAAATCGCTTTAACAAAAAAATGCTTCTTCTGTTTTATGCTTACGCAAATAAATATTCAGCACAGTATAAATTTTTGTATAATTTTAACTTATCTGCCAATAAGTCTAAGTCCATATATTTTTCGTAATGAAAACAAAGAAAATGTATTTCATTATACCAATACCACTGAGATATATGTTAACAATCAACCGACTTACGTGAGCACTTAGCGGAAATCGTAATTGGCAAATCTCGTATGGGTTCGATTGAAAGTTTAGCTTGATCGCGATTACTGACTGGCCAGAGAGTAAAGAAGAACATTACGATTTCCGATTACGATGCCCATCTTTTCGTCTGTTCGTGTTGAGCTCCAAAAGAGTACACGTATTAGTTCTGTCATTCCATTGGATTAAATTTTCAAATTCAAATTAAATTTGAAAAATCAAACCCAAACCAAAATCAAACCCAAACCAAAATCAAACCCAAACCAAAATCAAACCCAATCAAACTTTTTTATATGGCCGCGTATTCTGATGTTTTTTGGGGATTCGCGCTAAGGCGCGGCGCACGTTTCATTCCATTCATTCATTTTTTTCAGCCTATCGTGAGAATATTAAGATAAAATTTTCAAAATCGACCGACGGAACAAATGTCAAGAAAATAAATGCAAAATTCTTATCTCAATTTTTGCAATTATCAGAACTCAGCTTATAGATAGATCGATCGGCACATCGGAAGAGCATCATCAATTTGATTTTGTCTCAGTCTTAGTCTGATTTCACGACTTTATTCATTCTTACAGACTACATTGCATTGTGTGTAGTGAGGATGCGTGAGATGGTTTTCCTCACAATTTTTTATTTTTATGTATAAAAAATATCCTTGGAAATTGTCGTAGCCACTCCGCTTTCAGAAATGTTGCATCAAACGACAAGCATTTCAGTCTACCATAAAATTGGAAAGCGTAACTGGTTTTCTAAAAAAAAAAAACAGACTTGTTTCAGCCACTTATTCTGGCTAGAATAAGGAACTTGCTCTACTCTAGCTGGCCTACTGAAGAATTACTAAACTGTAATGTTATATATTCTACAGCTTCGCTTATGAAGTTTTTAGCACATTTCAGGTATCACCCATAGATCAATTTTCAAAAAGAAAATGCGTTTTTTAATTTGATTTAATCACCTGTGTATCTCTGTTAATTTCTTGTTACTGTGCTCAGAATTGGAAAATTTTAAAAGAGAAATATACACATAGCTTAGGAATACACTCATCATTGTTGAGATAAGCACCTTATGATCTAGCTATGCCCACAATCCTCTGTAATTCTTATTTGTATAAAGTGAACAAGCGCAAAAAGTTCAAATTACATAAATATTATGCGTTACATCAAGACGGATTTAGATACTAACAGCAATAATAAAGTGTTTAATGGAATTTTACACATTTTGTCGGCCTATTTAAACTATCGATTATTTCATGAAAAGCTATCCCTTCCAGAGAAACGTTTAAAAAAAAAAACAAGTAAGAAAGTTATATTCGGTGGGGGCTGAATCTCGCATACCCAGCACTATGTTTTTCGCATTCTACTGTAACTTTGTGTGCGCATAGCCGATTGTTTGCGTAATTGCTTGGACGTAAAGAGTAGAGTGTTTCGTAAAGTAAATGTGGAAAATTTCAGCCTTCTAACTTTAATAATTTCCGAGTAACGAGTAAAAATCCAAACATTTAAAAAAACAAAACGGAGTTGCGTTCAGTTTACGCTCCACTACGCGCTTCTGTCCTGACCAATTTGGCTCATTTTCAATACCAATCTGCATACAAGAACTTCCAAAGTTTCTACCAAATTTAAAGTCGATATGTTCATTTTTGCGACCAGGAGAGTGCCAACGATATAGACTACACGGACAGGCAGACAGGCGGACAGACATGGGTAAATCAACTCAGAATTTCACGCTGATCAAGAATATATATACCTTATCGGATCTCTGAAGCTTACTTTTGGGTGTGACATACGTTACGAAACAAAACAAAATGAGTGCACGCCCATCTTGCAGTGGCGGGTATACAAGCAGGCATGGGAACTGTATTAAACGTAGTCGTGAATGTAATTGCAATTGTAATTTCATTAAAGAGTCGGCTTCTATTCGCATCAAGCCTTCTTAACATGACCTTGACAAGCATTTGCGCCTAGATATTGTCTAGATATTTGTGCGCGGGCTTTAGGTTTTTGATAGAAACATTTTTATTTAGGCATGTGTTTGTTAATGGATTACACGTTTCCGTTTTTCGTAGAGGTAAGAGCACATTAAAATTTGGTTTTCATATTTATTTTTAGGATCCTGATGAATGAATTGATTGACTTGATTAAATCGCTGATGTATGCTTCTGATTATATTACACGTACAGGATGACGGATCTCACTTAGTCCGCGATTTCCATTTGGTTTTGCCTGCATTGAATTCATACAAGTTTCAAAACTATAAAAATAACTTAAAACGGTTAAGAGAGGGATAATAAAATGTTTCACGAAACACGTAAACGTATAAATATTGGATAAAATGTCCAAGTAGTCTTTAATTCCAATGAAATGAAACGAAACTAAGCTAAGGATTGCGAAGGAACGCGACCGAAAATGAAAACAAGACACAAATAGAACGCGGTACGTACGGTTTATTAGTTTGTAGACAGATTATTAGCCGGATGTAACTTAAGTCGCATTAAATTTAAACTCACACAATAATGACATTTATTAATAAAAAAAAAAAAAAATCAACACATGAAGCGGTGCTACTTATTAAATATATATATATATATATACCCACATTTATATACATCGAATATTTTAACTTACCTGTCTCGGGCCGATTAGACAGTCTAACGCACAAACACTAAGTATCCATGATGTGATGAGAGAAGTCTAAACGAATCACTTTTGCACACAAGTGAATATAAGAAATGTTTATTTGTTTATTTATTATTATTATTTAATTTTTTTTTATAAACGTGTATTTGTGTGCACTTAGCGTAATGAACTTGATCAGTATTATTATATACTCATAACACATATATATATATACATATATATATATTTATATATATATACCACATATATTTATTTATGTACATAAACATATACATATATATATATATATATACCACATATATATATATATATATATAAACATATATATATATATATATATATATATA